>CM063179.1:128859164-128906664 GCA_031835075.1 Saguinus oedipus
CACAGCAATGTTCTTATTAATGACCCTAGAGAGGGGCCTGGTGCAGTGGTTCACACCTGTAATCCCAGTACTTAGGAAGGCCAAGGCAGGAGGATTGCTTGAACCCAGAAATTCAAGACCAGCCTGAGCAACATAGTGAGAGTCCATCTTTACAAAAAAAATTAAAAAATTATCTGGGTGTGGTGGCACACCTGTTTAGTCCCCGATACTCAGGAGGCTGAAGTGGGAGGATGGCTTGTGCCCAGGAAGTCAAGGTTGCAGTGAGCTCTGATCGCACACTGCACTTCAGCCTCGGCAACAGAGGAAGACGCTGTTTCAAAGAAACAAAAACAAAAAAACAAAAAAACTAAGAGCCTAGAAAGGGGCTGCCAGTGATGTAAACAAAGAAGTTAATTATAGACGGCACCCAAATATTGGACCACAAAGGTCCACTTGGGGTTTTCAGTAACCCACAAAATCAAGTGGAAATGAGACAATTTGTGGGTTAACAGAAACAGCAGGGACTTCCCAAGTGGATCATGAAGGCCAGTCAGTCCTCTGCAGGGCTGGCCTGTCACCATTGATGCTGTCAGGTGGACAGCTGTGGCACTGCCATTGGCTGTGTTTCGGAGACGCGGCCATCCCAGAGCCACTAGGAGCACAGCCACCATTCCCCGACATGGCCTGTGTGGGAGGTGAAGAAACTCGGGGCCGCTGCCAGCTCCTCCCTCATCTTAGCTCTTTGAAGTGTAGCACTTGGACATGCAGCCAAGGTCCTCAGTCTCCTCCAGTTTACTGGAGGTGAGGGGGAACTGGCTGCCCTCACATATGAGTGAGACTCAAAACTTGTGACAGTGATTTTTAGTTCAGCCTTGCAGATAATGACATGCAGACCCATCTACTGTTTCATAGCGTGCCTGCTTCTGCCACAGAAAGTACTATATCACTGAGAAGAAATAGATGGATAGGAAAATGCACGCCTACAAACATGGAGAAAGTCAGCCTTACCATTTTGGGCTCGTTGTCAAGTAACTGGCTAAAGGCCGGACCTGCTTGGTCTGAGAAAAAGATGAGATCCATGGTGTTTTGGTGGGAAAAGACAGGAGCCACAGGATAATCCATGCAGGATTTCACATGTACGGTCTCCTCCCTAGGTCTCTGTTTGAGGTGGGGGAACTATTTCAAGGTCCTTGTTGAGGCTCTGTAGGGTGTCCTATCACCTCATCCCTCTCCAGGAGAACTGACCATCCACGCCTTCACAGGGCCACCCCCTGCAGCTGCCTTCGTGCTGTTTACACAGTTAGCAGGTGCTCGCTGCTGACCGGATGCTGGGTGAATGCCTGTCCCAGTGAATGCCTCTCTATTGGCTGGTCTGAACCAATCAGAATCTCTGTTCCAGGTATCTGGAATTGGGACAGCCAGCCTAGAGGTGATGTAGGATTTCTTTCCCTTAGATGCATAGAAGAGGCATCTGGGGTGTAGGTGGAGCAAGGAATGACCAAGTTGGGTTTAGAGGGGCAGAAATGAGAGGCCACGGGGCCCCAGGAATGCAGAGAGCCTTGGCTTCCTGGTTCCCAGCCACAATGAGTATAATCAGACTTTCGACCCCTCAGACTCAGTGGATTTCTCTGTTTAATAATACCCTCATTATTGAATCTAAGTCTGAGTGAGCTTTGCTCCTGGCAATAAAGCCACCCTGAAGAGGGCTCCGATTTGCTACCCACAGCGTTTAAGATGCCAGGGGAATGGCTGCGGCAGGTGGAGGGAGGGGCATGGGAGCAAGGAGGGAAGTTCTCCTGCTCCATCTCCTTCCTCGGACAGCCACACCTAGAGAGAGACACTGGGTGTATTCTTAAGGCAGAACACATTCTTTTTCAGAGGACAAGAGTGTCTCCTGGGGCAGTCATTTTGTAAATGGACCTGGAAAAAAAAAAAACTGTAAAGGCAGCAAAGCTCGCCTGCACTCCCCAGAACCCTCCACTTCCGTCTTTCTGTGTCCTACTTTGTGATCCTTCCTCTCCCACCCATGACAGGGATAGTGGGTTGGATAGTGTCCCTCCAAAATTCATGGACACCAGAAGCCCAGAATGTGGGCTTCTTTTAAAACAGGGTCTCTGCAGATGTCATTGGTTAGGATGAATCGTACTCGAGTAGGGCGGGCCCTCAGTGTAGTCGCTGGTGTGTTTATATGCAGGGGTGAAGATACACAGACACACGGAGGAAGGAAGGCTGTGGGGCCATGCAGTCGACTGGAGGGATGCCCAGGGACTCCAAGGATTGCTGGCAATCCCCAGAAACTGGGAGAGAGGCAAGGGACAGACTCCTCCTTGGAGCCTCCAGAAGGGACCAACCCTGCCCACACTCTGATTTCAGAATTCTGGCCTCCTGAACTGGGAGAGAATAAATTTCTGTTGTTTAAGTCGCCCCGCTTACGGTAATTTGCTATGGCAGCCCGAGGAAGTGAACACAACAGGCGAAAGGGCTGAGGGTCTCTGTGTAATGTTGACATGTTTTAGGTGACAATGGAGAAGAGAGCAGAGTTTCATACCAACATATGAATTACTGATATTGACTCTTCACGCTCCACTGAGAAAGCTATTTTGGAATAAGTGTAATCAAAATGCAAACAAGTAACTCTGCCTGTTCTGTTTACACTTATTTATGCTTTTGACAAAAGGAAACATATATTTATTTGGCACCCACTACGTGCCAGGCAATGCGATAGGTGATTTCCATTTTACTTAATTTTCACAATAATCCTGCTCTGTGAGTCAGGAAGTACTATACCCGTTTTGCTGTTCAGGAAACTGAGGCTCAGAGAGCAGGAAGAACTGACTACCAGGCACAGGGCTACAGGGAGCAAAAGTGGCCTGTGCAGAGTGTAAGTCCCAGGGTGGAGCTGAAACAGCCAACCTTTCTTTCAGCCTCAGCTGACACCAGCTTGGAGTCCCTCACATCTTCGTGGATCTCCTTGGGCTTGGCAAGGCCATGCAGATGAAGGATGCTAAGATCCTTGCCACTCTGGAGGAGCAAGACATCTGACCCGCTGTCACATGGCAGGAGCCCTGGGAGAGGGGCATGGTAGCCTTTCTCAGGGAGAAGTATGCGGTTAAGGCAGCCCCTGGTGGTGAAACTTGCGGGGGTGGTGCCTGGAAATGACCCATTCTCCCGTGCATCTCTTCACAGAGTGCCATGCCCTCCCACACATGCTTTCTAACATAACCCTGATACTTCCCTGGAAGGTGTGAACAGCCCCTCTGAACAAACAGCTGAGGCAGAGTCCATCAGAGAGGATGAAGGCCTTGTCCCAGGTTGCAGAGATAAGAGTCTCGTGACAAAGCCTGGTGTGGTGGCTCGCGCCTGTAATTCCAGCACTTTGGGAGGCTGAGGCGGGTGGATCACTTGAGGTCAAGAGTTTGAGACCAGCCTGGCCAACATGGTGAAACCCTGTCACTACTAAAAGTACAAAAATTAACTGGATATGGTGGCCTGTGCCTATAATTCTAGGTACTTGGGAGGCTGAGGCAGGAGAATCACATGAACCCGGGAGGGAGAGGTTGCAGTGAGAGTGAGCCGAGATCGAGCCACTGCACTCCAGCCTGGGCAACAAGAGCAAAACTCTGTTTCTCAAAAAAAAAAAAAAAAAAAAAGCCTGAGACAGGCCTCCTTCTCAGGTGACACTTTGCTCCACTGCCAGGGAAAAAGCCAAATGATCTGTGTTAGCAAAACACTTCCTACCTCAACCAAAACTTGGGAAGTTTAGAATAAGTTAAGAAACAACTGCTGTGTGGCGACCATTGATTTTGGATGCTCAGACCCCTTTTCTCTTCCCACAGCCAGAGGGCAGTGGCTGGCCAATCAGCAGGCTCCATCTGCTTGGCCATTATGATTGGGTCAGGATTTGGCCACGTGACCACAGCTGGGCCAATCACAGGCCTTTAATTTTAGGTGGAGCTGGGAGTGGGTGGGGACTGGCTCTTGCCAATGTAGACAGAAGCAGACCCCATAACACTAACCTGGATGGGGAGTGAGCAAGGGAGACCTTCTTCCTGGATCCACCTGTGCGGCAAATTCCTTTTATTTCCTAGCTGGTTTGAGTTGAATTTCTGAAAGAGTTGCAATGAATCCATTCTCCCACAGAACTGGACCACATACTTCTGGGTATTAGTTGAGATAAACCGTAACAGACCCAAAAATGAGTCATAGCCTCAGCAAACAAGCTGATTTCACATTTCCTGCTCTGTAAATAGTGCAGAGCAATTCGGGTGGGTGGTGGGTAGCAGTGAAGGGAAGGAGGTCGAGGCTTTGTTCGCCACCATCACTGAGGCAGAGGGCAGAGACCCTTACAACTTTGATGTGTGGCTTCTGAGGTCATCATGGGCATGAAAATTGCCAATGGAAAGAGCGAGATCATGGAGGACCAGGTGCGGGAGATCTTTATGAGTCAGGCCTGGAATCAATAGATATCAAGGGGTGACTTAGCCCCGATAGCATCAAGGAAGGCTGGGAAATGTAGTTGGCTCGTGTCCAGAAAGAGGAAACAGGCTTTGTTGACCAGCCCTCAGCTTCTGCCAGACGCAGAAGCAACTGCAGATCCCGTTGCCTCCCTCTATGTTCCCTGGCCTGACACTCTCTCCTACTTAGCACCCAGGCACCCATCTTTTGGAGCAGGCTCAGTATCCCTGGGGGAGAGAGGGCCTAAGGGTGGCCCCCGTGAACACCTCAGAAAGGGCCACTGCAAGTGTGTCCCAAGCAGAGCTGCCATCCTAGAAGCATTATTGGGAGCCACAGCGGGAAGGGCCCACCATATAGATGCTTCTCTGGAAAGACTTGACTGCTGAGGCACGTCCTGAGAGTAGGTCTCCAGGGCCTTCTGGGAGTAGTTCTGTGAAAGGCCCTCAAGGGACAAACAGTGCTCTACCCTCACTCTCCTACAGGTCATCTCAGCCCAGCCTGCTCCAGCCCTCTCTCACTGCAGAACCTGAGGAGTTCAGCCTGATGGTCTGGGACAGTGGCAGGCCGGTGGGTGTCCCCAGGTCACCATCATGCAGTCTGAGGCTTTTCTGGCTCTTCTTGATTCAACATATTGAGTGCCAAGGCTGAGCCTTGGGGCTCTGGGATGCCCACTCATCTTCAACAGCCTCCCTGAGCCCCGTGGAAAGTGCCTGGGGACCAGCTTCCTCCTTGGGGTTGCTTTGCGGGCCTGTGGCTTTGCAGACTCAAAACAGTCAATCTTATGTGCAGAGCCTGCTGTCCTTTTCTACTTCCCAGCAGGCCAGGAAGTTTGGACCACACCCTTTCTATCCACCAAGGAAGACCATTTCCCATGATGCCTGTCATTTGCCTCCTAGCCCTGCCATGAGCCCCAGACTTCCACCTCCAAAGCCACAAGAAGCAGATGTCTACAATCTGGTTTTGAAACCAGCGGGACCCTCACCAAGAACCCTGATCCTGGATTCTCACGGCTGATCTCTCTGCCTAACAGCCCGGTGCTTTCTCAGCATCTTCCTCTTGATTAAATATCTACAACATTAATAATTACAATTTATTGAATCTGGGGAAATAAAATCTTACTGCACTCCCCTTGCCACTGCCCCATGCCCCCACCAAAATGGAGTCTCTTATTTTGCTAACTGCTTAAACATAAAACTCCAGAAGAAAAAAATTGCCCCCACAGCTCATATTTTTCATCATTTGGTCATTAAATAGTGATGGATATAAACCTATAAAGAACCTAAACTGAACCTTTTAACAATCCATGAGCAATACTATCATTTCTTTAATAGAACCTGCTGACCGTGCCGAGCGCAGACACCATTTGTCATTTTCAGCACGCAATAATCAATAAGTTGGCTTGAAAATAAATAATATAACAGTCACAATATATTATCTTTCAGACTGGCCTTATACTAACCATAAAGTGGGACTAACACAAGAGAGAAACTTTTACATAAATGTTAAAAAGTTAGGGACATCACAGTGAGGACTAATGCATGAATTAGACCCTTGCCAGGCTCCCAAATTTGCTGTGAGTTCTGTTGAGCCAGGCCTCTGCTGCCTCCCACTGCCTGCACTGCTAGAGTAAGGACACAGTCAGCACAGTGAGTGGGGATCAGAGGTGACAGAGTTCTGTCACAGGCTATATGACCCAGGTGCAGACTTCCTGAGGTCATTCCGGGTACCCCAGAGCATAACTTCGAACAGAACCACCTGATCGATCACTCACCCAGTGCCAGGGCTGGGGGGAGGTTTGCTTAGTTCCGAGAGGGGGGTCACAGCCCAGATTCAGCTTCAGAGATGTTCATTCTGTGGCAGAGAAATGCCACAAAGAATCCAGGCCAGCAGGTGGCATTGGTGGAGAGTGGGTTCCAGAAGCAGCAAGGTAATGGCTGCAGATCATAGTGAGCTTGTCATCATCTGGGATAAGGTGACCCTTAGCCACCCTCAGCAACTCAGTCTTGAGTCTGCTGGCCATCTGGTGCTACTCTTGAAGAGCAACAGAAACCCCCCTAGTTTGTGCATTCACTAATTCATTCATTCATGCATCCATTCATTCATTTAACAAAAAAGGTATTGAGAGCCTATGTAAGTTCCAGGCCCTATGCTAGCTGCCGCGGACCCAGCAGTGAAGGAGACAAAATTCTCTGCACTCCCCTCCCAGAGTTTACCTGCTAGTTGGGGCGCTACAATAGACAGAGTATGTAAATCCATGTCAGGAGGGTGTTCAGTGTGCTAGGGGGGAGTGTAAAGCAGGGCGAGGGGACAAGGTTAAGTGTGTGCCCTTCAGAACAGGTGTCTCCTGGTTCCCAGGTGCCCAGGCCTTCACTCAGAGTACCCCATCCAGCCTCATACCTGCCTTTGGCTCCCTAGCTTTTCTGGTAACCAGTCTCCATGGTGTCATGGTGACACCCTATGCTGTTAGCACCAGGCCACCAGACACCATTGGATGGGAGGAGCCCCATGCCCGGCTGTGAGGCAGGCAGCGCGGTCTCCACTGCACAGCTAGGAGCCCAAGCCTCAGAGGCAGCATGTCTTTGGTAAGCGAGTGACCAAGTGCCCCTGTTTGCTGGGAAATTTCAGTACTGAAACCAGAACAGTCCCAGGCAAGCTGGGGTGGTTGGTCATCCTTAAGCAAGTGGCAGAGCTGGATCTCAATCTCTCTTGGGTCAAAGGACCTTCCATCAGCTCCTTGGGGGCCATCTTCTCACTAAGGCTGGTCCATTCCTGAGGTGGTCTCATAGCAATTAGGTTTATTCTCTTATTTTATTTTATTTTAGTCTTGCTCTGTCACCCCAGCTGGAGTGCAGGAGCATCATGTCAGCTCACTGCAACCTTCATCTCCCGGGTTCAAGTGATTCTCCTGCCTCAGCCTCTGGAGTAGCTGGACTACGAGCATGAATCACCATGTCTAATTTTTTTTTTGTATTTTTAGTAGAGATGGGGTTTCACCATGTTGGCCAGGCTGGTCTCGAACCCCTGACCTCAGGTGATCCACCTGCCTCAGCCTCCCAAAGTGCTGGGATTGCAGATGTCAGCCACTGTGCTTGGCCTCTCATAGCAACTTGAAACAGCAACTGTCACTCAAAATTCTTATATGATTTGGGCTTATCTGCACAGAATTTGGAGTCAAACAGACCTAGGATTCAATCCCAATTTGGACATTCAATAGCTGGGTGGCGTTAGTCAAGCTACTTAATCTCTCTGAGCCTCATATGAAAATGAAGGTAAATATGCATATTTCGGGAGGGTCTTGACACGGATTTGACATCCTGCAAATGACGTAGCCCATGGTAGATATTCCATAAGTGGTGGTGTCATTAATACTTAGTTGGTTTTAGCCCAGGAACTAAAAGGAAGAACTCCTGCTCTTAGGGGAGGCGTGGAGGTAGAAGCGAGTGCTGCCACATTTATTATGAATCAGCTCGCTATGTGGAGCCAAAAATACTCTCCTTGGGTACTGTCTCTGTGACTGATATTAAAAATGACTGATTTAAGAGAAAGTGCTTCACCCTTGTTGCAAACTAAGAAGGTAGGTCTAGAGTATTCCCAGCCTTAAATGCTGCCAGTATTTCATCTTTGGGTAGTCATAAAGTTAAAGGTTAATAGGCTGTGCAAATGACAGAGTTTAAAGGGAAAGATGGGGAAGGGCCGGGGAGCTGCAGGCAGCCGCGGGCATGTTGGAGACAGGTGGCGGCTCACCTGCGGGAGGAAATATGGAGGTGGGCTGACTGGGCCTTCTCAGCCCCTTCTCATTCCTGTCTCATGTGGAAACTCCCTATTCCAAGAGCTCTTTTCCTCTGTAGGGATTTCTTTCCTGGTAGGACCTGGAGAGGCAGGCTGGGCAGCGTTGTGAAAGCCAGTGCTTGATTCAGGGTCCTGAGAAAGAGCACCAGGAAACAAGGGGACTGAGGCTCTTGGAGGCCTGGGGAGAAGGCAGGAGGGTTCAAATGGAATTGCAGTGAGCCCCACTTTCATGACTCTGACCCTGTGATCAGAGTTTTGGGAGCACATCAGGAAGCTTGTTACTCAAATACAGATTCCTGGGCTCCAGCCTGCAGATGGAGTTGGGGCCTGGACATCTGTATTTTAGAAAGTTCCTACCCGTCTCCCAAGGTGACTGTAACATGGCTCTGAGAGAGATGATCCATGGGCATGCCTTGAGAAATTCTAAGTCGGTTAATGCACTGGAGTCTAGTTCTAGGTCCAGATTCCTGAACCCTCAGTAGTGAGGGGCTTTGGGGATTATTGAGCCACAAACTGCACCCAAAGCAGCCAGGTGCTGTTGAAGCTGAGTCCCCCTGGGACTTCATTGGCCCCACAGAATCTTGAAGGTGCTAATGAGTGGCCAGGGGTGGCGATCTCTGCCCCCCACCTGTTACCAAAGGGGAAGTAGAGGCAATGCCCAGGAATGACCTGCTCAAGGTCAACCAAGTAACAGCAGAGCCCGCTCTGGACTCCCCAGTCCAGTGCTCTTTCTGCTGCACCACGGCCTCTTCTTCACGTTGTCAGGGGCTTGGCTCGCTTCACCGACCACCGCCACAGAGCCTGGTTTCACCCATTCCTGCTTTCTACAAACATGGGGCCAGCTCTCACCTGTCAGTCTTCGGGACTGACAAAGGGTGTGTGTGAAAACAGCCTGACTGCAAGTGGACACAGGACTCCCTAGAATTCACTGTTTACCTCTGGTCTGAGGTTCTAGATGAAGCAGAGACAGACCTGTCTGTGAACACAAACTAGTTTGAGGAGGGAAAAAATGTTAAATTCAGTGAAGCAGAATCGTTGGCAGAATCCAGACCCTCCCAGAAAAGACTTTTTAACTTCAAATGTTCCAACAGTATCTTTTCTTGCTAAGGGAATTAACAGATTACAAAGTACATTTATTGCTTTATCTCCTCAACTCCTCATAAAATCCCCATGAGGTAGTGGGTACTGGTCCACTTTAAGGATAGAGAAACTGAGGCCCACAAAGACCAAATGACTTGGCCAAGGCAAATGTGTAAGCAGAATAACGGCTTCCAAAAATGTTCACATCCTAATCTCCTAAAGTGGTGAATATGTTACCTTACATGGCAAAAAGGACTTTGCGGATGTGGGTAAGTGAAGGCCATTAAGACAGAGAGATTGTCCTGGATAACCCTTGTGATGGCAAGAGCTTTTATAGAGAAAGAGAGAGGCAGGGGAGGCCATGATTGATGTGAAAAACACTCGACACTTCTTGCTGGCTTTGAAGATGCAGGATGGCGACTATGAGGCAAGGAGTGTGAGCAGCCTCCGGCTGTTCCCTAGAGTTTCCCGGAGTTCAGCCCTGCCAACACCTTGATCTTATCCCAGTGAGACCCGCTTCTAACCTGCTAAACTGTAAGATAATGCAATTGTGTTGTCTTAAGCCCCCAAATTCATGGTACTTTGTTTAGAATAGCAATAGGAAACTGATACAGTCACACAGAAAGAAAACAGCAGAATTGAATCCAATTCTGCAGGCTCAGTCCAGGACCCCTCTATTGCAGGGGCCAGTCGGGAAGTGTAGGCACAGGGCAGTGGAATTGTTTTGCAATGCCCAGTTACCGTTGCCCTTTGCGAGCTGGGGATCACAGCAATGGGATGGTAATTATTCAAACTCCAGCTGAAGTCCAAAGCAGGGAGAAGTTACATCTTCTCTCTTCTCTTCTCAGCCAGACCTGAGCGCTCTGCTCCACAACCCCAGCCTCCACTGTGCCCCTGTCTATAGGATGCACCTCGGAGGCTTAGACTTGCCCAAACCCCACATAGAGACATTGGTTCCTTCCTCTTGTCCCAAAGCAGGCCCGATGGGGACCCAGGCAGTGCAAGAAATCCCAAGCGACCAGCGGCTCTCTCTCCTGTCTATGTCTAGGCCAGGGCAGCGGGTGGCCCCTCTCTGGTCTGTCCTGGGTCTGGGGCCCTGGCTGATCCCCCAGCCCCATGCCAGCCTCTCACCTCAAGGCTCCAGGACAGTCCCGGGAAGGAACTGCTCACGATCAATCTTGCCACGGTCTCCATGAATTTTAAATAATAGCGGCTTTGCTCTTTCTTGCTCACTCCCTGAGTGCGTCAGACTGCAGCTTTTACAAGATCATATTTCTTCACATTTTCATACAATTATTTTAAATGGACAAGATAATGTTGAAATTCTTATTTAAAATGTATGCAGGTAGAGAATGAACCTTCCTGCTTTTTATATTTAACACCAGACGGAGCAATAGAAGGGAATTTTAACAACAGAACTGAAGTGGAAGTGTCTTGGGCATTCATGATGGACTATGGTTTTAAGCAGCTGGTTTTCTTTGATGAATAAATAATTATGCCCAAAATAGACAGGTTGGCCATTATTAATCTCATTTTAGACTGTGCACATTTTATTGATTCTTAAGTACAAGAATTTTGCCATTTTCACAAAAGGGTGACATTCCTAATTAAAATGTAAGTTAAAAAAAGTTTCAGCAGCTTTGTCAGAGCCAGGGGGGCAGAGGGCCTGGTTTCTTCCAGAATAAATTCTTTCCAGACTAATGATCCACAGAGATATTCCACACAGCCAGCCCAGCTCCTGAGTAGCCAACGAGACCAGCAAAGACCCAATCAAAATGGGGCACCAAGACACACGACCCAGCCTGGGTAGCCATGAGCCTCCTCTATGGTTTCTATCTATGTGACCCCAGAAACTAGGGATATTTGCCCTTCCCCCTTCCCCAGTTCACCTATTGGTATGAGTGTCTCTTATACAACCATTGGGGCAATTATCTTTTGTTTTTCAATTTAAAAATTTGTTTTATTTTAATATTTTTTAGAGGTGGGGTCTCACTATATTGGTCAGGTTGGTCTTGAACTCCTGGCCTCAATCCTTCTGCCTCAACCTCCCAAAGTGCTGGGATTACAGATGTGAGCCGCTATGCCTGACCTCTTTTGTTTTTTAAAGGCCTATTAGGATCTTACAAATAGAGAACATCATACAGTGATTTGGTTTGGCTCTGTGCACCCACCCAAATCGCATCTCGAATTGTAGTCCCCATGTGTCAAGGGAGGGAAGTGATTGCATCATGGGGGCAGTTTCCCACGTGCTGTTCTCATGATAGTGAGAGAGTTCTACAAGATCTGATGGTTTTATAATGGGCTCTTCCCCACTCGGCTTTCTCCTCTCTCCCTTTCCGCCATGTAGGAAGTGCCTGCTTTCCCTTCTGCCATGATTGTAAGTTTCCTGAGGCGTCTCCAGCCATGTGGAACTGTGAATCAATTAAATCTCTTTCCTTTATAAATGACCCAGTCTCAGGTAGTATCTTTATAGTAGTGTGAAAACAGACAAATACACACAGATAATACATATTGATGTTTTTTAAATAAATGGAGGAAGTACACTTAGAAAGTTCACTTAGAAGTACACTTAGAGAGACAGAGAGAGAAGTCGCTAATGTTTATAAAGCACTCACTATTGTTGTATGTATACAAAGCTGGTGTAAGACAGACACAGTTATTACCCCTGCTTTATGGATAAGAACATAAATGCACAGGGAAATGGAACATGGCCGAGGTCACCCAGGTCACAAGGGGCAGTGCTGGGATTTAAACCTCATCTTTAGTGGAACGACGATGCCCTACTGCCTCTTACATAAAAGGATATTTTTAAAAATTTATTTATTTATTTATTGAGATGGAGTTGCACTCTGTCACCCAGACTAGAGTGTGGTGACGCCATCTTAGCTCATTGCAACATTTCCCTCCCAGGTTCAAGTAATTCTCCTGCCTCGGCCTCCTAAGTAGCTGAGATTACAGGTTCCTGCTGCCACACCCAGCTAATTTTTGTATTTTTAGTAGCGATGGGATTTCACCATGCTGGCAGGCTGGTCTCAAACTCCTGACCTCAGGTGATCCACCTGTCTCAGCCTCCCAAAGTGCTGGGATTACAGATGTGAGCCAATGCCCTGCCACGATATTTTTTTAAGAGCCATTCACTTTCCCACCCCATCACACAGAGAGAATCACTGTCAATAGTTTCTGGTAATTTCTTCCAGAAAAAAATAAATGCTTGCAATTGTGTCGTGTTCTGCTTGTAAGTGTCAGAAATGTGAAGCTGCCAGCACATTTTCTCATCAGCAAAATGGTGAGTTTGTTTGAAACTCCACCTCCAGTCCAGCTTCCCTGGGGCAGCTCTCTGGTCTGTTTCATGGGCTGTGGTTCTGTGTATCTGTTTGTAAAGAGGAGTCTCATTGCGAAGAGAAGCAGCTTAGTGATCATTTGCAAGTGTCCTTCCAGCCCCAATGCTCACTTTCTAGAAACATAACATCACCCAAATACAGAGTAGGGCCTTAGCTGCCACTGGAGGAGATGGGGGCTAAGAAGGGGGTCTTGGTCATTGGAGAGGCTCCAGCCAAGGCCAGATGTGAGATGGACCTACAAATTAGTGAGGGCAGAAGAGTGCAGTAACTGTCAGGAATGAATGTGGTGCAAAGTGACAAAATCGCTCTGGAAAGTTCTTTAAATCAGCCTCAAGTGCAGCTCCCTGTCATGTTTATTTGCCACGTGGGACACTGACATGTCATCTTCCAGCAGGCCCAGCTCAGGTGTGGAGGATTTCCTTGGGCAGAGGGCAGAGCACTGTCATGAAATAGCTGACATTTAGGGGCTGGGTGGTAGGAACAAGACAAAACTTGAAATCTGAGAGTCACATTCAACTTTGATGTGAGTCTCACACTCAGAGAGGGTCCCAGAAATAAGACTTTGGAGAGAAGAGCAGGGTCAGGTCCTGGGCCCCACCCTCACCCCAGGGCACACACTCAGACAGAACCAATTTCCCTCACTGTCTGTCTCTTGCGGCGTGTACTTACATTGACCTTACACATGACACAGTTCTTCTGTGATGGAAAATAACCGCAGGTCATCAGCAGGCCAGGCCTCCTCGGGGGCCATCTATTTGTAACAATTCAACTTTTAAGAATTCTAATGGGTCACCAGATTTGCCATTAGTAATGATGACAATCCTTTGGTGAGCCTTCCTCATCCCAAATGTATCCACCTAACTTATTTGCTATACCAAAAACCAGTGAGAAAATGGGACACATATTCAGAGTTTTCCTTGATGCATCAGCTGCCTAGAAAGGGGGGTTTGCTGAGTTTTGTTAGCCATTTCTACTTAAGGTGCTATCTCCAATGTTTGAGACTTACAACTAATTCTGATAAAAATTTCAGTGGAATTGGGATGGTTATGGCTGTTTTTCTTTGATGGAGAATCAAAACATGTGACTTGAGTGAGTACTTGCCTTTTACTACCTATCCCTGTCTGTAAAATATCTGGTTTATGTGTCAAGGAAAGTATAAACGTATGGCACAGTATTGGTTTTTCAGTAACCTGGCTTAAGTCAAAGGGGGGTAAAAATCTCATCTTGACACTATTTATGAAACAATTAATGTTGTCAACAGCCTTCCCACCTGCTGAGTTATACACAGCCTTCTAGACTATGAGGACTTCAAGAAGTGTCAACAATTCTAATATGAACTGTTGAAGCCAATCCATTTGAAAGGACTTATTTCTACGACTTATAAAACCTGATGATAGATAGCCCTTCAACTGTAGAGTACAAAAGATGCCTTATTCTCCAGCAAAATCCCCTCATCATAAAGCTAATATCCAGATGGCAAGCAACTACGATATACCAGCCATTTCTGCAAATGGTATCTCACTTTATCCTAACAACAGCCAGGTGAGGTAGGTATTGCTGTTGTTATCTTCCACGTTATAGAAGAAGCTAGTTCTCATTGAGGTTAAGTAACCTGTTGAAACTCATGAAATAACTTAGAAGCTGAACAAGGATTTCAGGTCTGATCTTTGGGATCTAAGGGAGTATGTGCCCCAAAGGCAGGTCACCCAGGCGGGCCTAGGGTGAACCTCACCTAAATAAACCAGACATTTCCAAATTTCTTTGTTTAAAACTCAGATTCTCAAATTCAGTTTTTAAGAAGACAAACTACTGTGAAATAATTTCAAAAACTGTTTGGCAATTTCTTATAAATTTAAATACAACCCTTGAGCTGGTTTGGTTGTGTCCCCACCCAATTCTCATCTGAATTGTAGTTCCTGTAATCGCCACCTGTGGTGGGAGGGACCAAGTGGGAGGTAATTGAACCTGGGGGTGGTTTCTCCCACGCTATTCTTGTGAGAGTAAGTTCTCACAAGATCTGATGGCTCTGTAAGGGGCTTCCCCTTAGACAACCTTGCTCATGTTTGCTTCCCTTTTCACCATGATTGTAAGTTTCCTAAGGCCTCCCCAGCCCCATGGAACTGTGAGTCAATTAAACCTCTTTCCTTTACAAATTACCCAGTCTCAGCCAGGTATTTCTTCATAGCAGTGTGAGAATGGATTAATACAACCCTACTGTATGTCCCAGCAATTCCACTCCTACGTATTAGTCAAGAAAAATGAAAGCATATATCTACACAAAGACATGCACAAAAATGTGAATAGTCGTCCTAAACTTAGGACAAACCAAGTGTGCATCAGCACATGAACAAGTGAACAAATAGTGGCACGTCATACAAAGGCACTGGACTGCAAAAAAAAAGAGTGAACCACTGATACCAGCAACAACTTAGATCACTCCAAAAACATTCTGCCGAGCTAAAGAAGCCAGACGCAACAGAGTAGATAGCAAATGAGTCTATTTAGATGAAATTCTAGAAGGGGCAAAACTAATCTACAGTGACAGAAAATGGGCCAGTTGTTGCCTGAGGCTGGGGGAGGGAGGGAGATTGCAATGATGCAGGAACTTTCTAGGGACTAGGAAATGCTCTTTATCTTGATTGTGGTGGTGGTTACAAGGGCATATTCGTTTGACAAAACACTGCACTATGGACTTAAAATTGGTACATTTTATGGCATGCAAATTATACTCAATAATGTTGATTTTTTAAAATACAGGAGGGGGCGGTTATGTTGAAAAGTAGCATGATTCTCAAGGTAAGAGGACCTGAATGCATCAGCCTAGCAATTTCTTGGACTGGCTGCTTTATCCCCCAGAGCCCCAGTTTCACCTTGCATTACACAGAGATGAAGGTACTAAGGCTGTGCTGGGTAGCATGAATTTTGGCTGCACAGAACGGAAATCCTGTAGCAGACTTCCCAGAGGCGTTTTCAACACCTCCACTTGCACCTGGTTGGCTAAAAGCGAATAGCATGACAATCCTAACTGCAAGGAAGGCTGGGATATATAGTTCTTTATTCCAGGCAGCAATGTGCCCTCCCAAAAATTGGAGTCTGTTTCAGAGAAGAGGAAAGAGGGTGCTGGGGGAGGCACCCAATAGCCTCTGCCTCAAAGTTCTCTTCTTCCTAATTAATCTGAGGATCCAAACGCTTTCACTCACCCATTCTGTGGCACACAATGCACATAGTTACCAAACTGGTTATTGATTAGATCTTCTTGATTATTCCTCCTCCTTAATGGAATGCTTTCTATGCAAAAGCTGTCACTTTAGAATTCCACTAAAATAGCACCTTCTTCCACTGCTTTTGCACCAAACTCAATCACTCTCCCAGGAGTCAGAGATCCTGGTTGGATTGTACAGTTGGTCAAATCTAGGTCTCATCTGCAATAATTATTAAAACAATAATAAATGCTATAACAATGATACAGCAGACATTAATGAGCCCACACAGTGTTCCAGCCCACACTGTGTGCCAAGCATTTCACACACGTGTTCTCACTTAACTCTTTCCACGACACCCGGTGGCCTCAAGGGGACAGTTACCACATTCAGGCCACATGACATGAGATACAGGGGAATCACACCATTGTGTGGATCTTGGGGGTGGAGGCAGAGGAAGGTGAAGTGAGGAAAATCTGCTGTCTTCCCATCCTTGGTGGCTGGGATGAGGCATGTCACCTAGGCTTGACCTATCAGATGCTCCCAGCAGAGACTTTTCACCTTGGGAAACAGTTGCAGAGATGCAGGACTGTTGGTGTTGTTCCCAGCAGAGGCTGCAGAGGCTGGTGGCTGCGCTGAGGAGGGCCTGTGTTGGTGGCTCCCACAGCAGCCATGTGCGAACTGGCAAGCCTGTCGGGTGGGACTCTGTGCCTGCTGCTGGCTGGACAGCCGTGGTTTCTGCTTTTTTCTGAGCCAGTTCTCCAGATGTCCTCTCTCTTCTTGAATGGCCCCATGTCTTTCCAAAGAATTTATTTTGGCCTAATCCTACTGCCACTGCTTTCAGGGCCCATCACAAGTATTCTAGGGCCTAAGCCAGGGGGTGCTTGAGTCAACTTCTAAAGAGGCACAAGACTGGCTTTCTCCTCAATATGTTTGAGTCCTACATTCATGCTGCCTGGGCCCAGAGTCTCTCAAATTCTGTGTGAAACATCTCCTCATTCTGGCCTCACTCTCTCTCTGTACCAGGCTCCAGGTCAGTTCATGGGATTGGGAAGAAAGGGCAAACACATGCCATTCTGTGTCTCTTCTCTCATCTCTCCTTCTAGTTGAACAAAAACAAAACAAAACAAAACAAAATCTTAATCCTCCTTCTATCAAAGCCAAAGCCTCCATCCACATCAACTTACTAAATAAGAGATCACCAGGTTGCCATTTTAAAAAAGAGTGATGGGCACAGTGAAATCCCAGCACTTTGGGAGGCCAAGGTGGGAGGATTATTTGAGCCCAGAAGTTTGAGACCAGTCTGGGCATTATGGTGAGACCCTGTCTCTAAAGAAAATACAGAAATTAGCTGGGTGTGGTGGCTTTGCCTGTAGTCCCAACTACTTGGGAGGCTGAGGTGGGAGGATCACTTGAGCCTGGTAGGTGGAGACTGCGGTGAGCCATGATGGCACCACTGCACTCAAGCCTGGGTGACAAAGTAAGAACCTATTTTAAAATAAAATTAAAAAGTGCTACATTCTAAATCCCATTGTGCACCTAGCTAGGAACCGCCATAATAATAAATACACTGAACTCATATGAACACACACTGGTGAATGTGGTCCTCAGATGGAGTCTTTGGGAATACATGCCCCCCCCTTTGACTGAGCTGGCTGATCTTGTCCTCGAACATCCAGTCTAATTTATCTGGTGGCTCATGCCTGTAATCCCAGCACTTTGGGAGGCTGAGGTGGGTGGATGACCTGAGGTCAGGTGTTCAAGACCAGCCTGGCTAACGTCTCTACTAAAAATACAAAATTAGCCAGGCATGGTAGCACATGCCTGTAATCCCAGCTACTTGGGAGGCTGAAGCTCGAGAATCACTTGAACCTGGGAGGCAGAGGTTGCCGTGCGCAGAGATCTCACCATTGCACTCCAGCCTGGGCAACAAGAGCGAAACTCTGTCTCAAAAAAAAAAAAAAAAAATTATTCTTAACCATCAGCTTCACTATTAAGTGACTTTCCAATCTACTATTTTTTTGTTCAAATTACCATCATTTTGTCCTTAGATTTCAAAGCAAATTGATGCTCAGCAGAAGCCACACTAGATCTTTTGTGTTCATTTTGTGATTTTATTACAAACGGGCATCCATATTTTATCCTCAAAATACTTTCCTTTAAATGTTTTGTTTCAAATGTACTTTGCTTTTTAAAAAACAGAACTTTTTTTCTGATTATAAAAATACTTGCTTATTGCAGAGAATTGGAAAATTATACAAAGTACAAAGACTAAAATAAAATTACCCATTATCCCATTATAAAAAAAAAACCTTTATTATATTTTTCAGGTTCCCTGTCCCCTCCCCCAACACACACACACACACACACATGCACACACACACACACGCACATACACACAAACCCCTTTTGTCTCTGTCAAACACACATTAACAAAGTATTTTATTTAAACTGTGAGAACTTTTCCTTGTCATTAAGTAGACTTCAAAAACCAGTTTTGATGGCTTATGTAACATTCTATTCCACTTTGTGGCTATACCACAATTTATTTAACCATTTGCTTATTTACCTTTTATTGTATTACAAGTAATAGTCGAATGTATGTCTGTGTATTGGTAGGTATGAGTGTGTGTTAAGAATCCAGCTATTTTTTTTAAGGAGACACTGCATCTGAAAGGGAAACTTCTGTCTCAAAGTGTTTGAGTTCAGGAGTCTTGATCTATATTGCCAAATTATTTTCCGGAAAACTCAAACTTATATATTCCCAACAGTGAGGTATAAAGAGGTCATGTACTTTTCATCCTCACCAGTATTAAGCATTGGCTTTTTTTACTTAGCTTTGCTAATTTAATAACAGACAGGTATTTCACGGATGTCTTAATATGCATTTATTAAATTCATAAAGGTAATAATCTGCTCGTTGTTTCTGTGACTTGCTAATTATATTAGTTGTCTAGACTTCTACACCTGTTAAATATTTTTGTACTGGCTCATAAATGCGTATTTACTTATTTATTTATTTTAGAGACAGAGTCTCACTCTCTCACCCAGGCTGCAGTACAATGGTGCATTCATAGCTTACTGCAGCCTCAAACTACTGGGCTCAAGCAATCTTCTCACCTCAGCCTCCTAAGTAGCTAGAACTACAGGTGTGCACCCACTCTGCTAATATTTTTTATTTTTTTGTAGAGATGGGGGCTCATTATGTTGTCCAGGCTAATCTCGAACTCCTGGCCTCAAGCAGTCCTCCTGCCTTGGCCTCCCAAAGTGTTGGGATTACAGATGTAAGCCACCTGCCTAGCCCTATAAATGCTTTATCTGGAGTGCAATGGCACAATCTCAGCTCATTGCAACCTCCACCTCCTAGGTTCAAGCGATTCTCCTGCCTCAGCCTCCTGAGTAGCTGAGATTACAGACATGTGCCACCATGTCGGCTAATTTTTTCTATTTTTGTAGAGAAGGGATTTTACCATGTTAGCCAGGCTGCTCTCAAACTGCTGACCTCAGGTGATCCACCTGCCTTGGCCTCCCAAAGTGCTGGAATTATAAATGTTAGCCACCACACCCAGCCTTGCTCTTCATATATTAAGGATCTCTGTCTCATTTGTGTCAAGAAATTTTTCCAATTGGTTTTCTGTATTTATAGGCATATTTTGGTTGCATATGAAAGCCATAATTAAAAAAAAATTCTAAACTTCCAATTTGATAATAGAAATAAATGCAGAATTGCTGTACTTGCTATGCAGACTCTCAATTTAATCTATTTCTTTCACGAAGTAGATATAGGCTTAACTGACCATGCTTTCTTCTTCATAAACTAACTTCTGAACTGAAGTCAATCTTCGCAAAAGAACTGCATATGTGCACCGACCTCCCGTTTTTGGAACTTTCTGTGTGTTTCTCTGTGGTTCTCATGTCTTCCCTCTCCACTGCCTTCCCGTGGCCTTTGCTCTTATGTAAACATCTTTCCATCTCACCTTAGTTCCTGCACTCACGAAACATTTCTCCAAAGCTCTACCCCATTTGAGTGAATATCGCATTGTCTCTTATTTTCCTTCCTCTCTGTTAAATATATGCTGTCAGAAAGGAAAGAGAGGGTCCTTGGAGTCAGGCTGACCTGGAGTCAACTCCATGTTTGCTGTGTGACCTCAGGCAAGGTCTCTGAGCCTCGGTTTCCCTTTCTGTAAAGCAGGATTACTGTGCGCAGGGTTTAGCGTATGAGGGAGGCAGATCCAGCATACAGCCTGGCTCAGTTAGCAGCTTCTTTTATGAGTCTGGCTTCCTGATTCCCTCTTCATCTAATTTTAAGGATTAGAAAAAGACGTATCTTTTATCCCGGACTTCTTCCCCCTCCTCTGTCCTGTAGCTGTTGTTCTGGGTAACTTGCCAGAGCATTTACTGGTACAATGATTATACTACACTATTAAAAGTGAAGTTTTCTTGTATTACTTAATAATGATATATTTTTGCTGTTTGTAAATAATGGAAAATGTGTGAACTGTGTCTCTCCCCGTTGTTGCCAGGTGCTCCATTACTGCAAATTGAAAAATAACATTTTAGTGAGCAATACTCCTTCTTCAGGTCATACATCAAATATACGTCATCTTCATTGTTTAATTGATGCTTTAATCTCCCCATTAAGATACAAGCAGAAATAAATTTCACTTCCTTCTCTGTAGATGCAATTTCATTTCGATCACACGTGTCACTTGGAGCAATAAAACATCAATTAAACCATGAATTCCTGACAAATACGTAGCATTTGATGCATAATTACCTCCCCTACCCAATCTCATTTTCTTCAAGGCAAAGGCTTCCTCAGCCCACTTATGTTCAAGGTTTCACCCCCTAAAATAGAGCATGAGCTTTGTACCTTTCTCCCCACCCCCAGGACAGGAATATTGGATACACCTCAGGGAGGAGGAGCTGGGCTGGCAGGGATCTTCTAATCATCTTGGATCTTCTAATCATCATGTTGTCATTGAGATGAATCTTGGGAGGCAAAAGCCTTGCAGGACCCCACCGTCACCCCACCAGGGTGCAAGCCAGGGCTGGAGCTCAGGTGAGCTCACTTTCCGCCTCAGATTCACCCCAGGAAAGGCCAAGAATGCAGCGGGGTGGGGTTCTCTATAAAAAGGAGAAAGCAGTAAAAGGGGCCTGGAGAAAGCCTGGGGGGCGTGGCCGTGCGTCTTGGAGAAGTGAGGCTCCCTGGGAGCGCCAGGAGCCTTGGGCAGCTGGCTGGGAAGGTGGAGCAGAGACGCCCTTCTCTCCATTCCGAGCTCCCTAATGCATTTCACACATACAAGGTTGAGGGTTCTCTGTGTGCCGGGCCCTGTGCGGGCCCTGGGGACACTGGCTGTGTTCAGTGCCATGAGAGATGAATAAACCCATTGCGGCGAGGGTAGGGGGGGAGGTGAACCTCTCAGCCTGAGGTGGGGGGTACCTACGCAGGAACACCGGAAGCACGCCCCATTCGGAGTGTTGAAGTGTTGAATGGATTAGGACGTTCGGAGGCAGTGACTGCTTCACCGCCAGAGCCGCCACCCAGTGCCTGGGCTGGGAGCAGCACCGCAGCACGTGGGCCACGCTCCGGAGCTGGCAGGCGGGCCCCCAAGCCGGCCGGGTGGCCGGCCAGAACCACGATCCCAGGAAGGCTGAATGTTTGGGGGCCGAGGCTGCCTCCTGGAGCCAGACCGTGGCTCCATTTTCAGGAAAGGCTGTCAGATTCGACCGTGGTGTCTGGTGGAGGGAGTGGAGGAAGGGAGGCAGGGGTGAAACGGGCCGTGCCTGAAGTGTCATTTAAGGCGATGTTTAACTTCCACTCCCTGTTTCTGAAGAGTAATTTTCTGCAGAGACAGGAAGAATAATAGGAGGAACTTGGCTCATTTTGGCAAATTGCTCCAATTTTCCCACAATCTCAGCCCCCTGTATCACCTGCCCCCACCTGTCTATTTGGGCCACTTACTGCCCTGGATTCAGACCTAATGGAGGCTGTTTGTTTGGCCCTGGCTCAAAGGCTAGACTTGTTTTCAGGACAGAAGCTGGAAGAAAAACCAATCTGGACCTCTAAATCACAGCCAAGACTCATTACGTAAATGATGTATTTACACAATTGATCCCTTTTCTACTGGGTAATGAATTCGGCATCGGAACCCTTAACGATTTAATTGTCATATGTTTAAACTGAAATGGTTGCCACAAATTTCCAAAGACAAGAAGCAGATTGAAGAGAGGGTCTTCTTTTGTCCTCCAGTGGGGTGGCCTCCCTTGTTTCAATATTGCCATCAAAAGGAGGCAAACGGGGCTGATAGCTGCAAAAGGGCTAACACGTCAGGACTGTGTCTGTTTGGGTGGATGCCTGTCTTGACGGATAAGGCCATTTAAGGGATGAAGGAGCCAGGTGCGAAGCGAACCTAAATCCAGAAACGGTAGGTGAGGGCCCTGCTTCCACACTGAATGGGATGGGGCTGTGCCTACCCAGATCCCCTGACTCCTGCTCACTCCATCCCACCTCTGTAAGCCGGCACTGCTTTCTTCCGGCTCTTTGGAGTCCCATGGCAAGCAGCTGTGACTCTGTTTTGGAGGACAACTGAAGCCACTTTGCCCAAATGACCAGAAGAGACTTGGAGCTCATATCCCCCAGGGCGACCTTGACCAAAGACTGCTTGGGAGCAGGAATATGAAAGGTCCAGCACCTTGCCTCTGACAGGGACAACCCTGAGGCGTGACTTGCCTATCAGAGCTCCTGGGAGGATCAGGATGAATTCCCCAAACTGCAAAGCTGTGGCCAGGGGTTGCACAGAGTGGCTTCCCTTCCCTCCCTGCCCTGTGACCCCTGCCCCTTCCCAGTCTTCCTGGTAGGACTTCCTTAATAAACCAATCCTTCCTTCCACTCCTCTTTGGGAAAACTCGACTGAGGACAGCTACTCTCTAGCTGAGGGATGCTGGCAAGGCTCTTACCTTCTCTCTGCCTCACAGCCATCCTTCCTAACAGGGGGCACTTGTAGAGTGTGTGCCAGGTGCCATGAAGACACTTTCTACACTTTGTCTCACTTAATCCTCTCATCAACTCCAAGAGGAAGCTACTTCCATTATCCCTATTTGACAGATGAGGAGGTGAGGAGGGGAGCAGTTAAGCCCTTTGACGGTGTTCACACACAGTGCAAAGGCTGAGTGTTTGCGTCCCTCCCAAAATTCATGTGTTGAAATCCTAACCCTCAAAGTGATGGTATTATGAGGTGGTACCCTTGGAATAAGATTAGGTCACGAAGATGGAACCCTCATGAATGGGATCAGTGCTCTTACAAAAGGGACCTCAGAGAGCTAGCCGGCCCTCTTCGCGCCATGTGAAGACATCACGAGAGGATGGCCATCTGTGAGCTAGGAAGAGGGACCCCACCAGAAACCTGGCACCCTGATCTCAGAGTTCCAGGCTCCAGAACTGTGAGAAGAAAGAAACAAACCACAGTGTCTCTGGAACACAGTTACAGCAGCCCAAACTGACAAAAACAGCTGGTGAGTGGCAGGGACAGGATTCTACCCCAGGCCATCTAGCTGCAGAGCGCACCATTGATATTCCTCCCTCATGCATAGCACAGGCCACTCAGCAGAGATATGCTGAGGACCGAAGGTTGTGGATGCACTAGTGACTTGCAGAGGGCCTGGGACCGCCCCAGGACAAAGGAGGCCCACCTAGCATTTTGTGTCACCTGAATCCCTAGAGAAGAAAGGGGAGTGTCCAGGTCACAGGTGTATTGCCACTGCTTCAGTGTATACCTCATAGTTCTTCAGAAAAACGAAGTGACATGCCTTCCCCACCTATGTCCTGCAGCCTCTCCTGCCTCCAGAGGCTCCATGGCCATGGACACCATTCCTGCATGCTCCCTGACTCACACACATATGCAGACACAGCCCCCAGAGTGGCCAAGTTGGCCTGCTGTCTTTGTGGATTAAAAACATTTGAGCATACTCAGGAGGCTGAGGTGGGAGGATCACTTGAGTCTGCGTGTTCAACACCAGCCTAGGCGACGTAGCCAGGCACGTCTCCACAAAAAGTTTTTAAACAATTAGCCAGGTGCAGTGATGTGTGCCTGTAGTTTCAGCTACTCAAGAGGCTGAGGTGGGAGGATTACTTGAGCCCAGTTTGAAGCTACAGTGAGCTGTGATTGCACCACTGAACTCCAGCCTGGGTAACAGAGCAAGACCCCATCTCTAAAACAAAAGCAACTGTAAAAACCATCTGTGCAACATAAGGGAGAAGAGGCTTTGTCCTAATGTCATGACCAACATTTGGTGAGAGATAGAACAGGCATGAGGTGTCTGTGCCACCTGAGGCTTCTCAGCTGGGTCAGCCAAGGAGGCAGTGGTGGGGATTTGATGGGCTAGGGAGCCCTTGGCCAGTTCTATCTTCTTAGATTTGTTGTGGCCCTGCAAACCCAGTTAACTGCTGAAGTTAACATTACAAGCCTGTAGCTTCACACCTATGGGTTTTGTCTACCGGGGATATGGTACAGCACAGGTGTGTCCGATCTGCTGGCGTCCCTAGGCCACACTGGAAGAAGTATTGTCTTGGGCCACACATAAACTATGCTAACACTAACGATAGCTGATGAGCTAAAAAAAAGAAATCTCATAATGTTTTAAGAAAAGTTTACAAATTTGTGTTGGGCAGCATTCAGAGCCATGGGGTTGGACAAGCTTTGTATAGCATAAGTTTTAAGAGCACGGGCTTAAAATCAGATAATGTACATGAAACATTTAGCACCATGACAGCCTCCTGCTGTACAACACACATGCTACACATATCCTAAGGGGGTTGTTAGTCATGTACACTTTAGTAAGAATCAGTAAAATCTTCCCAAATTAACAGATAGGTGAGATTAAGTTGTCAAGCTACCCTAACAAGAAAATGGAGATTTAGTAATGGAAAGACACACAGAGCCCAAAGGCAAAAATGCAACCAGGTCTCAGGAAGTGAGTAGAACCAAGTTCAAGAAAGTCATCAGGGGCAGCTCCCTAAACTGTACAGTTTCTTGCTTCTCTTTCTCTAGACCTACGTTTTCTGCTTTATTATGCGTATGGTGAGTAAAATGTCTCAAAACATTTCCAGCCAGTGGGCATTGTCATGTATTACTGGGGAAGAGGAAGATCAGTTCCCAGGAAAGAAGGTATCTCAATAAATGGAGAGCCGTTAATGTTGGAAGTGAGAGAATAAAGGCCATAGGCATGAGGGAAGGCAGTGTGGCTTGTAAACAGAATGCTGTACGATACCTGGAGTTTACATCCCTGTGCCTCACTTCTCCCCTTATACCTTTGGTTCCTTGGGCAGACTGATCAACCTCTGCTTTCCCAGATGCAATCCTGCAGAAAGATCAAGATGTAAGAGTACGGAATGAGGTTCAACATGTGCCTCGTGCTACGCCTGCCCTCAATAGATTCCAAGGACATTTTGATGAAAGAGCCATGAAGGAAAATGTCACTTTTTTGCTTAAGGCTTAACCTGATCACTAGGCTTAGTCTCTAGGTTTGGCAATCTGGAAATAAAATATATAGTTGAAGTCAAATTATGTGGGAGGCTAAACACTGGAATTATTAAATAAGAGAACTGTTCTATAATAGTACAGCATTTTTACATTGCCATTTTAAGAAGCAGCATGCCATTATCATTATTTTTTCCCAAGTCTGAAATCTTGTTTGTTTCATTTACTAATTTGTCTTCTCCACCAGAATTCGAATCTCAGGAGATCAGGACCCTCTGTCCTGTCCATTTGTCTCCCAGGGCATAGGCTAGAGCCTGGCACTCAGAAAGTTCTTGATGAATATTCATTTTATAGTGTGTGCCCCGAGTTGAGTCATCATGACAATGGAACAACAATTGGTGATGCCATGGTGTCCTGGCTGACAAAATAGGGACCAGGTAGAGCTGGACGCAGAGACATCACAAATCACTACAGTTTTAGGACATTTATATGTTTTAGCAGAAAAGAACTGCATTTGAATTTTGAAATTATAATTCATATGCACACACATATATAAACACACTATCAGGTCATTTGTTCAGCATTATGCTTGAAACTTCAGAAATATTAATCTGGAATGTATCAGGCCAAGAATATTCCAGATAAACTACTGTCCATTCTATACTATTATTTTCTGTTATTCGGATTATTTTCTACTCTACATTATTTAAAAGCAGATTCATCATGATTAACCTCTGGATCAATCAGCTTGTGTCATGTAACAAACCATGTCAAACTCAGTGGCTTAAAGTAACAACCATTTGTAACTGCCCATGTGAGTTGGCTGATCTAGGCGCAGTTCAGTGAGAGACTCTGCTTCAAGCTGAGTGTCCAACTAGCCTTGGCTCCTCACCAAGGATTGGGCTTAGTTCTGGTTCGTCTGGGGCCCATCCAGAAAGACAGCAGCTACCCCAGGGAAATTCTCTTCATCACTATGGCATAGAAGGGCAAGGTCCATCACACAACTGCCTGTCAAGCCTCTACTTACAACATGCCTGCCACCATCTCATTGGTCTAAGTAGACCAGGTGACCAAGCCTGAAGTCAGGATTGGCCAGGGACACTTTCCCATCATTAGACCAAAGCAAGTCCAGGGCCAAGTTTGATGTCAATGGAATGGGAGATGTAATCTTCCCATGGAGGGGTGACTGTTTTGAATAGCAATTGAAACTGTCACATCCTCAAACCAGGTTTTCCTCTTATGTTCCCCAAATTATTGTATTTCTTCAGTTCTAAGACATACGTGCTTTTATATTTAACATTTCTAATATTGGGTATAAACTATACCTGATATACACATTTATTGTAGTGATTTGTTTTTTTTTTAACATGAAAAGTTGTAATTAAATTGATGGTGCATTTTAAGATTGATATTGTTTTTAGAAGTGTAGAAATTATTTATTTATTTTAAATTATATTTTATTGGGGTAAGAACACTTAATATGAGATCTACTCTCAACAGAATTTTTTAATTGTTTTTTCTTTTTAAATTATACTTTAAGTTCTGGGGTACATGTGCAGATCGTACATGTTTCTTACATAGGTATACACGTGCCATGCTGGTGGTTTGCTGCATCCATCACCCCATCATCTACATTAGGTATTACTCCTAATGCTATCCCTTCCCTAGCCCCCAATCCCCGACAGGCCCCGGTGTGTGATGTTCCCCTCCCTGAGTCCATGTGTTCTAATTGTTCAGCACCCACTTAGGACTGAGAATATGTGGTGTTTGGTTTTCTGTTTTTGTGTCAGTTTGCTGAGAATGATAGTTTTCAGCTTCATCCATTTCCCTGCAAAACACATGAACTCGTGCTTTTTTATGGCTGCATAGTATTCCATGGTGTATATGTGCCACATTTTCTTTATCCATTCTATCATTGATGGGCATTTGGGTTAGTCCCAAGTCTTTGCTATTGTGAACAGTGCCACAATTAATGTGTGCATGTGTCTTTATAGTAGAATGATTTATAGTTCTTTGGGTATATACCCAGTAATGGGATTGCTGGGTCAAATTGTATTTCTATTTCTAGATCCTTGAGGAATTGCCACACTGTCTTCCACAATGTTTGAACTGATTTACACTCCCATCAACAGTGTAAAAGCGTTCCTATTTCTCCACATCCTCTCCAGCATCTGTTGTCTCCCGATTTTTTAGTGATTGCCATTCTAACTGGTGTGAGATGGTATCTCAATGTGGTTTTGATTTGCATTCTCTTAACAAATGTTTAAGTGCACAATACAGTATTGATAACAATAAGCATGATGCTGTATAGCAGATCTAGAACTGATCTTGCTTAACTGAAATTTTATGCCCATTGATTAGCAACTTCCCATTACTCCCTAACCCCAGCCCCTGGAAAAATAAAATAGGGAACACCATTTCAGTGTTATTTTATTTTTTATTACTCTGTCACCCAGACTGGAGTGCAGTGGTGCAATCTCAGCTCACTGCAACCTCTGCCTCCTGGGTTCAAGAAATTCTCCTGCCTCAGCCTCCCCAAGTAGCTGGGACTATAGGTGAGCACCACCACACCCAGCTAATTCTTGTATTTGAGTAGAGAGGAAATTTCACCATGTTGGCCAGACTGGTCTCAAACTCCTGACCTCAGGTCATCCACCCACCTTGGCTTCCCAAAGTGCTGGGATTACAGGCATGAGCCACTGTGCCTGGCCTCCATTTCACTCTTTGATTCTATGTATTTGACTATTCTGGATACCTCAGTACATAAGTGGAACCATGCAGTATTGGCTTTCTGTGACTGGCTTATTTCACTTAGCATAATGTCCTCCGGGTTCATCCATATTACATCCATATTGTAGCATATGTCAGAATTTCCTTCCTTTTTAAGGCTGAGTAATATTCTATTGCATGTACCTACCACGTTTTGTTTACTCTTTCACCTATGATGGATATTATGTTGTTTACGTATCTTGACTATTGTGAATAATGCTGCAATGAACAGAAGAGTCCTAATATCTCTTTGAAATCCTAATTGCAGTTCTTTTGGAGAAATACCTAGAAGAGGCCTTGTTGGATCGTATGTAGTTCTACTTTTAATCTTTTGAGGAGCTTCCGTATTGTTTTTGCATAATGGCTACACTACTTCTGCATTCCCACCAACAGTGCATAGGATTTGATTTCTCCACATTCTCACCAGCACCTGTCCTTTGTTTTCTTTGAGAATCGCCATCCTAACAGGTGGGAGGGGATATCTCATTGTGGTTTTCATGTGCATTTCCCTGATGATGAGTGACATTGTGCTTCTTTTCATACATCCGTTGGTCATTCACACCTTTCTTTGGAGAAATGTCCATTCAAGTCGAAATTGGTGATTTGCGAGCCTCCTCCTGAATATTTTCATCTCAAGCACCTCCAACCCTGCCCTATCCCTGACTCCCATGGCTAATTACTTACAAGTCCTGCGACTCTCCAACTCAGTTTCCTCTGCCATTCCCAGGGCCGTTACCCTCATGCGCTCTGCTCTGAACTGTAGCCACAACCTCCTGCCTGGTCTCCCAGTCACCAGACTCTCCCTGCTCCCATCCAGCCTCACTCCATGGCAGATTTATCTTCATGAACTACAGCTTTGATCCTGCAGTCCCCTTAATTCCACGTCTTCTCTGGATCCCCATTGCCACAAGAATATCCCAGCTCCCTGGTCTGGTATTAGGATTCTCATGACTTGGACCCAACTTCCATTCTCACTGCCCCTTCTCAAACACAGACTGTGCTCCAAGTGCAGGAGAGGGCCAATCCCATTCTGCATTTGCAAGTCTCTGTGTCCCAAATGTGCTCCTCCCCTCTGCCTGCTGCCTGGAATGCCCCCTTCTCTCTCTCCCATCTGTGCTTATTGAAATTTCCATCTCAGAGACCTACACCATATCTCTGTGATAGCACTTACCCTGTTTTGACTTGACTTTCTAGCTTTCTGTGTTCCCTGTTAGACCCTGCTTGGACAATAAAGTCCCAGATAGCAGAGACTATATCTCAATTGAATGTTTGCCCCCTTACAGGGTTTTAACACATGGTGGGTGCCTGTACATGCTTGCCAAATTAATTTCTACTTTTACCACTCTAGTCACCCCATATTCCAGAAAAACAACACACACCCGCCTTGGGTTCAGCGTGCAAACCACACAGATCACACCATCCTGTGCATTTAAAGATAATCAGTTTATCTGATCCATCATTATAATCCTTTCAGAGTTTTAGAAAACGCTTATGTCTTTCAGGGACAGATCTGCAGAACTAGCGTTGCTCTTGGGCCTCCCATTTAGGGAGAAAATTGGGGCAAACTCTTGTGCTGAGGTGTTATCCTCCTGGCTGCCATTCAAAGACCAGCCTTATTGAAGGTCAGTTATGAACTGTGAGTATGAGAATGCTGTCCTCTTTCAATTCTGTCCAATCTATAGGAGTTTCTACAGGAAATGAGAAAAGGACACTACAGAATCATAGCACTCTCAAGCTGGATCTATCTACTGCAGCCTTTCACTTTGTGGATGAGAAAACAAGGAAAATTGAGCTCTTCAGAGGCAAAGGAGTTAGCCAAGCCACACAGGTGGCCAGTGATGAGCAGGAGTGATCCATATTCAGCCTTCAAGCACTTCCCCTGTGTTAGGGACTGAATGTTTGTGTCTCCTCTCTCAAAATTCGTATGTTGAAATCTAATCCCCAATATGATGGTATGAGGAGTTGGGGCCTTTGGGCGGTGACTTGGTCATGAGATTGGAACCCTCATCAATGAGATTAGTGTCCCTCTAAGAAGAGGCACAGAGTGATTATATCTCTCTCTTCACCGTGTCAGTTACAACAAGAAGGTTGCCAACTGCAAACCAGGAAGAGAGCCCTCACCAAGAACCCAACCATGTGGGCACCCTGATCTCAGACTTCCAGCCTCCAGAACTGGGAGAAATCAATGTTTGCTGTTTAAGTCACCCAGTCTTGGGTATGTTTGTTACAGTAGCCTAAGATGACTGACACACACTGCGACTGCCCTCTTGCCCTCTGTCCAGCCTTAACATTTTTGTCAGTTGCCACTTACTGAGCATTTATTAGGAGACAGATTCCATGCTGGACGTTCCACACACACGACTTCATCTCTGCCTCACAACTGCCCTGACAAGTGGCCTGTGTCATCTCTGTTATTTAGACAAGGGGCATGAGACTTAAGGGAGGTGAACAGCTTGGTAAAATTCATATAACTAGAAAGTGGCAGAGCCGGAATCTAAAGCAAGTGCTGTCTGATTCTAAAGCATTTATTCGGTAACAGCTTCCCACATTCCAACCCAATTCCTACTCCCTGGCAAGTCCAGTAGAACCTGTACCAAGAGGAGAGAATTTTCTTTGGGACATCTCAGAAAACTGAACCCTGTGTGAAGACCTCAGCACAGTCTGGCAGCCTCTCCACAGTGAAGGGCCTGATACCAATTTCTAATCATCTCAGAAAACTGAGCCCTGTGTGAAGACCTCAACACAATCTGGCAGCCTCTCCACAGCGAAGGGCCTGGTACCAATTTCTAATCAATGGATGTGAGCCAGGTTGTCAGGGAGGGTAAAGTCTTGGCCAACTGGATGAAGGAGAGGATATCAAGTTGCTTAGCATCCCTGGGGCTTAGTATTTGTTTTTGTTTTCTTTTCTGAAAGGTAACAATAAAAACTCCTGGCCACAGAGTCAGGAGGAAGATGTGGGAGACTGAGTGAGAAAGTGCTTTCCAAAGTATATGCCTGGAACTTATGTGAGGCACAGTAGGGATGACCTGAGCAGTGCTGGCTGCACAAGAATCCCCTGTGGGATGCTCACCTTTAAACATACCCAGGTCTTTGCTTCCTGTTGTCATATGAATATCAGTCACCTGGTTTTTCCCTGTGTGTAGAAGGGAACAGAAATATATCCTAAGGTCTGTAATTCTACTCCTGGAGATGCTGAACAGAAATGCACATATCTGTTTATTAGAAAATATGTAACTATCAGTTGTATGTATAACGGCCCCACACCGGAAACTGCCAATATGCCTATAAACAGCAAAATGAATAAATACATTTCATTGTATTCAACCAATGCAATAAGAAATAGCAATTTAAAAAACCCTACAATTGCATGAAACAAAATGACTACATCTCACTAACATAATGTTGAGCACAAGAAGCCAGATACAAAACACAGAAAACTACATATGATCCTATTTATATAAAGTTCAAACGGGCCGGGCATGCTGGCTCATGCCTATAATCCCAGCACTTTGGGAGGCTAAGGCAGGTGGGTCACTTGAGACCAGGAGTTCGAGACCAGCCTGGAAAACATAATGAAACACTGTTTCTATTAAAAATACAAAAAAAAAAAAAAATAGCTGGGAATGATAGTGCAGGCCTGTAATCCCAGCTACTCAGGAGACTCAGGCACAAGAATTGCTTAAACCTGGGAGGCGGAGGTTGCAGTGAGCTGAGATTATGCCACTACACTCCAGCCTAGGTGGCAAAGCAAGACTCTTTCTCAAAGAACAATAAAATTAATAAAAATAAAGTTCAGACTTACTTGCTGCTGTGGACCATGGGCAGCTGGGGTCGGTGAAGGATGCCAAGATGGCTGGGCAAAAACTTGCTCTAAAAACCATTAACTGGGTAGCTTTTGGGGAGATCATACCCCAAAGCCAGAAGGTCATTGCAAACTCCCTGTCTTTGAATGAGACCCTCACCTCCAGGTTGGCTACTCTACCTGAGAATCTACCAGCTATTGACTGGGCTTACTACAAGGCCAGTGTGGCCAAGGCAGGCTTGGTGGATGACTTTGAGAAGAAGTTTAATGCCCTGAAGGTTCTATGCCAGAGGATAAATATACTGTCCAGGTGGATGCTGCAGAAAAAGAAGACGTGAAATCTGTTGCGTGGGTGTCTCTCTCAAAGGTCAGGATTGTAGAATACGAGAAACAGTTGGAAAAGATGAGGAACTTAATTCCATTTAAGCAGATGACCATTGAGGATTTGAACTGAGCTTTCCTAGAAACCAAATGAGACAAGAAAAAGTATTCATATTGGCCTCACCAACCAATCAAGAATTTATAAAATTGAGTCCAGGAGGAGGCTCTGGCCCTTATATTACACATTCTGGACATTAAACATAAAAATAATTATACAGTTAAAAAAATAAAGTTCAAATGAAGGCAAAACTAATCCGTGAATCGTGATTATCCTTACTGGAGATGGGGGCAAGGATGATTGGATGGGAACCCAAGGAGGCCTTCTGGGATTCTGATATGTTTGGTTTTTTAATCCACGTGCTGGTTTTATGGGAGCATTCAATTGGTTAAAAATTGCTGGTAGTTCAGGCCCTCATTAACCACCTCCTAACCAGCCTCCTAGCCTCCAGCTCCTTCGTGCTCTGACAGATCCTTCTCTCTGTTTAAATGGTCTTCCTGGAAGCTAATCTGGTCAGGTCCCGTTGCTTCCTGTTGCACATCCTTCTATGGCTCCCCATTGCTTAGGTCTTCAAACTCTGATGGATGTAAGAAACACCTGGAGAACTGTTCTATTAGTTATCAACTACTGTGTAGCAAATTACTCCAAAATGAGTGGCTTAAAACATACATCTTTATTATCTCATAGTTTCTGTGGGACAGGAGCCTCAGCTTCATGGTTAATTGCAAGGCTCCAATCAAAATGTTGGCCCAGGTGCTATGTTCTCATCTGAAGGATTGATTGGAGAAGGATCCACTTTCAAACTCACAAAGTGGTGATTGGCAACATTGAGTTTCTCACAGGCTGTTCGACTTAGGAATTCTGTTTACCACTGGTTATTGGTATGAGGGCACCCTTGGTTCATGAAAGAAAGCAAACCGAGAAGGCAGTAGAGTCAGCTAATGACACAGAAGTTACAATCTTGTAATCCAGTCATGCAAGTGACATTCCATCACCTTTATTGTATTCTGTTGGTTGCAACCAAGTTACTAAGTTCAGCTTGTATTCAAGGGGAGTGAATTACACAAGCACATGAATGCTCAGAGGTGGAGATCACTGTGGGCAGGTGAGTTGGATTGTGTCCTCCAAAAATATATGCCGAAGTCCTAACTCCCAGTACCTGTGAACTGACCTTATTTGGACCTTATTCTACCAGAAGCTAGGAGAGAGGTGTCCTTCCCTAGAACAAATCCTTCTTTGGAAACTCGGAGAGAGCATGGCCTTGCTGACTCCTTGATTTTGCACGTTTGGCGTCCAGAATTATTAAACAGTAAATTTCCATGTTTTAAACCCTCCAGATTGTGGTACTTAGTTACGGCAGCCCTAGGAAAGTAATACAGGGATCGTGCTAGAAATCAGCCTACTACATCTAGCAACATTGCAGATTGTTGTGCCCACGCTCTCCTTACTGCCGCCACAATGTTATATGATGGGCTTTGTGGAGAGACCTATTGATTTTGATGCAGGAATTCAAAGGCCCACAATCCCTGATGTAGGAATTCAAAGGAAGCACTCTCTTTGGTCCAGCTCTGTTCCCCTTACTACAGCTCTCTATGCACCCTCCCCACCACAAACTCTATGGCTATGCTCTGACATTTCCTCTGCCTCTTTGTCCTTCTCCCTTCCCTACCCGATAACACACTCATCAAGACCCTGGTTGATCACCTCCCCCAGGAAGCCTCCACTGATTACACTAAATCACCAGACTAAATTAGCTGTTTCCTTCTCTGTGATCCCAAATAACTTTGTGCCTAAATGTGCGAGAGGCACTTTGCTCTCACATTGTATTGCCATTATTCACTCCCTATCCAGTTTTCATTTCTAGGCTGTGAGCATCTTACCATCACTTACCAAGAACAGAAGCTGTGACTTGCTTAGTCTTGTACCCGCAGAGCCTGGCACAATGCCTGCCCAGGCATATTGCTAACTAAGTGAACAAATGAGATGACTCTTCAGGGCTGCTCACACATTGTTGGGTGGAAGCTTCAGCCACTCCTCACCTGGCTGTCTTTAGGAGTCATCTTGGCTTCTATGACATGATTGTTCTGATTCTGCCACATTCATGTGGCAGAAGTGATGGCTCACAGAGAATGGGTCATTCCTCAGTCATTGAGGCAAGAAGCACAAAATCAAAGACCATCGAAACTAGAAGAGAGACATCCCGGATAACAGCCCAATGTGGGCCATGGGGACAGGCTTTGCTACTGAGGGGCTCAATGAGGGCTGCATGGGCTAGGCTTCCCCCCATGCTGTGGGGAGAGAGTTTCTCACACAAAGGAGGCTGAGCCAATGATCCTTGCATCCCTCACCCCCTTCCCAGCCACCAGCAGAAAGAGGAACTATGGAGGGAAGGTTGGGGGAGTCCCAGCTAGGTCACTGGACCAGCTCCATGGGGCTGTCAAGTCAAGAGGCATTAGAAAGCTTGTCCTTATGCATGGTGGCTGGGAGGTAGATATTTTCATAACAGCTTTACTGAGATTGCACTCATGTATGACACAATCTACTCACTGAAAGTTTTAGTACAGTCATGGAGTTGGGCAACCATCATTACAACCAATTTTAAAACATTTTCATCACCCCCAAAAAGAAATCCCATACCCATTCGCAGTCATTCCTCATTCCCTTCAGCCCCCTAGCATTTGCTAATGACTTATCTCTTCTCTGTCGCTATGAAGTCGCCTACTCTGGACATTTCAGTTAAATGGAGTCACACATATTGTGGTCTTTTACAACTGGTGTCTTTCACTTACCATCTTGTCTTCAAAGGCTCATCCATATCGTAGCATGTGTCAGGGCTCATTCCTTTGTGTTGATGCATAATTTTTTATTGTATGGATAGGCCACATTTTTCTTCTCCATTCCTGGGATGTGGAATTTCTTTAGGTCTCCACCTAAAGAATTCCACTAGAACTTGATGAATCTAAAGCTGACTTAAATGTAAGTCAGATGTGCAACCCTTCTGCTAAAAATACCCTGCACAATGAAACACACAAATTGCATGGATTCATTAGTTCAAAGCAGCAGACTCAGAGTAGATACCAGACATGGTTATTTAGATGAACTTCTAGAACCAGAAAAACTCATCCTTAATTCTAAAAATCAAATCAGGGGTCTCTTAGGGTGGGGTTTGGGGGAACTGACTGCAAAGGGCCAGGAGAGAACTTTCAGGGAGGGAAGTACAGTTGAGAATTATGCAGGGGTACATAAACTTTTGTCAAAGTTTATGAAGCCGTATCCTCAAAATTGTGGATTTTATTGCATAGTAAATGATACTTCTTCTTCCCTACTGAGAACTCTGAGGATAGATAGCAACCTTCAAATAATTGTACTTGAAAGATTCTTGGTTCGGGGAGAAAGACTTTTTAAATATTTTGTAGAGACAGGGTCTCACAGTGTTGTTCAGGTTGGTCTCAAACTCCCAGCCTCAAGCGAGGCCCTCCCACTTCAGCTTCCTAGAGTGCTGGGATTACAGATGTGAGCCACTGTGCCTTACTGTGAGAAGAAATTTCAAAGAAGACAAGAGAACCAGGAAGAGAAAGGGGGATGTAGGAGAGCTGGCTCACTTCTGGATAGTAGAATAAGGCCTCCTCGAAGCAAGGAAGCAACTCTTGGGCCATCTCTCCATTGTATATCTGTGTTAGCTTTCTCCAGGCAACCCCACAAGAAAAGACTTTGGCCTATGGGTTCATTCTGAAGAATGAATGAATAAGGAATAACAGCATAATAACTAGTAGCACTTACCGTACATCAGCCCTGTCCTTGTAATAACCCTACAAGGGTAAATATTTCAGTACTCTCTCCAGCTCTTCCTTGTCATACTCAGGACCTCAGTTTCCTCATCTGTCAATCAGAAATAATAATAGTACCTACCACACCAAGTTATAGTGCCTGCCTTATAATGAGGACTCAGTGACCGTGAGCTGATATTACCTCTATATAACTGTTACCCTCACTGTCAGGAAAGGGTTAGACATTCAGCCACTCTAAGGACATTGTATGTGATTCAGGAAACATATGATCAAGCACAGCTTGGCTATGACCTGTCTCCTAGGGCTGTGTATTTTCTCTGAGTCAGTCATTAGCCAGAGGGAGATTTCATTGGCAGGGTTCCAGGTGGCATCAAGAAAGATGGGAGAGAACCTTCCAGGAAAGTTCCAGTAAAGAGCTTGTGTAACATGTGTAGGTAGCGCAGTTTCCCCAGGATCACGATTCCAGGCTTTTGTCCATTCTGCCTTCAAAGCAAGGACCTGCAGGTCAGAAGAGTTGGGTGGGAAAATGAGGCCATCAGGACCAGGGCAAATTCTGTCAATTGTGGGGGCCTCCAGCCTGGGAGCTTTGGAGCTTTGGCTAGAAGCCTAAGCAGTCACTGCCCCTCCACGGATAAGGAGGTGGGCTGTGCCAGGAAGCGGCTCCAAGGAGGACTGCAGTGTGGCTATGGAGGGAAGGAAGCAGCCTTCTCTTGGGTGAAGTACTAGAAAGCATGGAAATGCTCCCCTCCTTTGGAAGCACCTTGCTTACTGACTTGTGTGTGCGCACAAATGTGTATGTGCTTTGTGTGTGTGTGGCAGGCTTGGGGCAGGTGAGGACGCCATGCCAAGCACTCCTGCGTCAAGCCTCATGCTTTTGTGCAAAAGTTGGGTGTTAATCACTGGCATTCTCCAGGTCCCCTCTGCCCTCTTGGCTCCTTGTCCCAAGGGTGGGTGGTGTAGAGACCCGGCTCCCATGGCCCATCTGTCTGGGATTAGCCTGGGAAAGGTCCCCCAAAGATCCCATTGCTTCAGCTCTTTTAGGTTTTGTAAAATGCAGCAGCATCAAAAGAATCTCAGATTTTTCATTAAACTTTTTAAAAACAGCTTTTGGGTATGATCAGGCTATCTGAAGATCCCTAATCAAGTGGGCCAATTCTCTGTAAGGAACTGTGAATTCATCCATCCATCCATCCATCCATCCATCCATCCATCCGTCTGACTTAGGCATTCAGGCATTAACACAAGCGGTTCCTGAGCACCCGCTGGTTGGCCAACGGCGCTGAGTCCTGGGAAGACGAATGAGGCAGGCCCGTCCCCTCCCTGCGTCCTTCCTGGAGGACACCTAGCCTGAGGTTAGTTAGAACCGGTACCTAAAGGATAGAGCGAAACGGGGACCACCGAATAATGGGCCCTAAAACAGAGGCAGGAAAAGCGGGAAGGAGGATGACAGGCAGGCGAGACCACTTCCTGTAATGGCCAGGTAAAGATCAGCAGAAATCTGAAGGCGATTTCACCCACTGCTTCTCCAGGGATCCAGAGAAAAGCTGCTTTTTTGCTCTCTAACCGCGACCGCGAAGGGCGAGACCTCAGTGGCTTTTAAAGGACCTGAGCCGGGACGGTGGTTTCTCCAGCGGAGCCCGCAGGCTTGGTTCACAGGCTGTCCCATAGAGGGCGCTGTCTGCCTGACTTTGAATGGAGTCTTAAGCGCAAGAACGCAGGCAACACCCCTCGCCAGAGGGCGAGTGAAGGGCTAAGCCCGCGCCCAGACCCGACTCCCACCAACCTTCTCGAAGGGGAAGGGAAAGATCTACTCAGTGTATCCTGCTGTTCAAGCCAAGCAATCCCTAAAACTCAGAGGATGGGCTGAGAGTGCGGACACTGGCAAAGCTCCTCTCCCTGGCCAAGCATACAAGCACACAACACTGCCCCTGTTCTCCCCTGGGAGGGGAGTTAACGGGTGAACTTGGGGCGACAACTGGAAAGCCAGGATCGGGTAGCCGCACAGCAGGGACGGGGGCGGCTGTCCAGGACTCTTCTCTTGCCAGACTGGGACTGTCCCCTCCCCATCTGGGTCTAGCCCTGGAGTTCTGATCAGCAACGAGTCCTCTTCCCCAAACAGAACGCTCAGCATTTTCGGCGACCTCTGCCAGGCGCTTCTATTTCAGAGAAGCTGACAAGCTTTTCCAGTTTAAAGGCGACTTTCGTGCGTCGGAACTCTACCCAAGTTTGCGTGCGTCTGCCCTGGATAGCGGAGCTCCCACAACACATGCGCACACACGCAGGGGTCTCTCCATGCGTACTCGGCCGCCTGACAGGCTGTGTGCAGGCGGTGCCCACCCAACCCTCATAGACCTACGTGCATCGAACTATTTCTGCGGTTAGGGAGAAAATGACCTCTGGGTATCCAGTAGCGGTTGGGTGACCTAGGCCCAGTTTCTTCTTCTCTGGGCGCGGTTTCCACCTTTAAAATCCAAGTGTGAGACCCGCCCTGCCGGGGTCTCAGGGCAGTGATCCGTTACAACCCAGAGTTTTGGATGGTGTAGTGTTTTGCATTCCAGTAAAGCCCTGTGTAAACTCAGGGGAGTATTAATAGTCATTGTTTATGGAAGCACCATTTACGTTTCCAGATTTCCAAAGCAAAAATGGGGTTCGCTGTTGTAGATGAATGCAGAAAGAAACATTGCAGACGCCCGTCGAGATTTGGTAGGGAGGGTCTCACCCCCAGGACCGAAAAACAAAATCTACATCTCAAGTGGGGACTCCACACGGTCGCGTCTGCCAATGCAGGGCGACCTTGAATTAGGTGGGGCTCAATCTAACACAAAAGAAAGCGGTGTGGAGGTGAAGGGATCCCCAAAAGCCCTCGTGTGCGGGAGCTTCGCCCAGGTGGAAGAGGGTGAGGCCAGTTTGTCACCTTTCTCTGATCAGAAAGCTGTCTCTCAGGAGGGGACCCCACAAACAATTCTGATTTACTTGATGCTTAAATCTAGTATTAAATGTCTGCCTCATGGGCTTCTCGTGCAAACCGGGGAGCTGTTTCTAAAGCCAATGGAGTGGAGTGACCTTTCCCTAAGCCGTTTGCAAAGGTCCAGTGTGGTTCTTTAAGGACTGGGCTGCCGTCGAGACGCGCAGCGGGTGTCGTTGCCTGCCGCGGCCGAGGAAGTTACGCCGCTGAGCCTTCGGTTCACCTTGCACCTGTTAAAGCGTTAGTTAGGCAGTTCCAAACGCCGGCCGGCTGGAGAGACTTCCTGGGAGAAGGTGCTGTCTTCGGGGTCACAGACTCGGAGCTGATCTCGAGGCTTGGGCACCGGCGGCCAGAGCAGAGGAATGCCCTTCCGAGTGCAGCCGTCGGTGTCGAGACGCTGTTGCCCCAGCAGCCCCACCGAGTGAAGCCCGGGTTTTGGCCGGATCAGCGCGCATACGCACAGACACACACTCACTCCTGCTCCCGGAGAAGGCGCACTCTTCAGTTCTCCAGGGCCAAAGGCCAAGGCAACGCGGATTTCTGAGCTCGAATACGCAGTGTGAGGACTTACACCCCGATTCCCTTACTATCGGCTGGACGATGGGTGGGGAACCCAAATCCCTGTCTTGGCCGCGCCCTTCCTAGCAGGTTTAAGGAAAAATGCTGAGGTTGCCGGACCCCAAAGGGTAGGAAAGTGATGAGTTCGCCGCGGGCGGAGGTCGCGTACTGCCTCTTGGGCCCGCGCTGCGTGGCTCTCCAGCCGCGTGGGGGCGGAGGGCCCCTGTCCAGCCCCAGGAGGCGGGGGGAGAGGCAGCTGCGAGCGTAGATAACCCCGAGGTGACCCGGGAGGGCCTGGCTCGCCCCTCCCTACTCCCGCAGGCCTGGCGGCGGGAAGCGGGTCCCTGCGCCGCAGGGGGGAGAGGCAGGCGGTGGCTCCCGGCTCGCGGCTGTCAGTGCGCTTCGGCCAGCGGCGCCGCCTGCTCCGCGTCTCTCGCTAGCCTCCTGCGCTGGCAGGAGCGCTCCGAGTGCCTCTTTAGCGAGAGCCAATATCCTTTTGTGCTAATAGGCTTGTCCTCATTTGCTGCCTAATTGGACTATATAAAGCCAATAACAGGCTGGCTCTTATAGCCCGAAGCCAAAGCGCCAAAATCCTAGGGAAGACAAGGAGGGGGCGGTGGCGGAGGCGGCTGCGGGGCCGGGGCTCGACTGAGCCTTCGCCTGCCTAATCCCATTTGCCATTGTACGCGCCCAATCGCCGTATACTCCCCGCATTTAACTTGGATGACATTTTGATTTCATCATTAGCATCCGGCGCCGGATTGACGCAGCCTCGAGCCGGGGACTGCTCTTGCTGCCTCCTCCGCGGGAGCCGCAGCAGCAGCCAAGCCGCCTGGATCCCTCCTTGCCGCGGCTGGGCCGCTCCCCGCCCCTCTACACCCCTCCCCCATGCTAGCCCGCCCTGACTGGGTCCTCACCCCGCCCTCCTACCGCTGGATTTGCGCCTGGGGCGGCCCCCGACTTTGCGCCCGGTAGTTGAGTTTCGTTTATGGTCTGATTTCCGGCCTCTCGCCTGCTCGTCCCGCCGCCCGCCTGTCCCGCTCCCTCCCTCCCGGGGACCCGGAGGAGAGGGGACCATGCCGGAACCCGGACCAGACGCTCCCGGCACCGCCAACGCACAGCCCCCTCCGCCGCCGCCCCCACCACCCGCTCCCAAGGAGTCCCCGTTCTCCATCAAGAACCTGCTCAACGGAGACCACCACCGGCCGCCCCCTAAGCCGCAGCCGCCCCCAAGGACGCTCTTCGCGCCGGCCTCGGCTGCCGCCGCAGCTGCTGCTGCCGCCGCCGCGGCGGCCAAGGGGGCCCTGGAGGGAGCCGCGGGCTTCGCGCTCTCGCAGGTGGGCGACCTGGCTTTCCCCCGCTTTGAGATCCCGACGCAGAGGTTTGCCCTGCCGGCGCACTACCTGGAGCGCTCCCCAGCCTGGTGGTACCCCTACACCCTGACCCCCGCCGGCGGCCACCTCCCGCGACCTGAAGGTATTGACCTCTCTTTGAACTTTCGTTGTCCCCCAGCGCGCCCGTCCCGTCCCCGCCCGGCGCTGCTTCCCTCCGCAGCTCTGGGATCCCAGCACCCGCAAACCCTCTGTTTGGTCAGTTTCTTTCGGCCCCCTGGCCTGCATCGTTTGCCCTCGCACTGGGTTGCGCTGCCCGCGAATCCAATCCCACTTGGTGAGAAAAGAAGTGGAATTGGAGCTTGGGGCACGGCGGTTCCTGGGAAAAGTGGCCTCAGGCGTGAATAGGGAGGCTTCGGACGGCCAGGGCAGGGGACAGGGCCTGGAAGGAGGGGATGATTCTAATGCGCCTAAGCTGAAAGCAAACCATTCCGCGGGCCCCTGGCAGGGAAGCTGAGGGAATAGAAGGAGGTGGCCGCGCTGCCATCTCTGCTCGCCTGTCCCCGGGAGGAGGGGGATCCCAAGACCTGGCGTTCCTTCTCTGGCCCAGGCAGGAAGGAGGCGGCCCGCAGGAATGGTGAAGCCTCGCAGCCCGGGACCTGTAGGCCGGCGCGGGTTGAGCTTGCGGTCCCCAGGCGCCGGGCCTCGCTCAAGGCTGTGTCGGTGTGCATGTGTGTGCGTTCGTCTGTCTGTCTCCCCAGCCTCGGAGAAGGCCCTCCTGCGAGACGCCTCCCCCGCCTCGGGCACGGACCGCGACTCTCCTGAGCCACTACTCAAGGCCGACCCCGACCACAAGGAGCTGGACTCCAAGAGCCCGGACGAGATCATTCTGGAGGAAAGCGACTCCGAGGAAAGCAAGAAGGAAGGCGAAGCGGCGCCAGGCGTGGCCGGGGCAGGCGCAGGGGCGGCGGCGGGAGTGGCCGCGGCTGCGACTCCGGGCGCAGAGGACTGGAAGAAGGGCGCCGAGAGTCCGGAGAAGAAGCCGGCGTGCCGCAAGAAGAAGACGCGCACAGTCTTCTCGCGCAGTCAGGTCTTCCAGCTGGAGTCCACCTTCGACATGAAGCGCTACCTGAGCAGCTCGGAGCGCGCCGGCCTGGCCGCGTCGCTGCACCTCACTGAGACGCAGGTCAAGATCTGGTTTCAGAACCGCCGCAACAAGTGGAAGCGGCAGCTGGCGGCGGAGCTGGAGGCAGCCAACCTGAGCCACGCCGCGGCGCAGCGCATCGTGCGGGTGCCCATCCTCTACCACGAGAACTCGGCCGCCGAGGGCGCGGCGGCTGCAGCCGCGGGGGCCCCGGTGCCTGTCAGCCAGCCGCTGCTCACCTTCCCGCACCCCGTCTACTACTCGCATCCGGTGGTCTCCTCCGTGCCGCTGCTACGGCCGGTCTGAAGCCCCGGAGGGGTGGGGGAGGGAGCGCCCGGCCTCCTCTTCCGGACCCCAGAGGAGACTGGGCCGGGCCGAGGGTGCCGAGATGTCCAATGGTCTTCAGGAACCCGGGCTTCGGCGCCCAGCCTCGGGCTCCCCTCCCCCAGTCGGTAGCGTTTTGTAAGTATTTGCAATGCATTTTCGTGCAATTCATCCCTAATGGATTGGAAGCGCTTCCCCTCTTACTTTTGATTTTGGCTTATATTAAGAGAAAGCAGGAACCAGACAAAATTTCTGGGACAAATATTTAGACTGAAAGTTTTTGTAAAATGTGCAGCCCTCCCCTTCAAATTTCCATCGAGCTGTGGCTTTTTGGTTTTATTTTTATAGAAGGTAAATAACTGCAAAACCTGAATCCCTCTAGTTTATTATTATTTTTTTTTTTCCTAGACGGAGTCTGGCTCTGTCGCCCAGGCTGGAGTGCAGTGGCAAGATCTTGGCTCACTGCAACCTCCGCGTTCCGGGTTTAAGCAATTCTGCCTCAGCCTCCTGAGTAGCTGGGATTATAGGCACGCGCCCCCCCCACCCCCCAGCTAATTTTTGTATTTTTAGCAGAGACGGGGTTTGACCAAGTTGGCCAGGATGGTCTCCAGCTCCTGACCTCGTGTTCCGCCTGCCTCAGCCTCCCAAAGTGCTGGGATTACAGGCGTGAGCCACCGCACCCGGCATAGTCTATTCATTTTCTATATAACTGGTTTCAGAATCGAGAGAGAGATAGAGAGAGATAGAGAGATAGAGATAGAGATAGAGATGAGAGAGAGAGAGAGAGAGAGAGAGAGAGAGAGAGAGAGAGAATATGGTAGTAAGTTTATTTCTGGATTTCTGGGTGTGTTTCTTCCTCCCCACCCCCAAGTCAGTTATCCACCTTAATTTTCAGAATCTGAGCAGCCTCTCACAAGAATTCGGACTCAGGCCGCTTTTCTCTTCTGGAGAGGCCTCTCGCAATGAGCCTCTTCATCGGTCTTACTTTGTGATGGAAGAATTCTCTTACGTGTTTAAAGGGAAAAGACAGCCAAAAATCAGAACTCTATTGGAACAGCCCTACATCTGGCCTGGTCTGAGTGATCTTATTTATTAGTAGCATTTATTTTGGAAATTTCACTTGGTAAATTTTTAATATTACTATTATTACTTTGTTCCCTCTTTTGAGAGAGTAATTTCAGTATTTTTAATTTGTTATCTTTTATCCTCTCCTCTTACCTTTCATGTTCTGCAGTAACTGTTGTACTTCGACCTGTGCAATATTGTACAAAATTTTCTGAGAAAGCTTTTTCCTCCTCCACCGAGGGAAACGAGCCTTTTCACTGTATCATCATGGTCATTCATTTAGAAAGAAAAAAGTAGGCAGGGGAGAGGGGAGAAGAAGGAAACAAGCTTAGGTAAGGATGCTCAAAGGAGTAAGTCAGGCATAATGGAGCGCTTTAAGTGAAGGACAATCAATTTAGAAGAATTTTAACTTATTTGATAAATGTACAGATTTCTTGTAAAGTTCACCCTCTACTCTACGGGGCTCCTGGCTCTGTCACCCAATCTGTTTTCTTTCTGTCGGCTACACCTGTTGTTCGGCGATACTTTGTTTCCCCTCACCTCCCTCACCTCTGCTTGGGTTGAGTCCCTTTTTAAGAAAAAGAAAAAAACCCACAAAATGTTGTTACGCGAATGTTGTCGTGACATTGAATTAATTAAAAAGAAAAGCTTTTCGTGTTGCCAGAGTGTGTAAGTTTGGACGATTTTCCCCAGAGCAAGTGTCTCCAAAACTCTTTTCTGTCTTGCTCGCTGACTGTCTCTGCTGCTCCCTAAGTGCGGCCGGGACGCACATGCCTGTAATCCAGGAGGCGGCGGAGACAGAGGCGGCTTTGTTCGCGACCAGAGGCACTCTCTCCCCTGTACCTTCCGCAGCTTGAAACTCCCAGCGAGCAGGGAAGAATGCTGGGCGGAAGGGGTAAGGACATAGGCTTATCTAGTTTGCGAAATTGAGCAAAGCGACAGCCGTGCTAGGCGAAATACCAGACAGCTGGTATTTCCCAACACTGAGCTGCAGCCTCGCGTTCTGTTCTTAAACCTGGGGTTTTTCGGGAGCCAAGAGCTTCTGGGCAGGGCATCCCTGAGCACTCGTCAACTGGTTAACTTTGATGGGCTCTGGTTGGAGGGAAGAAGGGAGTGAATTCAGAGTTAAGCTGCAGCGGAAGGCCGATTGCCAAGTCAGGCTAGGAAAGGCTGGGCCACGAGAGGACAGCCCCGAGGACAGCCAGCTCTCGGGACTGCGGCCCCCACTTCCAGGAGAGGGGGACTTCCGCAGGGCTTGCGGAGCTGAGATTCCCGGGGTGGCTCAGGCATGGGCGCGGTCCTGATGTGCCAAGTGCCAGGGAACAGAGGCTACCCAGCTACGGCAGCTGCAACAGAGAAGACCTTGTCTCTTCCGTGCCAGGACTTTCTCTGTCCCCCAGCGCCCAACACTTCCAGGGCGGCATCTCTAGATCCGGGTCCCTGTCCTGGCGGACACCGGGAAGCATAGCGCTCACCGCATCCGCGCGCTGCTGGGCGCCAGGCCGCCGCGCTCTTGGTGGGCAGCCCTCGGAGGAGGCACAGTGAGCCGGGGACCTCCTGGAAGGGTGGGTCCGCCAGACAGAAGCTGGCGCTTGGGCGACCCTCGTTGACCCAACGAGGCCGCCTGCCTTTAAGCTGAGGGTCTGCACGAACAACTTCCTGCGGGGCAGCTGTGAAGCTGGGGAGCCGAAAGGGGGAGATGAGGAACCGGGAAGCTGAAGAGATTCCAGAGAGCAGCCATAGGGCATGACCGCTGGGGAGCGCCTGCACGCCTCCCTTTCCCCTCGCAGTGCGTTGCTAGGCTCCTCAAATTCAATCGACACAATTGATTCTACTGTGGCTGAAACGTCCAGTATAGTTTCCTGTTAATGGAAAACTGCCCTCCAAATAAACCGACATGCGTATTTATGGCAAAATTTTAGCCTGGACCCCAGTGAAGATAGATCTCTCTTTATTTCCCTCTGGTTTGGAATAAAAACGAGGGCATGTGTCATAAATGAAAAATAAACAGAAATTCGGGTCAAAATATGTTGTTCCTTGTGTTACCTACAAACATGGTGATGCCTTTTACTGTTGGCAATACCAACCGCAGGACAGGCCAATAACAGCTCATTAAAAATAATGTTGCAATAGCAAACACGTTCTCAGATTTTACAGCCAGAACACGATGTTATCAAATGCCAAGAAAATACTTCTTTATTTGTGTATGGATTCTAGAAAACGGTTCTTGACTGACCAGGTCTTTACAAAGTCGGGAAATAACTGGTTCTCCACAAGCACAGTTTATCCTTTGTCCTGCTCCCTATAGCCTCCCTTTCCCTCCTGTTGGGGAGCCCCACCGCCCTGGACCCCAGAGCACTCCTCCCTCAAACAGTGAAGCGCGCCCTGGGGGAGGGAGGCGGTGCGGACTGGGCCTGGGGACTGGGGGCTGTGTGAGCCTAGAAGCTGGCCCCTGTGGGAAATGTCGATTCCCTCCTGTCAGGGGTCGTGGCATTTATCCCAAGGCAAGAGAGAAGGTTGAGCTAAGGTACAGGGCTGGGGAGCACAGAAGCCACTTTACACAAAGCATCCTAAGCTCAACTCCAAGTTTTTCTGTGGCGTTCAAGCCAGGAGAAGCCAAGAAACCACTTAGTGGGGCTGCCGCAGCACCAGAGCTGTCTGTCTTCTCCCCCCCCCCACTCAGAATACCCCCCTCCCTGCTGCCTCTGTAAAGACTGCCAGGAACTGCTGGCACCACTCACCAAAAGGGGCCATTTTTTGGAAAAGTGAAGGTGCCTACACAAAATTCCTCCGGGACATTCCCTAGGGGAAGACAGGGCATCCCTCGTCCCCTCTCCTAGGACACTGAACTGGCACTCTCAATTTTGTCTTTTCACCCCTCCTTCAGATTGTGGAGCCCAGCTTTCTCTCTGACTACCCTAGCTTCAGATTCTTCACCATCTGCATCCCAGTTCATCTTCAAATCAATGCAAATGACTTCAGCTTCCAGGCTAAATCATTTCTGCATCACCCAAAGAGACACACATGCAAACACACAGGATACACCCACATTTGATATCAACACTCAGCACACACACGCATAGTAGACCTCCTAACAGACACTATTTCCGTGGATTCCTAGCAAACCCAATCACAAATGTGTTTAGCATCAATGCCATTGCTAAGGCACAGTCCTAGTCACACACACCTCGTTCGAAGTGACCCTTTTCTCCGGTGGCCCCAGGCTAAGGCAAGCTGAGAAGAATCTTGGGAAAGGACTGGGGAGAGAGCAAGGTGGCGCTCCCACCTTTACTGCAGGAAGCCTGAATGAACATCCTCGGGACGGGGATACTTCGAAATCCCTCCTCACAAGCCATCTGGGATAAACTGGTGGAACTTGCCACCATCCCACCGCAGCCCCCCATGCTCTTGTAGGCTGGGATCCTACTCAGTGTCCGCCTCCTTACAGTGCCAGGCTCCTCGCTGGGAGCACCCCAGAGGCCTCTGGACCCTGGGAGACCACAGAGCCAGCACCCGAACTGTTTCTGTTGGCAACACAGATGTATTTCTTTTATTTGGTAGTAAATATAGCGGGTGTGTGTACATCAAACAACAGCAAGACAGATATAAACTGCCCCCCCACCACCGGGTGCTCATTCTGAGCCACGACGCCCCCTCAGCAGGCTCCCGGCACGGCCGAGCCAGAGGCCACGCGGTGAGAACCCCAGTGTGAGAGGCTGGAGCTAGAGTTGGGAGAAAGAGGAGCAGGCCAAAAGATCAGTGGGATCTGCTTTCCCTTCCGCGGCGGAACGCCGGGCCAGCTAGGGCCTGGGAGATGGGGACCAGGGTCGGAGTCTTGGGGGCGGGCGGGGAGGGGTGCAGACGGCTTCCTTCAAGAGCTTCGACGAGGCCTCGCGTTTTCCGGCCGCCTGGGGAAGGGCCACACGCTGCTGCTTTCACCCTTTGCGCCCGCAAGGCATCTGAACTCCCCTTGAGAGGCCCCGTGGGGCCCGAGCTTCTGCTGGGCGCGACCCTGCCCTCCACGATTCCATTTTGCCCTATTTCTTCGGGTC
>CM063179.1:134706664-134711664 GCA_031835075.1 Saguinus oedipus
CCACACGCATTTTAAATGCCACATTCCTTTAACTCTCAGATCAATATGCTCTTAGAAAGTGCAAGTGGCCAGAAAGGTCACCTCGAACCCCTTTGGTCCTAGGAGAGCAGCAGAGGAGGGGTAGGAAAGGACATTTCCAAGATCACACAGCGAAAAGATGAAGGCACTTCATCCTCAGCCCTCTCTCCACTCTATCAGAAGATGAAGAGACATTTGCTAAATGTCATTAGTAGTTCCTATATGTAAGTGGAAGAACAAGGGCAAATAAGACACAGTTCTGATTTTGCAAGAGCTCAGAGTCTAAGAGTGAGACTCAACCTTAAAAGCAGGCTACAACCCAGGACATCAAATTCCAAGTGGGCCAGAAAAGACAAAGGGGTGGAGAGGGTGGAGCTAATTCCAGTCTGCGGACTGGACCAGGAAGGCTCCGCAGAAACTGAGCGAGAGGTCGCTCCCTATGAGCACACTGTGGATTGAGTGGAAGACAGATGCAGACCCGGGTATTGTCAAGGAAAACCTGCCTTCCGCGTAGGTATAGGCATGGACCACCAACCTCGGATGGAAACTCTGGTGGCCTTTTCCCATAACTATAGCATCCTTCTCCCTCTCTTGGCCTCTTCCTACGAACCAACTGATGAAAAAGGCAGTGATGTTAAGCAAGTCGAGAGACGCAGGGATGGCGGCATCTCTACGACAAGTAGGCCTGAGTCGCAGGGCCCTCCCAGATCACTGTTTTTCACAATAGCTTCCAAAAAGAAATCTGTTGCTACCCTATGGGTAAAGGGCAAATGAGATCCCAAGCCACTTACCCGAGGACAATCAAAGGTGGAGTGAGCAAACCACCCACCCCAAGCACAGAGCTCTCTCCACTAACCCGCATGGGCACGCTCTTGAGAAACTCTCACCAGACCTGCCCAACCCCCAGATCACACCCCAGCCCATACAGTGTGCAGGGCTCTCGACAGGAAACACATGAGTCCTGCGCTCATGGAGCTTGTGGTCTGCTTGGGAGATGTGTGAGCCTAAAGTTAGTTGTCTCTATTTTATTTATTTTACATGTGGATAATATTTATATGCATTGAATACTTTATTAGATTATATATGTGTATATACATGTTTGTGCATATATATATATATATATGGGGGGGAGGGAAATCGGGGGAGGGAGGGAACACGCGTGGATGTGGGGCATGTCTAGTAGTGGTGGTGGGTGGGCAGTAGGAGCAGATCAGCATGCCCGGGGCACATGGATCGGGCCACACGTGTGACCCAGCAGTGACACAGATGCTCAGGTGAGCAAGCTGGTCTGGCAGAGTAGAATGGGCAGGAAGGTGACAGGGTAAATGAAACCAGGAAAAGAAACCACAAAGTGAGAAGGGCCAGCGCCACAGCTCACTTTTCCGTGATGCAAGCCCACTTCTTCTCAGGGTCCCCTCTCAGACCCCCTGCCCCTACGTGTCCAGCCCTTAGCAGCGTTTCTGTTTCCCTGCACTCTTGTAACACTCAGCGTTGCTTCCACGAAACTCAGCTCTGTCTTGCACGCTGTCTTCCCAGGAGTAAACACAGGCACAGGCATCTCATGCCTGGGGTCTCCTCTTTCTAGCTTGTGCTCCAGGGGAAGACTCAGCAATCTGGCAATAGCATAGCAAGGCCCAGGCCAGCCCATAGAGTCTACAGAGAATCTTAATGCTAGCACTTGCTGGCTGCCAAGTCACTGGACCTCCCCCATTGTCACCTACCTATTCTACCTCACAGGGTGCTGCAAGGCAGTGGACAGAGCTCAGCCAGCTGTGCGGTGCACAATAAGGACCCAACAAAAGAGGGTGGGTAGCCCTGGCGGCAGCAGCAACTGCACAGGTGACTGCAGATAGTCCTCAGTTTTCCCATTTGTAGAATGGGTACTAAGGTGTAAACTCCGTAGGAGTTTCACGTGGATAGAACATTGCGCATGAGGAGCTTGGCACATAATAGGTGCTGGAATTATTTTGTCTAAGAGCAGCAGGTCTATATATTTTTCATCCCCAGGGAGTTTTGCTGAACGTAATAGACACTCCACAAACACTTGTTGATTTATTGAGAAAAGAATCCTTTGTGCTAATTACACGCACTCACACTGATGCAAACTGACTCTACCTACCCATTCAAAGAGAAAGAAACAAAACATTAAGCTTCCCGCACGGCAAAGGAGCATCAAATCAGCAAGCACCACGTTGCGGAGCTCTGTCTGGCCAGGTCTTGGGATTCTCAATTGCACATTTGTGTATATGCTTCAGTCAGAAGGACTATTCAGTCTGCCTCACATCATTTTTAAAAGTTCGCAGGTTTTCAGGCTCCAAAAGTGTCATTATATTTGGAATGGAATTTTACCTCCTCCACCAGCAATGTAATAAAATCTCTGAGTCTGAGAAAAAGTCAGGAAAGTTCAGATGTCAACCAGGTTAACATTAAAATTGTTAGAAAACAGGAACCGTAATTTGGGGATTGAAAAAGAGGTAGAATTCATGTTGTAAGTGCAAGTGATCTGGAAATAGATGTTTATCTTGGCCATTTTCAGGGAAGTGACATCATATCGTGTGTCTACTGGGATATTAGTCCTGCATTTTTCAATCCAGATTTCGGCACTAAAGTTGGCAAAATTAGACCATTCTGTTAAACTGATCTTTGAGGCGTCCACCTCCCGAGCACATTACAACACACCTATGACATGACTCGAGAACAATGGGCAAAAAATGGGCCATAAAACAGGAATGGCCTGCTTCATGTAAAGTGGATTTTATAGTGCAGGTGTACCTGCGTTTATCGATACTGTAAAGCAGCAAGATTGTGCCACCATAAAGCATAATATTTGTTTAAAAAAAGAGGAGGAGAAAAAGAAAATAACAGACCCACCTATTAATTTAAAAATTACAATCAGAAAAAAAACTGAAGCCTATGGGGAACTTTATAAAAAAACATTTGTCATTTTATTATCTGAGATTTTATACACTTTGTCAGAAGCTTTGTAAGAGATGTGAAACAAAAAGGCAATTTGGGGGAAAAGAAGAAAAAAGAAAAAAGCTTTGTTGAACTGAAAAAGCAGTTTCCACACCTACTCAGGGAAAAAAACACATCTTGAAGCATCTGAAACCCTGACTATGGATGCAATAGCCAACTGCTGGTGGGCTTGGGCGGTGGGAGAGAGGCTTGCCTGTTTCGGGTACGAACGGGAACGGTCTGAATAGGAAGGCCTGCAGGAGATTTTACTGCCTATTTCCTTTCGGGAAGATGGCATTGTTTCTCTCTACAATGACTAGGGAAAGGGTGTAAGCAAGACAGGTTGACAGCATCCTTCAAAGCTCCTGCTGGCTGCGGGAGTACGTGAGTCGGAATTTTTGTTCCTTGCAGAGCAGATCCTGGCTATTTATAAGTAAGATCACGCTGGTGCCTAAGTTTCACTTCCCGAGAAAGGGTTCCTGGCATAATGTTTAGATTAGGAGAGTGGTCTAAACACAATGCAAGAGGTATCTTCCCGCCTGCAGCGCTCTGTGTTTAAAAGTCAAGTTCTCTTCCCTCCCGCAGACAACAGCTCCAGAAATACGCGCCCCCTCCACCATCCCCAGCAGTCAGGCCACTGAACAACCTCCTTCCCGGCAAGGCGGGAAAGGGCGCAGCTTTGAACAGCTTCCTCTCCTTCTCCTTGACACATTCTTTACCAAAAAAAACCTTCTCCAATGTTAGTGGACTTGGGCACAATGAATTTCATCCGAGGGGTTAAGGGAGGGCATGCATTTAGAGCGAGAATAAAACAAATGTTTAAAAAACCCATTATTGGTTTCATTTCCATCCCTGCTCTCAGTTCTTCCCCGGCGCCAAATGCCGTCCGCATGCTTGGTGCAGATGTTGTCACAGCTGCCCGCTCACATTGCTGACAGGATGCAGCATGGGCTCCACCACTCAGGATCCCAGGAGGGTGACCCAACGAGACAGAAAGCAAGGACAACTGCAGCAGAGCCTCCAAACTGCTGCCGGGGGAAGCTCTCGAAAATGGAAATCTGAGCACAGCACTCTCCTGCTGACGGCCTGCCATGGCTCCCTATTGCTGCTCTCCAGGAAAACTTCCAAGATCCTTAACCTGACATACAAGGGCCTGATCAGCGTATCTCTGCCTGACTCTTAAGGCTGGTCTCTCTCTGGTCTCTTTCCTCCTTCCACCAACAGTGAATACACTAGCTAGCCTGCCACACTGCTTAGAGAGGCCTGAGCAAAGCAAACTGCCTCAGGCCCACTGTTTTGAATGTTGCTCGCATCTTTTTGACCTGTCAAACTCTTCTTCATCCTTCAAAACCCTACCCAGCTTCTCCTCTTCTATGAAGCCTTCCCTGATCCAACCATAGACAAAGTTAATCCTTCTCTCCTTGTACAGCATCTGCACATAAACACTCTTCTTACATGTTCTGGTTATTGCAGATATCATACTATAGTCTACATGTACGCCCTTGGGGTCCCCCAGGCCACTGGCGAGACAAAGCCTGAGTTTGATTTCACCATTTATCTTCAGCACCTGACACAGTGTCTGGCACATATCATGTGCAGAAAATAAACAAAGGGAAAGAAAAAGGAAAGGAAGAAAAGATGGGGGAAGAGAAAGGAAATGATAATCAACTGTGTCACCTCCAGAGTAACGGCACATCCGGGAAGCCACGTCTGGGGCTACTGAATAATATTCCTGGTTGGGTTTTTCTGCTTCCCCTGACCTGGAGTCTAGAGAAGATGAGACGACTTCATACCAAAGAAAACAGTTTTAACTCAGGTACAGACATGCAAGTTCATCTTACCCCATGAAATACACATCCATTGAGCACCTATTACATTCAAGAACTAAAAGTGTAACAACTTGGGACTGAGCTTCTCAGCTCTGTGAAAAAGCCACCACCTCTTCTCTCATAATAGCACCTGTGAGGTCTTCTTGCTGCTGGAATGTAACATGACATCTGCATGTCACATACGCACAGAAGGACTGC
>CM063179.1:134716664-134981664 GCA_031835075.1 Saguinus oedipus
GAAGCCTTTAAAAGTTGGCCAGAGAGTTATGGAATTACCTGTGGAAACATATTGTGGGGGTCAAGCCAAGGGTCGATTTGTCAGGCGGCCAGTGTCGGAATCCACACAGCCACAAGCAGCATTTGTTTTCTTAACACTTTTTTTCCCCTTCCAGGATATGTAGCAGCAGAGGCCAAAGTCTATAAATTTCTGACTCTGCGCCCTACTCATTGTCCGAGTTTCCGCGTTTCTGATGACCGCTCTCTGCCGGCCGGGAATTCTCTTTGATGGGATTTCAGGTTTCACCAGCAAGGCCTTGTTTACTTTTCTCAATTGTAGACCCAGAGGAAAATGATACTTTGCTAATTCCCTCCTCGGAAAGCCCTCATCTTCTGGTTCTTGTTCCCTGGGATTAAAAGTTGTGACTTCAACTTCTTCTTCCTTGGCTCTAAGATGGGAAAACTTAGAAAACCGTGAGGGTCAAATATGCGGTGATGATGGAAGAAAGCAGACAGAAACGAACCCCGGCACAAGTCAACAGCCCTCCTCCCGGATACTCATGTACTTTTGGTGTCTGATGCCCTGACATGCTTCTTTCTTGTCACGGAGATAGTCACATGGGGAAGTGCACATATTCGGCACCTCAGGGCTGCTAAATGCAAAGCATCAACAATACTATCGAGAAATAGAAAAAGGAAAGACACGCTGAGCCCAGAAAGCTTCCTTACCTGGATTCCCTGGCGTTTGCATTGCTTGGGAAGCAACGTTAGCCTGCTGCAAAATGCCATATTTTTAAAACTGGTAATCTGAGTCATTTCCTGGGGATTTTTTAACAATGATGGTAACAGTAAAAAAAAATAATAAAAATCTCAGATGCCCATGACTCCCACAATGGCCGCACATGACTTTCCCTCCCCGCCCTGCCTGGTCACTGCCGGATGTTTACGTCTGCTAATGTCCAGAAAGTGGCGGTTGGATGCAAAGTTTCAGTCCATTGAAATCAACGAAAAATAGATGAAGTAGAGCACGCCTGGCTTGGGGGTCTGTTGCCCCAGCCCCGCAGTCCACATGCAGCTCTCTCTGACTTACTTTGGTTGGACTTGGAGGGGCTTCCTGGGAGTTGCATGGGTGACGACCACAAGCACGTGAGGCAGGGCTGATTTTGGGGTAACTACTAAGTAGCTTCTACAGTGATAATAATGTAGCATGTGCACCTATTGGGAATATATACAATTAGAGAGAATTTCTGTTTGCTTTGGTCCTCTTTCTGGAGTAATTACAGTGACTGCCATTCATGCCTGTTCAGTTGCCCTGATTATTCCAGAGTCACCAGAATAACCCAGCTATTAAGGTTGAGTCATGTGAAGGAGCACACAGCAAAGTGACAACTTGTCATGTTGGCATTATCAATGCTGCAGAATTCTTGCATTTTGGATCCAATGCTGGCAAGATGTCTGAGTATTTAACTTGAGCTTGTAGGGATGGGCGGCCCTTGAAACCCTCAGAATGAGCAGATTCTAAAGGGTTTTTACCCCTTATTTATGGCAAAATCATGCAATTCTCTATTTGGTATTTATTTAACCAGAACGCATGCAGTCCGTTAAATCGCATCAAGAAAAATTCTGAGAGTCTTTAAGAAGACGAGCCAGGCGGGATGGCGAGCACCAACATCTCCTTTCTCACACATTTTAGTTTCTTGGGTCAGCATCAAGCTTGGACCATTCGATCAGCTCTATTGTCTTCTGGGAAGTGTCCTTTGAGGTGACTGACAGAGAAAGTTCTAACTTCTGCAAAGAATGCAGACCAGGGACACACACACACCCCCACACGCACACACCGGGGCTGTAGATAAAGTTTAGGGATAAAACACAACAATGACCTCAAAACTCACTCTAACACTGAAGGCACAGGAATTCCTCCTGTCCCCGATTCCTCCCAATTTGGAGCACAGGCGCACTTTCCTGAGTTTTCAGAAACTGTAGTAGGTACATGCCATGCAAAGCTTAGAAACATGTAAAACAAAACAGCCTAGAGAAAGTTATCATTGACAGCTGACAGGCTGTGCAGTTTTGCTGGTGAGAAATCACATAAGTAAGAAAAAACAAGTGCAGCGTGATATTAATACCTACCTAAGTGGAAGTCACTGCACAAGTCAACACCTTAGTGGGCTCTGTTTGCCTCACTCCACATTCTGCTTCTCAGCAAGGTAGGCTTTCCTGAGTCGGCATACGGTGCAAACTGCCTGATGACTCATGGAGCCCATCTGAGCGAGGACTCAGACCCCTTGGCACCAGAGGCCGGAGCTGGCAGCCATAGGGCATGGGAGCGGGCACTCAGGATGTCCTCCCATCACAGGAGAGGTGCCGCTGGGGCGGGCTGGCTGCTGCTTGGGGATATGGAAGAGGGAGGGGTAGAAGAGAGTCCGGGAGCCTCTCTGATTTTTCTAGCGCAGCGTGGAAGCTCTGCTCATCTAGCATCCATCAAAGGCCAGTGGGTGCAGGGACTTAAAAGAGCAGACAGCTATGGTGGGCATGGCTTTGGAACCAAAGGAAGAAGAGGATGAAGAGTGAGTCACAAGGAAATGAAGAGAGGGGCCACCACATGGACCACATGCAGAAAGGCCAGGTCAAATTGTGGAACAGGGTGACATGTGGGTAACTAATCATTTTTAACTAACAGGCTTTGCTTGGGAGCAGTTTTAGGGTTACAGAACAATGAAGCAGAGGGGACAGAGAGCTCCCATATGCCTTCTCACTGTTCCTTTCCATGCACCCCCAGAGGTTCCCCGATGAGGAGCACCTTGCATTGACTGGAATATTTGTTCAATTGGAGAGCCAATGCTGAGGCTTTACTATTAACTAAGTCCGAAGTTCACCTTAGGGTCCATTCTCCCGGCTGTATATTCCATGGGTTTTGACAAATCATAATGTCATGAATCCACCACCACAGGAACACATGCACGATGGTTTTACGGTCCTAAAAATCCCCCTGTGCTCTGTCTGCCTCCCCCAGTTCCCAGCAAACATGGATGGTGTCTGGTTTTATGAAACAGTCAGAGTGCTTAGCATGTACCAAGGACATTCTGAGGCCATTATTTGCATGACTTTATCCACCCTCATAACGATCTGTGAGGAAGTTATTATTCTAATCCTCATTTTAAAATGAGGATCGAGGCACAGAGAGTGTGTGGCTTGCCCGAGGTCACACAGCTGGTGAAGGGCTGCAATGAAACCCACCATCTGGCCCGAGTCCTTGCTCTTCCCACCGTGCCGTCGGGGCAGACGGGTGTCCAGCTGTGAGTTATGAATGAGCATGGGGCGGGGCAGGGGAGGCAGTTATCCAACACTGTTCTGTGCTGCCAAAGACGAAGGCTGTCGGGTTAGAAAATGGCTACAAGGTAGACCAGAAATAAAAATCCCCATCATCCACCAACCGTTTCTCTTAGGACATAGACCTGATGCCAGAGAGTGTCAAAAAGAGCCAACGACTGAGCATTTGCCTTGCACCATTCCCTACTCTGAGCCTTTATCTGAATCATCTCATGTGACACTCAAAACAACCCCAAGAAAGCAGCACCAGAATCGTCCCGGCATCGTCCCACTTGACAGACGAGCACACTCCATGCTAGAATGCTTCTGTGAGTTGCCGAATCTGAACACCTGGTGAACTGAGGGCTGGGACGTGCACTCAGAGGTGTCCCTCCTGGTGAACTGAGGGCTGGGACGTGCACTCAGAGGTGTCCCACCTGGTGAACTGAGGGCTGGGACGTGCACTCAGAGGTGTCCCACCTGGTGAACTGAGGGCTGGGACGTGCACTCAGAGGTGTCCCACCTGGTGAACTGAGGGCTGGGACGTGCACTCAGAGGTGTCCCTCCTGGTGAACTGAGGGCTGGGACGTGCACTCAGAGGTGTCCCACCTGGTGAACTGAGGGCTGGGACGTGCACTCAGAGGTGTCCCTCCTGGCCCGTGCTCCAGCCACTTTGCTCGGTAAACTGCACATGAGAACTGAGCCGTTCCGGCTGGGGCTGCCATGACCTGTGCTGTTCACTCGACTTCTCTGGGTCACATTTGCAAAAGGTTTCTGTGGTCATTCCAACCCTCAGGGTGGAGTCCTCTTTCAATCAGTGGTGCTAAATCTCTGTGTGCATAAAATATGTGGATTTTTGGTACAAATCTAGCTCAAACACTAAAAGCGTTGGTTCTTCTTTGAGAAAAAGCATCAGGTGTGACCGGAGCCCAGGGAGTCAGCCCTCACCAGGGTTCCTGTGGGGTAGAGCCTGGCTGGGGACCGGAGCCATGGGTTCCCACCAAGGCCAGCTGGCCATGAAGACAGGGCCAGGATGCAGGCAGAGTGGGGCCGGGACCTCCCCTGACCGGGGCCATTTCGCTGCCTGCCCGGGTGGGTTTCAGGCCCCTCCACTGGCTGCTGTCACCGGGGAGGAGGCTGACACTGACTGGACCTCCTAGAGCAGTCCCAGCGGGTAGGGACTGGCCACAGAACGAGATCAAACCATTGCTCTTGTAGAAATTGTTCAGGAAGAAGCACTAGACCTTAAACAGCGTGCTTCAAATGGAGAGGAGTCCAGGAATGTGAGAATTCTTTTCATGGGGCATCGCTCTGGCCTTTGACCCAGTCACCTCCACGTGCAGACCTGAATAAGTCTTGGCCTATTGGGGGATGAGGAGCAGGAAGCTGGTGCTGCCTGGCTTCCCAGCTGGGTAAAGCCTCCATCACCCTGTCTGTAAAATGGCCAGGTTCTCCCATGGAATGGTGGCTCCCGCCGTCTGAGCCCGTTGGTGAGCAGAGCCCTTGCAGTAACTCCTCTGGGGCCGCTGTCCTCATCAGGACCCAGAGTCCACCTGCTGCCTGCTTATTTAGGAAACTATGCAGCAGCCATGATTCTCAGCCTCAGGAATTAACCCTGTTTTCAGGGCCGATTGTTCTCAGTCCCCTCAACTGGTCCCTACCTGATTTCACCCTCTCTCCCCAGTCCGTCCTTTCCAAAGCCTTTCAAGTTTGAAGTCAGCTGCACTGATGGGTCACACCTGAGTTCCACCTGCCCGGCTGTCAGGAGATGGATCTGGGATGGGTCCTGGCGGTGCCTTCATTGCTTGAGCATCACAGCCTCAGTGCAGAGAGGTAGCTGTGAGGAGAGGTAGCTGTCCCCCAACACCCAGAGAGCTGTCACTGTCCCTTGGGGAGAAGTGGCAGCTGCAGGAGTTGGACTAAGACTGGGGAAGGGAGTGGAGGAAGCTCATGAGGAAGGCGGACTGCCAGAAAGGTGTTTCATGAACTCTTTTTAACTAGATGATGGTAGATAAGGAAATGGGCTGCCCCAGCACTCACAGGTTCCTGGTGGCTCCAGGAATATGAGTCATAAGCAGGAGGGCCCTCCATCCTTTCATTCAAACACTCCTGAAAACACACTTTCCGAAGACATGGAATCAACCCCAATGTCCATCAATGATAAACTGGATAAAGAAAACATGGTATATATACACCATGGAATACTATGCAGCCATAAAGAGAAGTCATGTCCTTTGCAGGGACATGAATGGAGCTGGAGGCATCCTCCTCAGCAAACTAACACAGCAACAGAAAACCAAATACCACACGTTCTCACTTCTAAGTGGGAGTCAAATGATGGGAGCACATGGACACAAGGTGGAGAACATACGCTGGGGCCTGTAGGAGGGCGGGGGAGGAGGGGAGCAGCAGGAAGAGTAGCTGGTGGATGCCAGGCTGAATACCTGGCTGATGGGATGATCGTGCAGCTGGTCACCATGGCATGGGTTTATCTATGTAGCAAACCTGCACATCCTGCACATGTACCCCTAAACTTCAAATAATAGTTGGAAATAAAAATATGAAAACATACTTCCCTCAGGCACTGACCTAGGCTCTAAGCATGCGATGATGATTAATTTAGCAAGGTGAACAGGCTTGGGAGTGAGACCACGTGTGATTTGTGCAATAATGCCGGATGCCTGGGTCTGAAATGGAGGGAACTGTCCATCTGAGGTGGCCACTTCTCACTTGCTCTGGTTTGGGTACGGAATTGTCCAAACGTGTCCTACAAGCTGCTGGCCTCCCATAAGATGATGAAACGAATATCGAGGCTTTGGTGCTGAAGCACGTTCTCAACACACGGCATTAACACAGCTCAAGCACTTTTTTCTACAAGACCAGTTGACTGTTCATAAACCGATCAGGGTCACCAAGATTAGCCACAGCACCATGAGATCACGAGATCCACTCTTTCAGTGGACTTTTCTAAGGATCACTCTGTGGAGCACACTTAGGAAAACTTGGGATGTGATACTTTTTCAGCTCCCTTTAGCTCACAGATTCCACACTTTATCTACAACTGGTAGGCCGGTCCCTCAGTTGTATAACTCCACCTGCCAAGTTCTTCCTCCTTGCTCCCAGCTCCCCGCAGACAATCCTCCCCAGTTCTACCAAAAAGCAGGCTCCCACAGCTTCTGACAAGCACGTTCTGTCCTGTGCCTGCTGAGAAACTCCCAACTGCTGTTTGGACATCAGGATCATGCTTAGGTAAGTCCATTATAACCACCTCCTGGACAAAATGCTTATTCATTTGATGCCAAAGTGAAATGACACAGACCTCTTCATCCTCTGTTTTCTTATCTGTAACCTGGAGATCCTATTACGACCTACTTTGTAGAACTGCTGTGATGGCCAAATCAGGGCTGCCAGAAAAAATACAGGGTGCCCAGTTCAAAATACGCTTTCAGACACACAATGGATAGATTTTCCATGTAAGTATACTTGGAAGAATACTGCATAGGGCATACTTATGGCTATATTTTTTGTTATGTAGTGAACATTCAAATGCAACTGTGCATCCTGTGTTTTCATTTTCTAAACCTGGCAACTCTAGTTAACTATGGAAATCACTTCCCACAGTACCCAGCACAGGAATACACTCAGTGATTGGAGCTAATGACAGTTACATTTGCGAATCGGCCAATCTCTGGCTCCGAACACTGAGTTTCTTGAGGGAGAGAAATCTCTTGTTTCCTTCTCTGAGTCCTTTGTGACGAGCTCAGCAGCTGGAGTGTGGGTACAGCCACGCCTTGTGTGTTGAATTAAATGGTGGCCTGGAATTCAGAACTTCTCGGAAAGACAACAGTGCATGAATATGCCCCACTGTCAATCGTATCCCCCTTGCTTTTCCCCGTTCTGCTACAATGGAACCCACAGTGGCTCATTTGTTTATTATCCAGCAAATACTTGTGGTGTTCCTATCACTTCCTGGACATTTCCTCATATATAGGGAGAGAAGAGGTGCATCAGAGATAGGCCTTTCTCTCTAAGGACAAACAACTCACCCAACCAGTACCTTGGTGCAAGGTGGAGTAACATCATAATCCTGCCATGTTGAGAAGTAAAAAGGACTTCGGTGGCTGTAGAAGGTTGCACAACAGTCCTCAGCCAGGGCAACAGGTCACGCACTGACACAGAGGAGGGTAGGCGCGGGAGGGTGCAGAGGTGAAGAAATGCGGAGGCTGGTGGGAGTGTGGCACAGTGTCCTGTGGTTGCCATCATGAAAGAGGACAAGGCTGGTGGCTTAGAACAACCAAAATGCCATCTCACAGTTTTAGAGGCCAGACATCCAAAACCAGGGCCCCACTCCCTCCAAAGCCTCTTGGGGTGCATGTTTTTGTCTCTTCCAGCCCCCAGAGCTGCAGGTGCTCCTGCACTCACATCTGCATCCCACCAGTCTCTGCCTACATCTTTCCACCACCTTCTCTTCTGTGTGTGTCTCTTAGAAGGACATTTACGCTTGGATTTAGGGTCCAGCCAGATGATCCAAGATGATCCCATCTAAAGATCCTTGACTTCACCAGATTTACAAACATCCTTCTTCCAAATGAGGTGACTTTCCCGGGTTCTAGGGCTGGGACATGGACACGTTTTAGGGCCACCCTGGGTGGAAACCAAGTATGGTAAGGCTGAGGAGCTGCTCGAGAGGAGTCGAGAAAAGGGTGTGAAGCCACATATGAAGGATTTTCTGTTTGAAGCTGAGTGCAGGTTTTATGCTATAGGCCCTAGAGAGCCATAGATGGTTTTATCCTAGGAGTGGCCTGCTTGGAGTTGTATCCTGAGGGGTGCACGTGGGTACCATACTCAGGGGGAAGGGGAGCCAGGAGAGACAGGCTAGGAGGGAAGGAGGGAAAGTACAGCAAAAATCTCCGGGAGAGGACTCCACCTGCGTACAGGACCAAGGTCTGTCCTCTTTCTACAGAAAAGGGAGGTGCTTCCAGTCTAACCATGGTTCCATAGTGCCTCTGCCTTATGAGGAAAAGGCACAGTGCTCAATGTGGAAGCCACAACAAGTCATTTTAAAAAACAGCCCCATGCCCCTCCCCGGTGCCATCTGGCATCACTGTTTTCCTGCCCTGCTCTGTAATCTCTGTGAGGTCACGGATGGAGTTTGGCTCACCACTGTGTATCCCAAGTACTGCCAGGTTCTCTGTACACCCCCAGTATGACTCGGTTCTCCAGCATGGAGTGGGTGCTCCTGCAAAAACCAGTGGGTCAGGGAATGAGTGGGCAGACAGCAGCCCGGGAGCCACAGGCCTCAGGTACGAAAGTGTGGTGCAAGACAGCACCTGTCTTTGAGACCCTCACATTTTACTAAAAACTGAGACATTACTTCCTAAAACGGACAGAGGAGCAGACTCTTTTAGTATATTTGGTGTACCTGTCTGTATGCATACATGAAGAGACACACACACCACCCAGCCCTCCTCAACCTCCAGGGAAGCATCTCAAACTGGCAATCCACTAATAAGTCCTCAGGCGCTGAGCAGCGAACACCTGGCTGGAGAGGGCTTCACTCTGGAAGCCGAGACCTGGCGTCCCTCTTTCCCTCCCGTCCATGCGGAAGCCCATGGACAGCGGAATGGCGTAATTGATCCCCTGCCAGCCAAGTCCTGGTTCCAAGAGGCTGCAGCCCGCCTGTTTGGAGCTGGATGGAAGGGCCTGCGCTGCCCGCCCCACGCCAGCTCCGCAGAAGGCACCTGTTTCTGAAGGCTCTCACTGCACGTGCTCCGCTGGAGCGGGGCTCTCATTAAGAGAGGCAGGCTGCGTCACGGCAGGGCAGTGCTAATTGGATGTGGATGAAGGCTCAGGAGGGGAAGCAGAGACAGTTACTGACCTATACGCAGAACTGATGACGACACAGTAATGTGATCGCCCAGACACTGTGGTGCCGTCTCTCCTCGCTCGACCCCCTCTTCTCTGTAATGTAGACATCTGACTATTTTTTTAAATCTTCTCGTACCGACTGTTACATCTGCCTGTGAAACAGCTGGGAAGGATGCAGAGTCCATTTTGCTGTAACGCCAAGCAGAGGAGAGGAGAGGACAATACTAGGTCGGATTCTCAGAGAAAGGCCCACACATTCCATGCCAGTTTCATCCAGGAAAAGCCTGAAAGTAATTTGCACAGAAGTTAACATCTGAAACTGTAACTTAGGGGCGCCTTCCTGTTTGTTCCCTTCAGCAGCTGGCATCCAGAATTCTTTTTAGTAATAGAGGCAATTATCTGGTACATTTCTAGAAGGAATGCTTAGGCATACAGAGTTGCTCAGCCCTTCACACTCAGGAACCGCAGCACAGAGAGCCAAATGATCGCTAGGCAGAAACAGGAGCGGGGACACTGGGGATAGTGCTCATGAATGGTGTATGCACATGTGTGTTGTGTTTACATGTGAATGTCTGCTTGCGTGCACACATGTGGCACACACATCTAGTTCCATACAGTTACTGACCTATATACGCACAGTTCCCTGTATGTGTGACTTGCTCATGCTTGCATGCTATGCCTACTCACACGCATTGTGCACATGCATGTGAGGTACATGCCTACACATGCACGTGTAGCTGTGTGCATGGATATGTGCATGCATGTGGCTGTGTGCACCTGTATGTGTATGTCTGTGGCACGTGTGCGCTTGTATCGTCCACGTCAGTGTGTGCACACGCATGTGTGGTATGAGCATGTGTGTGTGGCTGTGCGCTCTCACGTGTGCCTTGTGCCTGTGTTTGCCTTCCTGTGAGGCTTCAGGATATGATCTGAGTGTTTCTAGAGAAACATCACGGAATGGGACACAGGGTCCTGGAAGTGCCTGGGCAGGAAGCTGGTGACCCAACCCGGAGGTCTGGGTTCAGGCAGTACAGCTGGGAAAGAAGAGGTGCTGCAGGCAGACCCCCCACCTGAGCTCCAGGCCCTGGGGCTGGCAGCCTGGGCAGGAGGCCTAGCACAAAGCAGCCACCTGCCTGCTGCCCTGTGGCTGCAGGGGTCGGGGAGAGGCATTTTGAGACTCTCAGTGGCCAGTTTTAAATAATCATGCAGAAATGGTGGGGGCAGGTAGAAAGGGGGGGAGCTTTCTTCTAAAGAAACTGGCCAGGATCAGGGTGACAGCAACAAAGTGTCACTGTGATTATTTCAAAAGACAGTATCTCCTCCTTGGCCTAAATGCCCAATATAAAGAACTGCAAGCCTTAAATTCGTTTGGTCAAACTCCTACTCAGGGAAAAACCCTGGAATGACCGAGAAGCCTGGAAATGTGACCACGTGCACTATGTGAGAGCCCGGGTACCTCGCCATGGCACGCTTTCTCCTGTGCCTCCCCATGAAGTCTGGAGTTGCCAGTGGGACCTGCGCCCCTGCTCCCAGCCTCTAAGAATCACAAATCATCTCTCTTGCTTACAAAGAGAAACCCAGGGCTGACTCCCACCCGGACCCATGGCAACCAGAGCACGAGAGACCGGGCCAAGCAGAGGCCAGATGGCAAGAACGGGGCTCCCTCGCTTCTCAGGACACTTATGTGTGCCATGGCTCACGCTGTACGCAGACTGGCTGGGAGCGCTCAGGGAGGACAAGCCGTGGTTACTGGCAGGAAATCTCAGTGGGCAGCGCTGTGCCTCCTGCAGGTGCCGTGGCCAGCTCCCCCCACCCCTGCCACCTGCTCTCGCTTCCTTCATGCAGCCTTGCGTCAAGTCTAATCTTCCAGTGTTGTTTCTTCTTCCAGGTACACCCTGAGAAGACCTCAAAGTCCCTTTGGAAAGGAGATTGGAGGACAGCGTAACAGAACTTGAAGAAGCACCATTTCAAATAAGGACTGGGTTTCCAGGTGGCCTTCTGCTGCCCCCTTTAAGAAATGTCCCCATCTTAAGAATGGTAGACTCAGCAAAAGGAAATAAAGATTTTCCAAAACCTACTGAGAATTGACAGGAATTGACATGATGAGAGTTCCTGAGGCTGGAATCTTTCAAAAGGCCAGAGCTGTGGTTCAGTGCTGGGAGGGGAACCTCTGGTGTTATTTCTGCAATGACACGGGGTGTGCCCCCACTCCCAGAAATTCACAGGGGGGCCAGAGCCTCCCCGCTACAGCATCTGGGGGCTTGGGCACAGGAACATGTCCCAGTGGAGAGGGTCTCATGTCAGGGCCTACACGTCTATGACCACCCGCTCGCTTCACCCAAGCACAGCCTGGCACTTCGTCTTCTTACAGACCGCTGGTTTGAGAGGCCACTCGCAATCATTTGCAGGTGATCTTCCACACCTGCCATTAAGCAGGTAATTAAAAGAAGGGAAGCCGGGACCAGAATCGTTCTGTGCACCACTGTGGCCTGTGCGTGTGCTTCTAACAGAAGCCTCTGCGAGGGCTCTGTCTGCAGAGGAATTCCAACCCTTGCTCACTGGTTGCACAACTCCATCACTGTGGGCATGCCTCTGGGGATCACTGTTTTCATGAAGTATAGAGTGAATTCCAGGTGATTCCTAGAGTCACAGAAGGCTGCAATCACCAATCACAGCTCCCAGGGCTGGGTGCATTCACGCCCCTGCACAGACGTGGAGTGAGGAGGGACAAGGGGCCAAGCACAGCATTGCCCCCTAGGCAGAGGCCCTCTGAATGAAGCCGTGGAGGCAGCATGAGTCACAGGTGCCTGGGCAGGTCCAGCTGCAGGACCACCCCCAGGGGTCAGCAGACATGAAACAGAAGGAAGCAAGTTCTTCCTGCTCTTTTCCTGGATGAGCCTAACTTTGGTATTTAGCAGATCTATGAACTCTTTCATGGATTATGGTGCCAGGGCATGGATCGACTTTATCACCTGCCTAAGTATTCTCCTTGCACCTTAGTTTACCTTGAACGAAACACAAATAAAATCCTACATTTGTATGATGCTTGATGGTTTATATGGTGTTTCTGCAGGCTTGATTTCCTCATCCCCCAAACCTGGGCAGTGTGGAGTGTGGTGAGTCTTTCTCTCCTTGCCCTGACATGTGACTTACCCAAGAAAGCACTAGAATGGACCAAGCAGGTGTCTCAAGGCCAGCCCTTCTGCCAACTGGTACCGGGCTCTTTCTGCCACTCCAGGCACCCAGAGAATCTGGCTACTTGGCAAAATGACTGAACAATGAGGCTTCTTGAAAACAGTGGGCCTGTTGCCTGAGGAGCCGTGTGGAGCTCTGAGGAGCCGTGTGGAACTCTGGGATGGGCAGAGCAGGAGTTGGCAGCTGGGCCAATTTAGGCTCCAATACAGCACCCTCATTGGCCAGAGTGAGAGGTCATGTACTCGCTCGGGGCCCCCAGAAAGGGGATTGGAGTGGACATCCCTTCAGAGGTCACTCTATTTTTAAAAAGCATTAGAAAAGAAGTTGGAGGACCTGCATAAATGCTTGATTTTTCTGAAGCTCAGAGCAATCTTTTTGCGAATACATTCTATTGGGAAGTAGCCAAGTGGAGTTCCTAAAGAAATGTGGTCCATTCTGTATTTTAGTTGTAATCTAAATGCAGTTTCTAACTCACACAGCTGCAGTCACAGAGCATGGTGGGGTTGCGGGTAGGGGAGTGGAGGTTGCTCTCTGGCTGGGCTCTGGGCGGTAAGGACACAGGCTGAAGCTGGGTGGGAGAACAAAGACTTAGCACATCAAGAACTTGAGGACACAAAGCTGGAAAGAAGCCTCTTGGGAGCAGAGCCCTTGGTGCCCCTTCCCACCGAACTCCTCAATACCATTCAACACAGCTCCCTCCCACACATCCTGGAACAGGCCTTGGAGCTTCCATCCAATAGCTTCGAGAGTAATCGGGACCTCTTTTGGTATTTTAGCTTCAGAGACATGTAAAGGCCTTCTTCTCCTGTCCAGGGAGCAACCTCCCTGAGGTCACCTAAGGGTGGCCTGGGCAACGTGGGAACAAGGAGGAGAGTGGAGACTTGAAAGATAGCTAGAAAATACGGCCACGGGAGGGTGGGAGTGGGGCGGAGAGTGGCTTCAAGGTTGTCCTGGAATCTCTGAGACTCGCTGACACAGTGTAGCCAGAGTCTAGATTTAGGAAGGTTCTGCTCCTCTAAAAAGTGTCTCTGCAACGTCCCAAATCCCCCAATGAAGACATCCCTCTGGCTGATGAGCTCTTTGGATGCATGTACAAATACCCTAGGAAGCATTCAGAGGAGGGAACAGCCCTGTCACAGGAGGACTCTGTTGAATCAGACTGCCTTCCGCACCTCCCAGAGGCAACGACTCACACAGCCTTTTCCAGAGTGTTTTTATTAGCACTTGGCATAAGAGAAGCTTCTTAAAAACCCTACAGATAGGACTTCTCAGAATCTTGTAACTTTGCTTACCCGAAGTTTCTAAACTTCTTTGACTATATGGCCATTTTTGCCATTGGGCTTCCACACGTGGCTTGGGAAACACAGCAGTAAGGAGAGAGGGTTCATCTTTGAGTTCCCTTAGTCTGAGCAAGAGATCTCTTTTTTTGGAAACCAGGCCCAAGAGGACAACTTGCAGAGGAAGTGGTCCCAGGGTCCAGGAGAGAACGAGGAGTAGTGGCAGACATATAGCCAGCTCTTCCTGGTCCTGACCCAGCGGCTTTCTCCGCCAGGACACTAGACTTCCTTCCCTATGCCACATACAGCCTTGCAGGGCTGTCCATTTGAGAATCTCCCCATCACTCAGCATTTCTGTTACTTTGTGGTCTTTCTTAAGCACCAGAGCAGTCATCCTCATGACTGTACACACACACACACACACACACACACACACACACACGCACAGCTTGCCGAATATAACAAACAAGAGTTTAGTGGGATTGCAACTAGATCTTCTCCCACCAAACCTGCTCCAGTAATCCTGGAGGCTCCGGGGACGGCTGTGTAAGCCTCAAGCCCTCTTCTGCTTCCATCCCTGTATACTAAAGAGACTACACGAATAACCTAGCCACCATTGAGCGTAGAGTCACCTCATTTGCCCCTCAGATAATCTCCTCTTGTTCAGCTACTGGCACAGTGAGGACAGGTTAAATGAGGAACCCACAACATGGGAATTTGCATTCAGGCTGACCACCATGGAAAGACAGTGGTGATGAAACGGAACTCAAGTTTGATGCCTGGGTATGCATTTCATGTGACTCCATCAGAATTTTTTTAAGTCCAAAATACTTGCAATTAAGCTTTCTCATTACCAAATTAAATCGATCTGCCTCTCATTCCACACAATAGGCATGTTCCTGAGAAACTACATGAGAAGAGAATTTTTAAAAATCAAATTATATTTTTCAAAGTACTTTGAGAGCTTTCTATTTAAAAGAATCCCATAAGGAATCCTCCCTTAGAATGAAGAGTGCTATTGTAATGCAAATGATCACCTCTAATTTATCTGTTTTCTAAATTCAAATAAACTCTAGTTTATTCAGAATGGTCAAAGAGCGGTCTTGTGGTTAATTGAATTTTCATGTTAATTCAGAATCAGCATATATACCATGTGTTGTTTATCAATTTTCACAAAACAAGAATATAATAAAATACATTTAACAACGAAATGACACTGAACCTCGTTACTTTTTCTGCAATAATTCCAAAGGCGTGCAGGACCTCGAAGCGCACAGGCTTGAGTTTTGAGAAAGAGATCAGGCTGCATCCTACGGAGGCTGGGAAAGGACATGAGCCAGGCGCTTTGGTTTTGACACCGATATTTTAAATCTTGTTTCTTGCCTTCATCTTGTTTCAGAAAAGAAAAGCAAAAGCCCTGAGGTCCAGAGAATATTTTTTCATGTCCTGGAAACGTTCAGTCTCCAGCTCTCTGGATCATTTCAATGTGGCTTTGACAACATCGGCATAGGTAGCCCCCTTTTTCAGGAAGCCAGTCAAATTCAGAAAGAAAAGCAAGATTGAGCTGTTCTTCTCTGCTGCCTATCTAATGAGGTGTGGGAAAGGCCAACAGTTCTGGAATAGGCCACACTCACAGACAGTGCCTGCCCTAGGAAGAGATGGTGATCCTGATCTCATACAATGATGAAGGAAATGATTCGTTGCAAAAGCAAAGCATACAGCATCCAACCCCCTTCCCTGAAGCAAAGTCTTATCCTTTTGCTTCTCCCCAAATACCCTTCTATCCACGCTGTGGGCTTGAACTTGTTAAGCACACTCCAGCCCCAAAGTTCTTGATGTTTTAAAATCCACTCACTTCCCTGTGGTTGTTAGAACTGCTTTTCCAAGGGGTCCAGCAACCATCTATTCTTATTTAAGCAAATAAGGTTAGCTGCCTTTTGCCATTCACAATTCAACAGTCCTCCTAAATTAATTTTTCCAAAAGTAATTCAAATAAAAGCTTGGTTGCCACTACTCCTTTCTGAGCCACAAGATTGAATAAGGCATCTGAATAAAAATGTGTATTACAGCCTTCTTTAATATTTAAGCATGACATTCATTGATTTGTTTCTTGTTTTCTGCAAACCTTGACAACATGATAAAATAAATCATAAGAACAAAATATAGTGGTAACATCTTTTATGGACTTCACATAGTCATCAATCTCAAGCTGTGAGTGAATTATCAGTACAGCAAAAAGATCTATGTTTTAAGATCTCCAATAGCACACTGGCTGGGGGTTTTTCACAAGCAAACTCAAGGCGAGTGACTGATAAGCATCATTATTGTTTTCTGAGAGTCTAGTTTATGGTGTGTAGTGGAGGTGTTGGCATATATGTTTCAGAAGCAAAGGTTTGATCAATTCTAAGTAGACATCTACCAACATATAAAAAATATAACAAGGCTTCCTGCTGAGCAGAATTACGGTACCTGCCACCCCGTGTCAGCCTGACAAGCCCCGTGTTGTGCTTCTGATTATATTCAATACAGAATTAACCTTTCTTAATGTGATAACTCTGTGTGAAACACGGATCAAACTCTAGATATCTGGACATATTCCCCACTTTATGTGTCTTTGGATTTTTAGCAGCATTATTGTAAACACAAAAGAAGAAAAGAAAAAAACAGCCAGGAATTGTCATCTAATCGCCACCTCTTGAACATATATAAACAAAAAACTGGAGAAACAATGACCTATTCAAAGGTGACCCAACCTGAAGCTGGTGCTAGCTAGAGTTTAGAATAATGAAAAAGAGTCTGAAGCTCCTGACACCAAGCACAAAACTGTCTTTTCAAAATCATCAGCACTTACAAGTGTGAGGCTGTGTCCCCACCATGCCCTCTTCAGGGAACCTGCAGCCACCGACCAACCCAGCCATTGTGAGCCCCCCACAGGGCATCTCCGCATTTGCAAACACCCGAACCAGTGTATTCCAAGTGCTGCCTTGTTCTTTTAGCATTATGTTCTTGCAATCTAAATGACACTTCCTCTTTTAAAAATAGTTGCAATTTCTTCTGTGTGGATGTCTGTGGGGCTGAAGCCTTTAAGGGAAAAATCACCAATGGGAGACAATAAGCAGCATCAAATTTGCTGCAAACAACAAGAGGATTATTCAGCGAGATTACCCAAATCATGAGCAACGCTTATTCCTGGAAAGGCAGAAGAATACGCTAAAAATCTAGAAAGGACATTCCAGGGCACAGAACAGCATCAGTGGATTTACCAGAGCTTTCTTTCTATCTGTAAAATGGGTTAATGACAGCTTTAGATGTGGGAGGTTTCATTCTCTGGATTGTGGGAGGAAATATTAAGATGTTTTCTGACATGTGGAATATATGTGGTTTCCCACAAAATCCCACAGTGCTTTGCACTCCATAAATATCAGTCCTCTTCCCTCACAACTTGAACCTCATGAAATATGATGCAATGGTCCACTAGAGCACAGCTGCATGTTCGTGGATCTGAAGTCTCAGGCATAGCTCATTTACATAGGTGGAATGCCATTCATCACCCTCATAATTAATTCAAGTCTATTCCACCATTCGGAAATGTCTCCTCTCCTAGGCATGTTGCATCATTACCACCTACTTTTAATAAAATTATACTCAGTCTCCCTTTAGTTGAGTCACTGTAACTCATGGTGGTTTTTCCTCTCTTTTCTCACTATTCTAACTAATTAAAGTCACTATGATTTTCTTTACTCGGCCTAAGAGAAATTACCATCAGTGTTACTGCTTGTTTGACATTTTGGTTTTCCATTTGTTAAATTTTATTAGCAATATTGGAAATGTGAATTACTGTGTCTTTGCAGCTGGGACGTTCTTTTGAGGAGTTCACACACCATTGCTGGCACTATATACAGCCATAGTAAAGCTTTCAGCATCTACCTTTCGATGGGGGCTGCCCAGGCACTACCATATAGGCAATTGGAAAGAAATCATAGCTAATGCAGAAAATGCACTGGGAGCACCAAAGAAATGTGAAGCTGCTGATGGCCCAGGGATCCCCCAGCCTGATGGCTTCTTCCTGGAGGTCCCTGATTTTTAGAGTCATAAAAATTGAAGCCTCTGTCTATTGTGTTCATCCTTGTTGCTAAAACGTCTAATATTTTCATGGGGAAGGGCTTTACTGAATTAGATGATAAACCAAACAGGGGTTGACTTACCTGTGGGGATGGTTTACATTTTATTGGAGCCTTTTTGGTTTCTAAGTCAAAAAAAACAAGAAATACCTAGAGGGTCTATGTACACTTTGCCTAAATGGAGTAAGAAGCAAACTGTTAACCAGCCCCAGCACACACAGCACTCTCCCTACCACCAAGGCTCACTCACGCACGCCATGTCCTCTTTGAAACTAGACAAGGCTGGCTCACCAAGTCCCAGGGCTGCCCCAAACACAGTCATAAGGCAGTCAGGTATTTTCCTGTGATACCTAATTAAACTTCCTGAGATGTAATTAATTTGCCAAGTTTGTGTGGGGTGGTGATGCTGCTCATATCACCCTAGGTAGCAGATACTTAAGACTAAGCTGGAATGCATCTAAAAAGCAGGGACTGTGTCTGTGGTGGTCATGCTCTGTCCGGTGCCTGGTGTAGAATGAGGCTCACTAAGAACTGCTGAGTGAGTAGTCTGGTCAGCTGCTTCATCCAGGTGCAGCTCTCTACATGCTGAGTTCAGCACACCTGGATGCATTTGCTGGCTTCACACCTCTGGGCCTCTGTTTCCTCATCTGTAAAACAGGGATGATACTGCCCACCTCAAAGAGCTGCTCTTGGGTTGAACAATGATATTTGTGGTATGTGTATATATATGTACACACATGTGTATAGATGTAGGCAGAGACAGAGAGCAGAGAGAGAATAGCACGACACACATGATGTAGCCTGTTCTCAGAAAAAGGAAACACTGTCATCGATTGATTCGGGGTCCGCATTGATCACACCTCGTTGACATGGCATACTGAGCTGACCCAGCCCTGAACATATCCTGAGGTCCTAACGAAGTCAATTTAAAAATCATGTAGGAAATCCGATGTTTGGGACAAGCTTGTGTGTCCTCCATAATTTCCTGCATCTTGTCACCTGTGCCTTCTCACCACTGGAAAAATCCATGCTGAAGAGTGTCTGTGAAGAGCAAGGACTCACAGTGGAAAGAATCCCTGAAAACCTCCAACCCGTGCGTAAATGATATAAGGATTTTTTTCTTTCTGCATACTAATACATAATTCTCGAGGAGAAAGGACCATGTGTCCCTTTCTATTTGTAGCCTGAAAATAATCTATAATATTGCATCAATATTCACTTAATAAAAGAGGAACTTTGCATTGCTTATGCTACTCGCATCTGGCTCGCCTAGCTTTTAGATATTATGTGGAAGAGCGGTCCAGCGATACCTATGCCTTGTCAGTCATTGAATTAAGCAAAGAAAGCTTGCTATTCACTTTATTTCTGTATATGTTAATGTTAAAAACTAATAGAAAACAGCTAGTAAATTGTCCCCTGCATATATTGGACACAGCAACAATTACTCTAGCAGAGAAGATATAATAAAAGAGGAAATTTTAATAGTATTCTTATTCCATTTATCCTCTTGGGCTTCTGTTTCAAGGTACTGCAGAAATTAACAATTATTCCTTCTCATTGTTTTTGATGATCTTTTTCTATTATGATCCTACCTGACTTAAAATAAAAAATAATTTAAACTTACAGTTTTTTTATTCAATTTTATGGTGCCCTGAGATTTACACTCCAGGCATGAGGAAGAACTGAGAAGAATCAGAAAATAATCCAGAGAGCCTTTTCTTCTTATTTCTTGACAACTAGTTAAGGCCATGCCAGTCATTAGTACAACTGAGATTATCTTTATTCCAACTCAGAAATTCACATAATAAAAATGATTATCTTATACATCACTGTATTGACAAATATGTCCTGCTGGTACTTCATGAATGTCTATCATAGGATGTATCTAAACAGTTGCTGTAGCTCTGCTATATAAGGCAATTAACTGAGTTTATATGGCAAATCGTCCAAGGAGTTCTCCAGAATGCTTGGGGAAATCTAACAAACTGAAATATTCTTCAATTTATTGACATGCTACTATAACACGTTGAAAAAAATAGGCCATCAATAAACAGCTTTAGTTTGAAAACTAAGATCTTATTATAAGTGTAGGGACTACGAGGCCCCTGACTTGGTTGAAATAAAGAACAATTTTACCTTGTAAAGGTTACATTTGTTCTTTGTTCTGGCAGAAAAAAGAAACCAATGTGGTCATGATGAATGACAATCTGCAGTCAAGACAACGGGATTTTAAAATGGTGCGTTTCTGCCAGTGACAATTTCACCAGAACCACTTTCGAGGAGACACACTGGAACCCTTTCCAGTTCAAGTCACTTTTGGTTTTCACTGTGCCTCTCAAGAGCTTCTCAGAGGCTGGTCACTTCAATGGCCCTGAAAGGCGAGCACTTAGGACTGTTTGACTCTTCCCGGTCCCTCCCAGATGATTAAATCCACGGTGCACACGCCCCTCCAGGTCCAGCAGAATATGGTCACCCTGGAAATGCACAGACAGACTTCCTAAGCATGGAAATAACTGCTCTTTCCTATGTGCACCAGCGTTCCTTTGCACACTGAGAAATCGCCACAGATTTACCCACTTAACACACATTCATGGTTTCACCATCAAGAGCGGCCGTGGTGTAGCTGGTCCTGTGCTCCGGCTCTCACGGGCTGTAATAGAGAGGTCGGCAGTGGGGCTGCACTGTTTCCCGGAGGTCAGTGTCCCCTTCCAAGCTCATGTGGCTGTTGGCAGAATTCAGTTCCTTGTGGTTGTAGGAATACAGTGCCTGCTTTCTTTCTTTCTTTCTTTTCTTTTCTTTTTTTTTTTTTTTTTTTTTTTTTTTTTGAGATGGAGTTTCGCTCTTGTTACCCAGGCTGGAGTGCAATGGTGTGATCTCCGCTCACCGCAACCTCCGCCTCCTGGGTTCAGGCAATTCTCCTGCCTCAGCCTCCTGAGTAGCTGGGACTACAGGCACGCGCCACCATGCCCAACTAATTTTTGTATTTTTAGTAGAGATGGGGTTTCACCATGTTGACCAGGATGGTCTCTATCTCTTGACCTCGTGATCCACCCGCCTCGGCCTCCCAAAGTGCTGGGATTACAGGCGTGAGCCATCGTGCCTGGCTACAGTGACTATTTTCTTGCTGTCTGTCAATGGGGACCACGCTAAGCGCCTAGAGGCCCCCATTGTTCCCTGCCACCTGCTCTGAGAAGGCTCTAAATGACTGCTATGGCTTTGCAGCCACAGTTCGGGCTGAGGAGAGCCATTTCCCAGTAACCCAGGTTTGCATTTGCTGAGTAGCATGAGGCCACTTTTAATATATTTTTAATATTCTGGTTCTCATGCAAAGATTCATCGATGAGGAAGTTTAAGCAGTGTGCAAACAAGAGAGCCTGCTGTGTGGCGTTGAGATACCTGGCACACCATGTCAACATGATGAGCCCCATGTTGTGTTTCTGATTATATTTAATAATACAAAATTAGCAGTTCTTAATGTAACATATTGTGCCTCAATGCCATTTGTTTGAAATAAAAACATCCCTTTCTACTTTTCAGTGGTATTAAAAGGATTCACATGGTGACTAAAATTTCTAGGCATTTTCACACATTTGCAAAACAGTAAGAAAACAGAACAATTCTGTGAAACCAGGCAGAGAAGGGATGCAGAAATGGGCTTCATTACCCAAAGGCAAGGCGGATCAGTCCAAACACTTGAGGGTGGAGTGCTTAGCGCTTACTTGTGGTGGGAGACCGAGGCCAATCTCTCCTATGTTGCAGTCCCCTTTTCTTCTCCCTTCACCCTGAGCCCAGGGATAAAGCCAGGAAAAGCTCCCCAGGCTGCAGAGCCACACTCCATGCACTCTGGCCCACTGAAGAGCCCAGCAGGGAGCACTTAGGCAGGATCTGCTGAAAGGGGTTCCTGGGAGGACCCCAGCAATCCACCTCATGTAGAGGAGAGTTGTGCCTCCAGACTGAGCGCACAGTAGCTTTAGTTCTTGCTCCACTGTCTTCAGGGCACTCTGATACTAGATTTTCCCATCTCTCTTTTCTGTTCCGATATGGCTTGACTGTGTCCCCACCCAAATCTCATCTTGAATTGCAATAATCTCCACGTGTCCTGAGAGGGACCCAGTGGGAGGTAATGGAATCATGGGGGTCTGCCTTTCCCATGCTGTTCTTGTGATAGTGAATAAGTCTTATGACAGCTGCCAGTTTTATAAATGGTAGTTCCCCTGCACAGGCTCTCTTGCCTGCTGCCATGTCAGATGTGTCTTTTTCTTTGCTTTCTGCCATGATTCTGAGGCCTCCCAGCCATGTGAAACTGTGAGTCCATTAAATCTCTCTCTCTTTTTTTTTTAATAAATTACCCAATCTTGGGACTATTAGTAGCATGAGAACATACTAATACATGTTCAAAATAATTCTGAGTTCAAACATAAAGTTTGCTTTCTGCTTCTCTTAAGCTAGCAAATGTCACAGGATGTGGTAGCATTTCAGTTTGAGAAGGAGGAGGAGACCCCACTTCCCATATTTTCCTTTTTATGCTTTCTTAGGCTCAACACATTCTCAAGAAACATTTTTTTTTTTTAATTTTTATTGCATTATAGGTTTTGGGGTACATGTGCAGAACTTGCAAGATAGTTGCATAGGTACACACATGGCAGTGTGTTTTGCTGCCTTCCTCCCCTTCACCCACACTTGGCATTCATCCCCAGGCTATCTCTCCCCACTCAAGAAACTTTTATTAAGCAAACACACAAGATTATGAAGCCCTTCACTGACCCCCTATTTACGCAGGACAGGACACAACAGAGGGCCCCAAGCCCAGAGTCCCTACACATTCAGACTCTGTGATGCTACAGTCCCTGGCAATCCACAGTTCTAAACGGGTGTTGCAGAGCCAGCCACTCAAGGCTGTGCACTCCCACAGAACCCAGGGCTCAGCTGAGCTCTCATCCAAAACTCTGAAGACAAGAGGGACTCAGCCACTCCCTGGTGAAAAAGGCTGACGGCAGCCAAGGAGGAAGGGGAAGGGTATTGTCAGGGATGGACAAGAGGAGGAAATTTTGGCTCTGCAGGTTAACACGAGGGAAAGGACTAGAATGATTTTCAAGTGATCATACCTGGGAATATATCGTTGAGTGGCAATTCAACACAAGCAGAACTGTCGTTTCAAATATCTTCGTTCCAGAGAAATTTAGAGATGCTAAAGCTCTTATTAGACATGCTTTAGAAAACTGACATACCGATTGATGAATACAATGCAGCTGATAAAAGTAAATACGGCACTCAATGAAACACTTCCCCCAAGAAAAACATTCTACTTTGAAATATGAAAATAAACAAGAATTTCCACTTTCACACATTAGTGTATATTAACATGCATGTCACATGCAGCAAACCACGTGACTCCAGAAACTCCAGATGCCCATGGCTGGACAAAGAACTTAGACTAAAAATATAAGCTCTGAAAACATTAAAAACACAGTGGAGGCCAGGTGCAGTGTGGACACTTACACCTGTGAGCTCAACACCTACGGAGGCTGAGACCAGAGGATTGCTGGAGCCCAATATGAGACCAGTCTGAGTAACACAGCAAAACCCTGTTTCTACAAAGAAAATTCTTTTTAAAAGTAAAATAATGGCTTTATTTCAAATGTATGGAGGAAAAAGAGATTACTCAATGCATGATGCTAAATAATTGGTAAACTATTTTAGATTACTCAATGCATGATGCTAAACAATTGGTAAACTATTTTTCAAAAAAAGTTAGATCTTTATGTTATACCTTACAACAAATAAACTCCAGATGGGATAAAGAAATAAATGAAAAATAGCATTATATAATAAAAGGGATGAGACAGGGTACAGCAGCTCACACCTGTAATCACAGCACTTTGGGAGGCTGAGGCGAGTGGATCGCCTGAGGTCAGGAGTTCAAGACCAGGCTGGTCAACATGCGGAAACCCCATCTCTACTGAAAATACAAAAAAATTAGCCAGACGTGGCTGTGGGCACCTGTAATCCCAGCTACTCAGGAAGCTGAGGTAGGAGAATCACTAGAACCCTGGGGGTGGAGGTTACAGTGAGCCAAGATGGTGCCATTGCACTTCAGCCTGGGCAGCAGAGCAAGACGTGTCTCAAAAAACAAGCAAACAAACAAAACAAAAATTAAATGGGTGTGGTGGCAAGCGCCTGTAATCCCAGCTACTTGGGAGGCTGATGTGGGAGAATCACTAGAACCCTGGGGAGTGGAGGTTGCAGTGAGCCAAGATGGCAGCATTGCACTTCAGCCTGGGTGGCAGAGTGATACTGTGTCTCAAAAAACAAACAAGCAAACAAACAAAACAAAAATTAGCTGGGTGTGGTGGCAAGTGCCTGTAATCCAGCTACTTGGGAGGCTGAGGCAGGAGAATCGCTTGAACCAGGGAGGCGGAGGTTGCAATGAACCAAGATCACACCACTGAACTCGAGTCTGGGCAACAGAGCAAGACTCTGTCTCAAGTAAATACATAGGATACATATACATGATTTTTAAAAACATATATACATTCTGAGTGAGAAAGGCCTTTCCAAGCACAAGACCTAAGTAAGAAAACAGAAGTAATGACTAGAGATTTCTCTGGATAAAGATGACAACACTGCTAAAAGGAGAAATACCTAATTAAAAATTTAAATGAAAGCAAGTTGAGAGATAATTTTTGCTAAGCGTGTGAGGAGCCTATCGTTATTACCCTGGACATAAAGACTTCCAAATCAGTCAGGAAAAGGCAAGTCCCTACGTGAAAAATGGACCAAGAATGTGGCAAGATGATTCACAAAGAGGAAAGGAGCGGTGGATAGAGGCCTCTGGCGTCAGCAGATTGCTGCTCCCGCGGTGTCCTCCCTGTCGCTATCCTATGAGAGGTTTGTTTGCCTGTTTTGTTCTGCCTTATTCTTTTTTTTTTTTTTTTGAGAAGGAGTTTCGCTTTTGTCACCCAGGCTGGAGTGCAATGGCTCGATCTCCGCTCACTGCAACCTCCACCTCCTGGGTTCAGGCAATTCTCCTGGCTCAGCCTCCCGAGCAGCTGGGATTACAGGCACGTGCCACCATGCCCAGCTAATTTTTGTATTTTTAGTAGAGATGGGGTTTCACCATGTTGACCAGGATGGTCTCGATCTCTTGACCTCATGATCCACCCGCCTCAGCCTCCCAAAGTGCTGGGATTACAGGCGTGAGCCACCGCGCCCGGCCTGCCTTGTTCTTTAGTGACCATAGCAGTGTTCTCAGGAACCCGGTGGAAGGCAGGAGGCATTCTCCTACGTTGCTGGGTGAAAACATAAATTGGTAAAACCTTTTTGGAGGGAACTTTGGCAATGCATACACAATTTATTTAAAACATGCATAGTCTTTGAACCTAGAATTCCATTTCTAGCAATATTTTTGAGGGGCGCTAGGACAAGTACAAAAAAGCCCTGTTTTCACCAAGTTCAACGCAGTATCGTTTATAACATCAGAAACTCAGCAATATGCTGCATTTGGGTCCACGAGGTGCCCAAGCTTCCACAGGGTCACAGAGTGACACCTGCCTCTCAGACACGGGGAAGAATCGGTGCCGGGATCAGGTACAGAGCACGGCGTCTCACCAGCTTGTGTTGTGTGATTTTTGTCACTGCTTTTGTTGTTCAGCCATACCATGAAATATTGAATGCCATTAAGAAAAACGCTGGAGAAATGTGTGGATTCACCTGGGGAAATTTGAGACATGGTAAATGCAAGCAAACTACAGAACCACAATTTCAGGGAATTTCTATTTTTGAAATGAAAAAATATATATAAATATGTATCGTAAACATTCCAAAAAGAAATATACAGAACGTTAATAGTACCTATCTATGGGTTCTGGGACTATGCAGTAATTCTTTTATTCATAATTCTCTGTATATTCTCATTTATCTGTAATGATTATATATTTCTAGAGTAATAAAATATATCTTAACTCTGAAGTCTATGTAGACAGAAAGAAAATATTTACAATGCAGTCTGGGGCTAAGAGAAAGACGCGTGGTCCACAGGTCAGCAGCCACACTCAGGGACAAATGCCAAGGAGACCAGTAGTTCTCAGTTCCAGCCTGGCCTTCCAGAAGCCTCTGGAGGCGTGTTTCTCAGAGGAGGAGGAGTGATCATACTTTATGCAACAGCTTGATGATCTGATGTATAACTTCAATATTTCGACATGCAGCATGTGGCTGCCTTTATATACACCTGCTCTGGGCTCAACACTGCCGGGAGTGGCTTGGGTCATGAGGATATCAGAGTTTTCTTGTGGTCGATGATGTTTTAGTTTTCTTTACTATTGTTATAAATCGTCTTTTATTACAAAAATTAGAAACTAGGTCATAAAATGACCAAAGTGACAGGTTTCCCTGGGTTGGGGGGCTGGCAATCTGTGGTGGCCCCTTACCCAGCCCACATCCTGCTAACTCATACCTGGGCACCCAGAGTCATAAGCATTGCCAGGTGCCCTGACCTGCATCAGCCTCAGGCCTTGGACCACCATGGTCCCCACTTCTGCATGGGCTCTCCTGGGCCCAGAGGCCCCAACCCCTGCCATCCCGAATGTTACCACAGCCAGCATCCTGGAGGCCTGCACTCCGCTTCCTCTCAAGGGTCTGGGGGCTTTTCCAGAAACTCCTGCCCTAATGCCCTGGGCAGATGCTGGAACTCTCTTTTGACTGATTAGTCCACAGCTTCAAAGCATCTGACCGGCTGCCTGTGGTGAGGTGACCCTCCCTTCCCAAAGGGACAGGGCTTAGACTGGGCATCCGGTTCATTCACGGTCTCCCTCCAGGCTGGTTCCTGTCTCTCTCCATCTCCTCTGTGTCTGTGTGTCTGCATGAGTGTGTGTCTGTATGTATATATCTGTATATGCATGTGTCTGTATGGATGAGTATATGTGTCTATGTGTCTGTGTGTGTTACTGTACCTGTGTGTATGTGTATATTGGTGTGTGTCTATGTGTGTGTGTTTCTGGGTTCATTTTGTGTATGTGTGTATATGAGTGCCTGTGTGTGGATGTGTCTGGGTGTATGTCTGTGTATCTGTGAGAATGTGTCTGTGTATGTGTGTCTGTTTTGTCTATGTGTGTGTTTGTGTGTCTGTGAGCAACTATATTTCAGTGTGTTTGTGTGTATGTGTTTGTGTCTATCTGTATTGTGTTTATGTGTGTCTGTTTGTGTCCGTGTATATGTGTATGTCTATATATATCTGCGTGTATGTGTGTGTGCATATCTATGTATGTCTGTATCTATGTGTGTCTGTGTTTGTGTTATGTCTGTGTGTGTATGTGGCTATGTATGTCTATGTGTGTACATCTGTGTGTGCTTCTGTGTGTGTGTGTGTCTGTGTCTATGTGTGTGTGTTGTGTCTATATGTATATATCTGTGTATGCATGTGTCTGTATGAGTGCATGTGTATACATGTCTATGTGTGCATATGTGTGTTACTGTGCCTGTATGTGTATGCTGGTGTGTGTGTGTTGGTCTGTGTGTATCTATGTGTGTGTGTCTCTGTGTGTGTATGTGTCTGTGTTGTGTCTATGTTTGTTGTGTTTGTGTCTATATGTATGTTTCTGTGTGTTGGTCTGTGTTGTGTCTATGTGGGTCGTTTGTGTCTATATGTGTGTCTTTCTGTGTGTATGTTGTGTATATGTGTGTTTCTGAGTGCACTCGTGTCTGTGTGTCCGTGATGTCTATGTTTGTGAGTTTCTGAGTGCATTTGTGTCTGTCTGTGTGTGAATGTGCATGTACAGGAGGAAATGCGGTGCCCTCACAAGCTGGAATGGTGTACCTGGCTTTTACAGCTGAGAGGACTGTCCCCTATGGGAGGTGACTGTGATAGACAGGACCCTAGTGACACTGGCTGTTGGAGCAAGCACACTGGCTCTGAAAGCACTGCCTGCACGGCCTACCAGTGACACCACACTGTGCAGACTCAGGACCTGGAAGCCCCAGGTAGTGCCCGGTGACTTGCAGCAGCAAGCAAAGGCGTAAAGTAGCAGATTTTTGATAAAAGCTTGATGGATGAAGTTTGCTCCTTGGGCTCATGACCAAAGGAGCCCACTAGATGTTAACACGCTGCAAGAGCTGTATTCCACGCGCAGTCACTGAAATTCCCTCCGCAGGTGCAGCCATCTCTACCAGGTTTTAGCCAAGGCAGAACTCGGGGATTCCCAAACTCAGGAATCATTACCAAAGTGTGATGCATCTTTTCCCTCTGAGTGTGATATTAGCAGCGTATCATGATAGAAGTCGAGAGAGGCTTTGAGGTATCTGCAACAACCACATCATGACCAGAAAACGTCAGCAGTTCTCACGTCTCTTCCGAAAAGGTGATTTCTTTGCCCCCCACAGACTAGCTCAGGATGTGTTAAACAAGCGCATACCACATTTCTTATATCATCTGTACCATCTATTGGTTATTCCTATACAACAACCTCATTTCAGTGTTTGATTTCATCTCACAGATTAAAAAGATCCTTCTGAGAAGGGAATCCTGAGGCCACTCCAAATGCCAAAGGGGTCTGTCCAGGGCTGAGATGCCAAGGGCCCCGCCAGGGGCTGCCATGAGCATTAACAACTCATCAGTCAGCAACTCCAGGTTGCAAACTGGGCAAAATGGGCATTTTCTAAGGGAATCCATCCTGATTTCATATGTCCCAGCTCCCTAAATTTAAGTGGCAACTCCGACTTTGCTCCAGCAGCTGGTGCCAGGAGCTCAAGAAGAAAGAAGGCCATGGGATGGAGCCAACCACAATACAGCCTCTGAGCCAGGAGAAAGAATAGACAGAGCTGAAAAATAAGCACGGGGCTTTGTTATTGTGGTAACTTTGGCTGGTGTGAGAAAGCACAGGCTTTAAAATGCTCAGGGTCACACAGAAGCAAAGATCTGGGGCCTATTTGTTTGGGAGCCAGAGATTTGGGGAGAAACCGCCAGGATCATAATTCTGGCTGGCACCATGGGGTAATGACCCAGAACTGGTTTGTTTTGACAGTTAAAACCCAAAGCAGACCACCGAAATGCTGCATGCAGTTAAAACCAAGCTGGCCTCGCAGGCAGAGCACAAAACCAAAGGCCCCAGTCACCCAAGGAGCTACGCGCTCTTTCTTTCCCACATGGAGTAGAAGTGAGTGTGGAGGTTACCCAGGAAGTAACCTGGATGATACCTTAGGAAAAATTCAGCTGCTGGGCTGATCATGGAGGCCACAGCACATTTTGCTGGTAAATCTGCCAGATGCCCACCCATGCCAGAACCCCTGCTAAGGGCCCCAGTATCTCCAGATTTTATTTTCCCAAGAGACAATGCTTATAATTATTTCTCCAACTGAGGTCGAGGCTGTGATGCCCACATACCCAGCCTCAGTTTCAGAATGAGTGTAATGCCTAGCTTGGCATTTTAAGGGTATAAATGGATATTTCAATCAGCGAAAGAAAATCCACAGAAAAACAAACAGGATATGACCCTTTGTCAAATATCAAGCCCCAGCATAAATCCCGCCTTCCTCCCCAAGGAACATTCCAAGTCCAGTATTAGCCCTTTGGGTTGGAAAAAGTCCAAAGCTGAATTTAAAGGGAATTTTGGGAAACTCTTATAAAATAATGAACACGTCTGGCATTCCTGGCTGTAGCAGAGAAGCTTGTAGCAGAGTGAGCCTACCACCGAGAACAACTATAAAAGCTAGGTAGAAAAAAAAAACCGTTTGAAGACATTGGAGACCACTCAAGACAGGCAGGACTTGAGGGTGTGAGATCCCAGAGGGAAGAGGAAGCTCTGAGATGAGTCCTCACTCACAGATGCTTTTTCCCACGGGGAAATTTGCCAATTTACAGCACAGGCCATAGAGTTGAAAGGAAAAATGGGAGAACCCAGGAAAGTCTCAATGGGCTGAGAAGACAAAAAATAAAGTGTTGTACAGCCAGAAAATGAAGGGCCAACCTTCTAGTGTAAAGGGAACCCCTGGAGAAGGAAGCCTGATATTCTGCGCCCAGTTCCCCCTGGGGCATTTGTTAAAGCTGAGCTTCCCAGACACAGGGCAAGAGGAAGAGAAACCGAGAGGGAAGCAGCTGCTGAGAGGCTTAAAAGCTAAGCAGGGATTTTGGCAGGCTCCCAGCCCTAGGGACACAAAAATGGAAGTTCAGAGCCCACTGAGAAGGAGGGGCCCTGGTAAGTACTGCATGCTTTTAGCTAAGATTCCTGAAGGAACACAGCCCAGGAGCAAGGGCAACCCAAAATAGGACACCCCTTCCAAAGCCAGATGGAAGCCTGGAGGGGGCCAACGCCATTTTCCCGTACTCCATCCCCTTCAAGGAGAAAATGATATCAGTATCCTGGGTCTTTACCATCGCATTTTTACATGCAAGTTTTGACATTCAATTTTAAAATATTAGGCAAGACATGAAGTAGAAATAAATTATTAAAAAAAATCAAGGGAAAAAATTATAATAGGAACAGGCTCACAGGTGATCCACATGTTAGAATAATCAGATATGAACTTTAAAAATAACTATAATAAATGTGTTTAAGAAAATTGATGAAAAATAGCTGTACCACAGAGGTGGAATTCATAAGAAAGAATCAAAGTGGAAAATGTAAGACAGCATGTAAAAATTCAATCAGCTGACTTAATTGAAGATTAGATACAGCAGAAAAGAGGATAAATGAACTGGTAGATAGATCAGTATGAAATATCCAAAACGGGAACAAAGGGGAAAATTGGAAAACACTGTCAACAGCGTAAGAGGTATTTGGGATATGGAAGAAAAGTCTGACGTGGTAAATGGGAAGAGCGGGATGAAAGAATCATTTGAAGAGATGTAGAGATGTCAGTCGAGAATTTTCTACTTCTGACAGAAGAATGTCAAGATGTTCTATAAATCCACAAAAAGGATAAATACAAAAGCCACTTCATGTAAAAACTGCTGAAAATCAAAGACAGAAAAAAAATCTTAGAGGAAGATAGACCCCTGGCTTCACAAAAGAAATGAAAAAAAAAAAAAAGACAGTGGAAAGATATCAAAGTTAGGAATTATATTCTCATTGAAATGTTCTTTGAAAAATAACACATAAGGTTTAAAAACTTAGAGTGTTCATTTCCATTAGACTCCCGCCAAAAGAAACAGTAAAGCAAATTAGTCAGGCTCAAGACAAATGGTCCTAAGTAAAAGCAAAGCAAGGTAGGAAGAAACAAAGACTATCAGAAAGGAGACAGGTGTGGGCAAATCTGAAGGAATAATGATCGCTTAAAACAGTAACGACAGTACGTGAAGAGTTGGAATATATTTAGAATTAGAATGCAAACAACAACAGTATAAAAGAGAAGAGGGAAATAAATGTCGGTAAAGTATTGTAAGGAGAAGTGGAAAAAGAACCAAACTGAGGTTGACTCTAAGAAGTGAAAAGTGTCCAAGTTTCCCAGACTGAGGTGGGCCATAGAGGGTGAAAATTAAAAAATAAATAGTAATTAAATTAGCTGATGTCAGAAGAGGGAAAAATAGAAGAAATGAATGAAAACCAAAGAAAAAGAGGTGAAATATAATCTCTTCATAGCAAAGGTTACATTAAATATTAATGGACTAAATATGCCAATTAGAAGACTAATATTTTCCTTTAAATAAATTGTTAAAGTGTAACTACATGCTGCTTACATATGTGCTAGATGATGCTTGTTTTGATTAGAAGAACAAAATTAAATTGTAAGTAAAACGGTGAAAATAAGTAAAAGGGAGATCCCATGCAAACAGCAGCTCAAAGAAGACTAATAAGACTATTTTAATATAGACTAAACATTAATGCATTACTAGAAATACAGAAATAGTCCATAATGATAAAAAGGACAGGTCAGCAGTAGTATAAAACAATCCTAAATTTGATTTAGGATTTGAACTTAAAATTAATAAGAAATAAAAGTAAAGCCATAGAAATCCACAGATTTAAATGGGAATATAGCACACCTGTTTCAGTGGAAGGCAGGCAAAGCAGAAAAAACAAAATCAGTAAGTTTATAGAGGATTTGAAAGTCACAAAGAACAGATCTGACTTATTTAACATATATAGAACACCGTACCTAACAATTGCTGGATATATATTTTTTGCAAGAGCACATAAAACATTTCTTAGACTATATGATGCATTATAAAATAAGTCTCAAAACATTTCAGAGGACTGGAATAATAAAGAATATAATCTATGACCAGAGTAGAATTGAGCTAGAAATCAATAATAACAAGATAATAAGAAATTATTTTCAGGGGGTGCAGTGGCTCACACCTGTAATCCCAGAATTTTGGGAGGCTGAGGCAGGCAGATCACCAGAGATCAGGAGTTCAAGACTAGCCTGGCCAACATGGTGAAACCATGTCTATAAAAATTTGCTGGGTGTGGTGGTGGGCGCTTGTAATCCCAGCTACTTGGGAGGCTGAGGCAGGATAATCACTTGAACCCGGAAGGCAGAGGTTGCAGTGAGCTGAGATCATGTCATTGCACTCAAGCCTGGGCAACAAGAGCAAAACTCCATCTCAAAAAAAAAAAAAAAATCATTTTCTAATTATTTGCAAATTAATCAATAAAGTTTTTAATAAAATCATGGTAAAAAAAGAAATTATAATGAAAATTAGAAAATATTTTGGACTAAATAATAATAAATATAATATAAACCAAAATTTGCAAATAAGGTAGTGCCTAGACAGAAATGCATAGTCTTTACATGTATATATTAGAAACATAAAAAGCCTAAACAGTGATAATTCAAGCCAAAAGTATTTAAATGTTTTGGTCTCAGAATCTCTTTGCAGTCTTAAAAGTCAGTAAAGATTCCAAGAACCTTTGTTTATGTGCCAATTTTATTTACCATATTCTAAGTTAAACCTGAGATATTTTGAAATTTTTTATTAATTTATCTTAATAATAAATCCATCACATATTAACATAAGTAACATATTTTAAGAAAAATATTTTCTAAAGCAGAATATCCAGTGCTTTGGCATTGGGTAGCATTGTCTTCCATTTTTGAAAATTTCTAAAATATCTGGCTTAATGGAAGACAGCTGAATTCTCATGTTTGAAGTTATACTCCATCTGTTGTGATGTTTTATTTTGGTTAAAGTATATGAAGAAAATCTAGCTTCATACAGATGTCTAGTTGGAAAAAGAAGTATTTTAATATCTTCATCAAATAATTGTATGTGGTCTTCTTTGATACTACACCAAAATTTGGCAGGTGTAGTATCTACAGGTTAATTGCAGTGTGAATCTGATCCCATTTGAATGTCGTTTTTGCACACTGTTACATTAAAACCTATTGGTCTGTTTTGCACATTAAATGGACATTTCACCCATGCATCATTATGTGACATAATGCAATAGTTATTTGAAAAATATTGGCTAAGTGAGTTATGCACATCTTGCAAATGTTTGTATATCCATTTATACAATTATTTTTAAATTATATTCATTAATATCTCTACCTATCTCATCATAAAAGTCTTAAAGTTTTGGGAAGCTGTGGATAGTTAGTGGGAACAACCCTTCCAGTTTTCCTGGGACTATTGTAACTTCAGCACTGAAACTTCTGTGACCCACAAAATCACATGGTCTCAGGCAAACCAGCATGGTGGGCTGATAGTTGGTAGGGGCACTATTAAAATTTTTCCATAATTTTTTCATTTTGCTGAAATCCTTGAATTTTATCATTAGCAATAAATTTTTCTTGTGGTTTTTCTGGAAATGATAGACTCATTTGATTCTGCTTTTGAAAAAATGTCTGTCAGATACCCAAATTAGGTTAACTATACCTTGTCTGCTATTTGTGTTTTTTTTTTTTTTTCAAGTAAAAATAGAAATCCATGAAAAGTGTGGCAAGTTCACTTTGTATCTCAAACCACTACAAAAGTGCTTTACTTTGAGGCAATCACTGGACTTCAGTGTGTAGTCAGAATGCTTTATGCATACTTCCAATTGCGCCATACAGAATATTACAATTAATAATTATTGGCTACTCATCAAATATACTTTTAACTGAAACTAGGATTTTGCTTGCAAGTAAGTGCCATTAAGGCATAAAACGCCTCCCAGTACATCGCGGTTGTCACTGTGCTAATTCAAGCTATGGCACCGACAGTTTCATTCACTATTGTTTCTACATCATCAGTGCAAATGGAAACACAATAGAAAGGGCAACAAGGATTGCAATATTGTCTTAATGTTATTATAAAAATACTGTTGATCTCACAGAGCCCCTAAAACATCCCGAAGACCCCCCAGAGTTCCCAGGAGACACTGTGGGAACTGGCGACCTAAGTACCTATATCACAAGTCTAAATATCACAGGTAAACGAGCCCAAAGAAATGAAAAGTATACGAGAAACTAACAATTCAATACATGCATTTAATAGCACATTGTAAACAGCAGCAGAAAAAGAAACAATAAAGATCACAGCAGCAACCAGTAAAATATAAAGCAAATACAGCAGAAAATAAACAAACACAGGCTAAAGTTGGCTTTTTGAGAAGTCCAATGACATATACAAATGGATGTAGAGAGGCTGGTGGAGAAGAAGGGAAACACCAACACCAACAGCAGAAACAAAGCACGGCCCAGCAATAGAGATACGTGGACATTCAAAAGATCAGTAATAACGTGGAATTTTGAACTTTATGTCAATACCTTTGGAGAATTTAGGTGGAATCAGCAAACTAATTGAAACATACCCAACAGTCTCAGGAAGAAGTAGGAAGTCTGAAATGTTAAAGATCTATGAAAGAAATTAAACCTGTTGTTCAAAGACACCTTCAAGGAAAAAAATCAACGTCCACTCGGCTTTACTGGTGAATTCTTCTAAGTGTTTAAGAAAGAAATGACATGAATCTTACACAAACCTTGTTAAAGCTAGCAGAAGAAAAAACACTCTTCCAATAGATTTTTTAAAGCCAATATAATCTTGACACCAAAATCTGGCAGGGACATTACTGAACAAGAAAAACTATAGGCTTATCTCTCTAATTAGCACAGATGCAAATATCCCCAGTAAAATATCAACAAATCAAATGCAGTGATGAAGAAAAGATGTGGGCATACATCTCCACAGTGTTTATTTTAGGTTCAGGATTGGTATACATTTGGAAATTAGTCACTGTAATTGACCGTATTAATAGTAGAAAGGAAAAACCCTGAGAACATTGTAGCAGAAGCAGAAAATGACTTTAATAAAAGTCATCATTCATTCATGATAAAAATTTAGCAAGTTAGCACTAGGAAGACCTTTCCTTAATTTGACAAAGCACACACATACACCCCAGCAAAGATTATAAAGATTATATTTACTGATGAAATACTAAAATGTGCCTTCTGAATTGGGAAAAAGACAAAAGTGTTTGCTATTATCACTATAATCACATTGTACTAGACATGCTAAGTATTGCAATAAGACAAGAAAAATAAAGGTTTAAGTGTTGGAAGGGAAAAAGTAAAACTTATTATTTTTAGGTGACAGGATTATGTATGTAAAAAATCTTACAGATAAAATATTAGGCTTAATAAGCAAATTTATTAAAGTATCTGGATTGAAGGTTAATGTACAAAAATCAAAACTGCATTTCTATCTACTAGAATCAAACAAGAGAAAATGATTTTTTCACAGATATTAGTTATAGTAGCATGAAATATTATTTATCAAGGAACTAATCTTCTAAAAGATGCACAATCTCTACACAGAAAACAGCAAAACATCACTGAGATAAATGATAGGGACCTGAAATGAGTGAATATCTGTCCTGTGCACATTGATTAACCAACTCAATAGTATAATTATGCCAGATCTCTAGAGCCTCAATAAAAACCTGTCTTAATATCCTAGGAGGATTTGTGTGTGTGAAATTAACAAACTAGTCTTAAATTGATATGAAAATGCAAATGGCACTCTTGAAAGTAAGATTTATTACACTTAAGAAAAGAATTAGTAACTAAAACTCATGATGCAAGGGTAAAGAATCCACAAACAGAAATGTAAACGGTTATATGTGCAGTTGTGACCATGTTTTGGTCAAAGATAGACCACATATACCATATACCATATGGGTTTTTCCTTTCTAGTATTAATATGGTCAATTACAGTGACTAATTTCCAAATCTATACCAATCCTGAACCATATGTGGTATATGCATATGCATATACCAGGGCAGTCCCTATTTATAACAGAGCTGAAAAATTCCTAGTGACTTCCTGATGATCTTGACCCTGTGTAGGCCTAGGTGAATGTTCATGTTTTTGTCATCATTTTTATCAAAAAAATTTAAAATTAAATAAAAACATTGAAAATAGAAAAACAGGTTATAAAATTAGAAAGAAAGAAAATATTTTTGTACAGCTGTAAAATGTGTTTGTGTTTTGAGGCGTTATAACAAGAGTCAAAAAAATTAAAACAAAATAAGTTTATAAAATAAAAAAACTTATAATATGCTGTTAATTATTAAATTATTACTAAATAAAGACATTTTTAATACATTTAGTGTTGCCTAAGTGTTCATTGTTTATGGAGCCTACAGTGGTGTACAGTCATGTCCTAGGCCTTCACATTCACTCACCACTTCTTACTGACTCACCCAGAGCAACTTCCAGTTCTGCAAGCACCATTCATGATAATTGCTCTATACAAGCATACCATTTTTTTATGTTTTATATTTTATTTTTACTATACCTTTTCAGTGTTTAGATGCACCAGTACTTAGCGCTGTGTTACAATTGCCTAGAATATTCAGTACAGTATCATGCTGTATAATTCGTAGCCTAGGAACAACAGGCTTAACCACATGACCTAGGTGTGTGCAAACACGTGCTATGACTTTCACACAACAAAATCATGTAGAGATGCACTTCTGAGAACATTAAGCAACACATGACAGTGTATGTATACATGTGTATATATGCATGTATGTGCATATACGTGTGTGTATAACCTTTAAACTTAATATATCACTAAGTCAGTGGGGTAATGATAGCCTTTTCAGAAAGGGGTGCTTTAGAGACTTGATATCCTTGAGGAAAAAATCAACCTGACACTTACCTCCCACCATACACAAAACTCGTTGCCAGATGAATCATAGACCTAAATGTAAATGGCAAATCAATAATAGCTTCTAGAAGGCAGTATGGGAGGATATCCTTGTGACCTTTGGGTAGGCAAAAATTTCTTAAATAGAAAACAAAAAGCGTTAATCATAAAGGAAAAGATGATTCGTTAACTTAATTCAATACAAAATTTATATTTATTTATATTAAAAAGATATCATTAAGAGAATGAAAGGAAGAGCCCTGGGAGAAGATGTTTTCCATACATGCAAACAACGAATAAGTTAGACCCTGGGTATAAGGGGACTCCTGTACTTAAATAAGAAATAGACAACCCGGTTTTCTAAAAATAATCCAAAGTGTAATCTATAAAAGGAAAATTCATAAACTTGGACTTCATCAAAATTAAAACATTTATTCTGTGACAAATCCTGGTAAGAAGATGAAAAAGATAAGCTATAGTGGGAGAAAATATTTGCAAACCGTAGATCTAACCAGTGAATAGTATCTAGAATATATAAAAACTCAACAGCAGTAAAACCAACAGTCCAACTGGGAAATGGGAAAAAGACGTGATGAAACATTTCACCTATAGACGCTATACAGATGGCATAGAAGCACGAGAGCAAAATGTTGAAAGTCATTTGCTATAGGAAAATGCAAATTAAAACCACAACAAGCTATCCCTACACACTCACCAGAATGACCACAACAGAATACAGGGACAGACCCAAATGCTGACAAGGACACAAGGAAACTGCATTGTGCATGCATTGCTGGTGGGAATGTGAAACGATATTGCTACTCCAAAAAACAGTTTAGCGGTTTATTTATAATAAAATATGCAGCTACCACATAATCCAGCCATTGAATTCTTAATCATTATCCTGGAAAAATGAAAATGTGGGTTCACACAAAAACCTGTACATGAATGTTCACAGCTAAAAACTGGAAACCGCTCAGACGTTCTTCAGCGGGGACTGGCTAAGTAAACTTGTACAACCGCATCATGGAACACTACACAGCAATAAAAGCAGCAAACTACTGATAAAACAACCTGGTGAAACTTGAAAGAACTGGGCTGAGTCAAAAAAAGTCTATCCGCAAAGATTACACACTGGAGGATTCCATGTATATAACATTTCTGAAATGACAAAATGATAGAAATGGAGTCACGGTTACCAGGGATTAGAAACAGATGGGGGATGCCGCTACGAAAGGACAGCATGTGACAGAAATGCTTTGTGTCCTGATTGCACTGAAGTCATCATCCTGCTTGTGATACTGTTGAACCTTAGTTTTGAAAGATATTGCCACCGTGGGAAACAGGTCGAGGGTACACAGAATCTCTCCAAATTATTTCTTGCGATTGTATTGAATCTACAATGAACATAACATTTTAAAATTTAAAGATAATTGTGAACGCTAATTTTTTTTAAAAAAAAACAAAAACAACGAAAAAGAGCTGATGTGCACTTTATTAAATAGTTTAAACAAATGGATAATTAGCATATTAAGCATGTTCGACCTAATTAGTCATCAGAGATCTCTAACTTAAAACTACAAACATACCAGTACTTATTCACCAGAATGAAAGGGGAAAAAATGGCAATTCCAAGTGTTGACAAGATGTTGAGTAACCAGAACTCATACCCACTGCTGGTGTGTGATGCAGCCACTTGGAAATCTACTTGACAGTGTCTGATAACACTGAACATTCATGTAGTCAGTTACCCAGCAATTTCATCTCTAGATATGTACCCAATAGAAATGCATATTTCTCACAAGAGTATTCTTGGCAGTACTATTTGTAATGGCCAGGGGCTGGGTGAAAACCCCACAAATGTCCATCAACAGTAGGATACATAAATGTGTTCTGATTCTTTTATACAGCAGAGTATTAGACAACAACGAAAAAGAATAGATTATTGCTACATTAAACAATGTGGATGGATCTTGCAGAAATCATATGGAAACAGACAAACCAGATGCCAAAGACAAAAGAGTAGATAATGCATCATTTCATTCACATAATGTTTTAAAACAGATAAAACTTATCTATGAGGATAGAAGTCAGAACAGTGGTCGCCTTTAGCAAGGTAATGACTAAAACAAGCATGAAGTGGGCTTCTGTTGACTCAACCAAGAGAAATGCAATGAAATTAAATGTTGTTAGCACCAGCATGGGTGAAGCTCTAGTTAAGGACATCAGAAAATTATTACACCTATTCAGGGTTGAAGGAGAGAGGCGATGAGAGATATAGAAAGCAGAAGAAACTCACGATGAAAAATGCACCGTGTCACAGCTGTTGATACAAGCACAGAACCCTCAGTGACAGTCTTATCCTCATTAAAGTTTTGGAGGAAAACATGGAACTGCCTAAGGACCTGTGATTCTTTGGTCCTGAGAAGAGAAGGCCAGGGGTTCATGTAATAGCATATGAGCAATATCAGTGAGTACATTTATGTAGGACAATTATTAGCTCTACGGAAGGGGAAAAATGTCTTGATGACAGGATACGCTAGGAGGTACAGCTTTTTGAATCACTGTTAAAATATGACTTGTCTCCAGTTTAGTAAGGAAACCCCCCACTTTTATCTAAATTATAAAGAACATTGCTTTTCATGCTACAAATAGAGAGCTCACAAAAAAAATCAGAGCTCCACATAGAGCACAGTGCTCTGGCTTCATGACAGCATGCACACTAGTTCAGGGGTGATTTCTCTACCTCTCCCAGTATCTATAGTGCTATTAATATTCCTCTTTCATATATAATTTAAGGGGGTGTGAAATTGAAAATTCTATGAGTTTACTTTTTAAAATTTCAATTAAAAGATGCCATACAGATTACTTTTCCAGCTTCTTAGTAACTTGATTCTCAAAGCCGTTCTGCCTTGCTGGGGACAAACTCAGTGTTCCACCAGTGAGCAAACAGGAAACCTTAGACCCTTAGACTCATGGTTCCCTGAGTGAGCAAACAGGGAACCTTAGACCCATGGCTCACAATGGCTTGCACACACCATCCATCTATGAGTGCCCAGGCAGCACCAACAGCAGCCAAGGCAGGATGAAGCTGGGGGGTTTGAGCAGAATAGAACCATCCTTCCTGGCTCAGATTTGAGTTGGGGGAAATCCCATGTTCTTTCTTTTTCCTTTTGTGTACAGAACTTCATATGTTTTTCTGCTTTCCTACTGGTCCTGATACTGTGGTGATACCTAAATGAAATCCATGCCTACAATGATTAGCATCTGAAGCCAGATTCCTCCTACTCAAAGAGGAGGAGATAGAGACCACACTCTCCAATCACTGCTGCTCATTGTTATTTGCTGAACCTATAGGCAGAAAATATTCATTTCAGATGCAGCCAGAAAGGCTACTCAATATATACCTGTGTTATTTTGTCCACGAATAAAGGATTTTAGGAAAGGGGAAAATTTGATGAAACTTTAAAAGGCTCTTACCCGAGGATCTCTAAAACCTGAAGATGATGAAGAAAGGGGTTTATTAGCCAATGAGAGGCGTCTGTTTGGGGAGTTTTTTCACCGTTGAGATGGCTGCCAGGGGTCTGAGTAAGGAGGGGCCCCAGGGGAGACACTGAATCCAATCCCATGATGCTTAAGGACAGGCGCGTCCTAAGGACTCCATGTCATCATCAGATGGGGAGTGGCGGTGGGGACTGGAGTGAGGGTGGGCAGGTGCCATCAGTGTCCTGAGTCTGTACTTGAACTGCCCTTCGTTCTAAGGGGTTTATTTCACCCATAATAGACTGTGTTGACTTCAAAGCAGCCCCTTTGCTTGTGGGGTGATAGGCCAGGAGAATAGAGCTCATTAACAATTGTCCTTTTCAAATGGAAATTGTCCTGCCTTTATGCAGGATGACTGGAGAGCCCCTCACAGAATTAATGCTTTCTCTTTTCTCTATGATTCTTTGGGTCCTTGTATGATTCTGAATGGACGTGGGAAAAAAGAGAGAGAGCAAATTAAAGAAATATTCACACTTTTCTCCTAGCACAATCTCAATGGGTCACCCAAGATATTCAGAGACAACCCAATCTAAAAGAATTGAGTTCCCTCACCAGTGCCCCCCAAATCATAATATAAGACAACCACGTCTTTGCATGTCAAGCATTTAACCATTTGCTGAAGGGTGAACATGCACATACAACACAGTGGACCGAGTTGAATAACAGCCACATCTTTTCATAACCAGGACCCACCAGGCCTCAGCTACTCTATGGCCTCTTATACAATCAATCACTTGGAAGACCGTATGCTCCCCACGCTGGAAGCAATGGGTTAAAACCCAAGTCCAGCCACTCCAGAATTCCAGGGACTTTGAGGAAGGGGAGCTCCTGAGCGAGGGCAGAGAGGATTGGTGTTCCACGAGATGCAGCAATTTGATCAAGGACTGGGTCAAACCTCAGCTCTGTGCACGGCCTTCAGGGGCTCTTCTCCCCAGTGTGATCTTAACATGTTTCTCAGTCTCCCTGGGAAAGACATCCCTCTTGTTCCCACATCGTTTGTCCCCAGGGATCCTGTCCCAACAGAGAAATCCCGCTGGGAGTGGAGCTCCAGGCATCAGGCTAGAGAGAGAAGAAGGACATCCCACGCTGCTGAAAGGAGCCGCGGGGAAATGATGGCTCGCCAAATGAGCATAATGGGGGCTGCAGAGAAATTTCAGGACAGGGAAACGACATTTGATGTCTGAAGGGAAAAACCTGTGGCAAACTTTGGGCTGCAATGCTGTAGCGGAAGACCTTGGCGGGGCTGACCCTTCAATATGGGATACGCATTAATGGACCCAAAATATTGAAAGCAAATATTGACTCCAGATCCTGAAAAGACTTTAATTATTTATTTTGAATAATTTGATACTCAAGTAAATTAATGCTAAAGCATTTCTCTGTTTGTGCCAAATCAGTGCCTCTCAGTGGGAACCCGGCCCATCTTTGCAGGCAAGCGCTTACTCTCAGTAGGCAGTCCATTTCTGCAGAGTGCCATTAAGTTAATTTCAAAAAGAACCAGTAAAGGTATATGGAGCAGGCAGTAATAGCATGGAAAATATCCAAAATTACTAGACCCAGCAACAGAACTTGGATGCCATTTTCATGCACTAATAATTTGTAGTCTACATATTGAAGGTAACTATAAACTGACTACTTTCTCTGCTAAAGCATTCAGGTAATTAAAAATATGCCATTAGTTGTCTACCTTTCAACATGGGGGAACAAGATGCCTTCTTTCTCTTCCTTGATAAACACAGCTTGCAGACCATTATCCAAAGTGACGCTGAAGTCCTTTGTCACGGGGATTATTTCAGGGTCCTTGTTTCCGGTCGGGAGTATCAGGTGGGTTTGCCCACCAGCCCAGAGAGCAGAGCGGAGCTGCTGTGGGGAAGCTCCGGGAGATGGTTTCATTTTAGACGGATTACTGTGCTAAGGAATTTGTTAATGGGGGCAATTCCAGATGAACCACATAAAATTAAACATCTGACAACGGGAGGGCCCCACCAAATACATCATATGCTTTTGTTTAGAAGGGAAATTTAGAGAACATGGGCAGGAAAAACCTGTCAAGCATTTTTAACTTCTAAGGCCAGGTAAAAATGAGACAAAGTATTTGAAGTTTCTAGGAACCTGCTGTGCCAGGGTACTTCGGCTGCTCCATGGATTTCCAGGAAGAATTACTTCTTTTCACTTCTATTTCATCCCCGACAGCCGCTGTTTAGGCTGTTTTTATATGCTACCCATTTCCATAAGTCCCTGTAGAAAAGAGATCAATTTAACCAAGGAAAGCTAAAAAAAAAAAAAAAAAAAAGCAAAAATTCATGGAGGATATCAATATTATAGCAAGCAGACTCGGTCCCAGTCATCGTTCCTTTCCCACGCCTGGAGAAGGTGTAATTTCAACAGCACAAAGCCATTTAACTATTAATTGGGTCTAAGCTATAACCACGCAATTAGTCAAGTAATCGCTCCAAAGGACAGCGGCTTTGATCTTCAGAACGAAGAGATGTGAAAATGACAAAGAAGCAACGTTCCATTCTGGGTCTTCCATACCATTTTGGTTCACCTCAATTGGAAGTGTGGGTGCGTGCTTTAATTACGGAGAACACACAAGGTGGCACCAGGAAGGGCCTCAGCTTCCAGACCCACTCAGTGCTACCATCTGGGCTGGATCTGCTTAAGGCTCTCTCCAAAATTATCAGATGGATTTGGTAATTCTCTGGGTAATTTACCCAAAAGAATCAAATTATCTCTTGAGGTTTCAACCGTCCCTGGAGAGGCTGCATCTTGGCATTTTAAAAGCAACAGCACAGGCTGGGTGCGGTGGCTCATGCCTATAATCCCAGCACTTTGGGAGGCTGAGGTGGGCAGATCATGAAGTCAGGAGATAGAGACCATCCTGGCCAACATGGTGAAACACCGTCTCTACTAATAATACAGAAATTAGCTGTGTGTGGTGGGTGCCTGTAATTCCAGCTACTCAGAAAGCTGAGGCAGGAGAATCGCTTGAACCAGGGAGTCAGAGATTGCAGTGAGCCGAGATCACGCCTCTACACTCCAGCCTGGCAACAGAGCAAAGACTCCATCTCAAAAAAAAAAAGAAAAGAAAAAGGCAGCAGCAGCAACAGCACAGAGGCCTGGAAGCCAAAGAGTTGGAGACTCAAAGGCAAGCTCCCTGTCCACCTGGGATTAAGTTTTCTGAATCCCTTCCATGTTCTGTGGTCAGCTACCAAATACAGCAGATTCACACCATGTGATGTTTAGACCACAGTGGGGGTCATTCCTGAGGCTCCTTCCGGATTTTCTGGCTTCTCAACCTCCCCAGTGAATCAGCCTGTGTATATCATACATCTGTATCAGTCAATAGTTGGGAATGTGCGGAGCTGCGTTCCTCAGTTTCCTCTCCACAGCTCTCTGGGAAACTGACATCACCACCACTACCACTTAGGCAAGAGAACATTAGGTGCCTTCCCTAACATCGCAGAGCTAGGTGGACTTAGGATTAGGGCTGGAACACAGCTCAGATGCTGCTGAAGACCCGTCCAGAGCCTGTCCAAATTTCACACCCTGAAAACACAGGTGTGCTGGGCTTGGGCCCTGTGCCACATCCACAGAGCTAGAGAAGAAGTAAAAAAAAAAAATGGGAGGTGTTGGAGGGTTGGGAAGGGCTCTGTGTCTCCCCTTCCCTTCCCTGGCACCAGAGGTGGGTGGTCGCATCTACAACATGAGTTCAAAAGAACTGAAAGTTCTCTTGTCAAAATCTCTCCCTCATTCAAGGCCTGACACTGAGCAAGAAATTCCCACCTTTCCGTTTCCTCCTTTAGGCGAAGTCACATGTCTGGAAAGCTCTAAGAAGCGTTACATGGGAGGGGAGGCCCATTAACTCAGGATCCCCCATTAGCCCACATTTCCAAATTTGCACTCAGCAGGACCCAAAAGGAATGACATTTAGTACTGGAACATCTGGATCAGAGAAAAAGAAGGGAGGGAGGAGCCGAGAGTAGTCATGGTGAGAAATAGGACAGAGGAAACTTTCCCCAGGAACAGGGAAGCCCTTGATAGGCGGGTGCCAAGTGCCTAGTCAGGATGAAGGAAAAAGATGAAAGACAGGCAGACAGAGAGAGGAGTGGACAGAGGAGAAATGGGAAGTGCCTCCAGCAGCAGATAAGACCAAGAGAGTCCATTCCCCAGCTTTGCCTGGGATGCAACATAGACAAGCCAAGACAATGGAATTCATCCTGGTCCAGGACGATTTACAAAGGGAGCCAGCATGGCGGAGAGGTAAGGCTGATTGAGAGCTTGCCAGCACCATCTCCCCTGCCCTGGAACATGGCACCACTGTTAGAAATGAGACCTGGGTTTCTCTGAGGCAGGAGGAAAACTACTTGGCTATGTCTCCTTCTGGCTCCCTAGTGCAAAAGATACCACTACCACTGGACCAGGAAAGACAGTGAAAACGCCTTCACCAAGACCCTGAGATGCTTCTCAGCCAAGGGCAACCTCCAAGGTCACTGCATGGGAGACACATCCTTAGGGCCTTGCAGGCAGCTACATTGCAAGCCAGTTCACCTGATCTTGAGCTTAGGGGTGAGAGAGTCAACCCTCCAATTTCCCGGAAGTCTGTCTCACCAGATGCAGACACTCAGCTTCTTCCAGGAAGCATCAGGATTGGATTTGAGTCTGAGTGGCCCACTTTCAGCAGGAGTCATTCTGTGACTCACAGATCAAACTTGAAAAATGTCTTCTGCAGATTAAGTACAGACCCCGGATCAAACCTAAATGTGGAGGCAAGGAAATCCACTTGCAAACAGAACAAGGGTCTCAGACACATTGCTTAGGCTTAGTGTGTGAACTCAGGGCCTGGAAACGAAATCTGTTTTATACCCACCCCCACCAATAGAGCTCAAAACTGTGGGCCAGGGTTCATGGCACGTAGGAGTTTGTAACTCCATCTTCTATAATCTATTTCACACAAATTGCACTCTGACTTGGTTTTTGGGGTAAAATAATACAGTTACTTTTAAGAACTCACCTACAGAGTCAACACAGGCAAATGTTCTCATCCCATAATATATGAAGTCAATGTTTGGTTTCTTCTGGGAGTCAGGCACACGCACGCATGCAAATACACACATGCAGAATGGAAAGGGTAGGTTTTCTTCCATCCAGTGCTTTTACTGCATAGAGAAAAAGCATGGGCTATATTTTATTTAATACAACGTTTTCAAATATTTTGTCCCACTTTCTCACACAGCATCAAACATATCCTACATGGTAGGAAAACAGAGTTAGTGTAAACAGAGGTAACGTAGAGCTTGCTGAAAATGTGCAGAATGGATATTTGGTTAAAGGATGGAGAGATTCAGGATGGAGACAGCAACTCCTCTCCCCCCCATAGGGATGCCCCGTAGGCAGTGGAGAAAACGTAGTAAGTACAACTAAAATTGGATTTAATCATTGCTACTAATAAAGGGCCAAAGCTATATAGCAATTTACTGTGCTGTCGGCAAAATGAATTGCTTAAGGCACATTAGCAGCACATTAGATATCACACACTCAGTAAGTAAATTATGATTAAAACAACCATGGAGTAAATACTGTACATGCTCCACCACAATAACTCTTCAAATATCTTTTAAAGACACCTCCCCCAGTGAATCCGTTTATCACCTCCTACAATTTTTATCAAGTTCAATAAGCATATTTCTTACTCCATAAAATGTTTTTGATTGGTCTTTTTATTTTTTTCCCAATTGGTAAATGAAAGAATGATGTCATCTGACAGCATTAAATACTATTAAACAGACCATAACTAACATCGGCCGTATAAATTATACATGAGCTGACATTTTTATGCACTTCGTGAAGAATTGCTTCATGGGTTGTACGATCTTTTCCAAAACAAGCTCCTCGGAATAACACGACTACTTATGTTTCATGGCTACAAATGGGTAACTGAATTAGCATTCATTTATGAAGTTTTCACAGGGAACCCTTCTCATTCAAATACTTGTAGATTATAATTTATTTTTATCTGAGGCATAATTTTTCATGTGGCAGTTTTGCCAAAATCAATAGAACCGGAGCCAAGCCCTGTTCCCTATTCCCAACTTAGACCCTCCTCTTGGCTGCCACCTCCACGTGTCTTCTCTAGCTGGGAAGGTAAACAAATGAGTCTGCCTCATAATCATCCTCTCTGCCAAAGTGCTGAGCTGAATATTATTTTTTACCAGTCCGGCCCTCTGCACTTAGAACTCTATTCACACACTTTTTGAAATGGCTTTTTGCATTCTTACCCAAGGAGCACAGGATCATGTTATATGGCAGGAAACCAGCATATTTCATTCCTGATTCATAAGGAAAGCCCATGCCAGAAGTGTCAGTGACAACCCCAGGCTTCCAGATGGGCTAGATGAACACAGAGAATGTGCAGGGGCTTCAGAAACCCCCTTCTGGAGGAAGGGGTCATATCAGGTCCCCTGTGTACATGCTGACAGTGGAACTCTGTCCCAAACCAGACAGCACGCTTTCTTAGGGACACGGGCAACATGGGAAGAGAGCAAGATCTGGCAGGAAAAATGCCACAGGATTAAATAAGAAAGCCTAAGGACCACCTCCATAGAGCATGATCAGGTCCCCTTGCCAGCTAACCTACTAGGATGAATACCATTGTCCGTGAGTTTAAATGTTTCTGAATAATCCTGGTGATGTTGCAGGGACTTGAGATTACAATAATTTATTTTATATGGTGAAAATTCTTTTGTTGCTTTAATTTGCAAAGGTTTTCTTTCAGCTTTCTGAAATCCACGCAGAACCATGTACCCAGGTGAAAAATGCACCAGGAGATGTGAACTGTGCTAACTCGTGTGTAAAGTGCTGAGTGCCTAGGAGCTTGACAGATAGGGGACTGCTATCGTCATTATTGGAATTTTTTTTTTTTTTTTTTTTTTTTTTATTGCATTATAGGTTTGGGGGTACATGTGCAGAACAAGCAAGATAGTTGCATAGGTACACACATGGCAGTGTGCTTTGCTGCTTTCCTCCCCTTCACCCACACTTGGTATTCATCCCCAGGCTATCCCCCCCAGCCCCCCCCTGCTGTCCCTCCCCCATTCCCCCCAACAGTCCCCAGTGTATAGTAGACCGCCTCTCTGTGTCCACATGTTCTCATTTTTCTCACCCACCTATGAGCGAGTATATGCGGTATTTCTTTTTCTGTTCTTGTGTCAGTTTGCTGAGAATGATGTTCTCCAGATTCATCCATGTCCCTACAAAGGACACAAACTCATCATTTTTGATTGCTGCATAATATTCCATGGTGTATATGTGCCACATTTTCCCAGTCCAGTCTATCATCGTTGGGCATTTGGGTTGGTTCCAGGTCTTTGCTATTGTAAACAGTGCTGCAATGAACATTCGTGTGCATGTGTCCTTATAGTAGAACAATTTATAATCCTTTGGATAGATACCCAGTAATGGGATTGCTGGGTCAAATGGAATTTCTATTTCTAGGTCCCTGAGGAATCGCCACACTGTCTTCCACAATGGTTGAACTAATTTACACTCCCACCAACAGTGTAAGAGTGTTCCTATTTCTCCACATCCTCTCCAGCATCTGCTGTCTCCAGATTTTTTAATGATCGCCATTCTAACTGGTGTGAGATGGTATCTCAATGTGGTTTTGATTTGCATCTCTCTAATGACCAATGACGATGAGCACTTTTTCATATGTTTGCTGGCCTCATGTATGTCTGCTTTCGTAAAGTTTCTGTTCATATCCTTTGCCCATTTTTGAATGGGCTTGTTTGTTTTTTTCCTGTAAATCTGTTTGAGTTCTTTGTAAATTCTGGATATCAGCCCTTTGTCGGATGCGTAAACTGCAAAGATTTTTTCCCATTCTGATGGTTATTGGAATTTTAATTGATACCTCTGTTATGGCTCACGTTTAACTGCTGGGTAAAGTTGACTCTGGCTCTGTATATTTGGGTATATCTCTAAATTGGTGAGAATGCACTCAGATTACGCCTGTGCTGTTTTTGTCCATTTCTCTGTACATTTCATACTTAACCATACTGCTGTAGCAAATTCTGACCCCCACTAGGATTTTACTTCAGCTGAGCTATTTTGCATTTGCGTATAGTTGAAGAAAACCCTCTTCCCTCTCCTGGGAGTTAGTGCAGCTTCTTAGCCCACACCCAACATGGATCTCAAAACTTTGTGAGTCCCAAAGTGCCACCCATTCCAAGTTAGTCTAAAGGAGCTTAGACAAAGGGCTGCATTCATGGCAATGGATCATTGCAGACATGCAACTGGGTGCCTGGCAGAATACTGGAGACGGCTGAATTACGACCAATGAGAATTCCAAAATAGAAGGGCCGATATGCAGACACAGCTACTATGTCAGGGAAATTGTGTGTGCATATGCATGCACGATATACACATGCATGCATGTGTATTGTATGTGTGTGCACATACATACATATGTATGTGTATTGCATGTGTGCGCACACACACATATACATCAGATTTAAGGAAGGCATTTTATTCCTACTGCAACTATTAAGGTTTTTTTTGTAGCCTGTGATCACAGCTCTTTTCACTCTGGCCTTGCCCTGTGAGGCGCAGCTGGATTGTGAGAGGCACCCTTAACCGCCCCACTGGAAGTGGCCCAGGAACACCGCGAAAGTCCCAGTGGGCTTCTCTGAGGCTTCCGAGTCAGGATGCAAAGACCAGAAGCTGGGGAATAGCAGCATATACACTCAAAGCCGAGAGCCACCTGTGATGCTCCTCAATGAGTGTAGAAATGTGCAGCAAGTCCAGATTGAAAATCCTGGGAGAAGGACCAACAAGGCAAGAATGACTGCATTTAATTTTTATACTTGGGACTGTAAAGCAAATGAACTTTTTGATTATTTCAGCATTACTGAGACTTGTGAAGAAGGAATTCTAAGAATGAGGACACTTCCACCCCATGACCCCTTCTATCCCAAAGACTTCACTTACTGTCTTTGCTGATGATTCAAAAATCGACATCTTGGCCTGAAACTCTCTCTTGCAGTCCAGATGGGCATCTCACAACAGCTACCATGCTCCAGCACTGAGCAGGTGCCAGGCAGCTTCCAGATGCTTCCCTTGAGTTATCCTGACACAGGCAGGGGAAGCAGAGGCTCAGAACCATTAAGTCCAGGCCCGCAGGCATCAGGGAGGGTGGCTGCCTCTGAAGCATTCATTGCCATCAGCGTGATGGACTCAGCACCTGCCACCTTCACCCGTGTCCCACAGGTACTTCCAGTTCTGCATGTGCCACAACCGAACTCCTCTTCCCACTCCAAATCTGATCTACGGCCTATGATCCCTCCCTTGGAGAACAGGACTTCCCACCCTCAATGGGAGAGCATATGTGCCATGTGTCCCCAAGGTGGGAATCTTGGGGGCCATGTTAGAACTGTGCTTGCCACAAGTCGAACTCTAAAAGCATAAATCTTTGGCCAAGCTTCGAGTCTGTGATGACAATGGTCACCTTTGGTAAAAAGACAGTTGGGGATAAAGTCTGGGTTCCAACCTCCCCAGGCACGGGCCCCAGCATGAGGAGGGCACTGGCTGTTATGACCAAGTGACCATGACCTAGCAGTGTCTACTCACTGGCACCTGCTCCTTGCCAGGCACTGTGCTCCAAGTCCCTCATGGGCATCACTGCAGCATCTCCTCGCCACAGGAGAGCTTCAACTACAAGGCAGAAGCCTGCAAACAAGGGCTAGAGTGAACCATATCACCTCTTTGCCACCTGCACTTGAATAGTTGATTGAATGGCCTGGAAATTAAGGGATGCACTGAAGGGTCTGCCCTCTGGCAATGTGGGGCAGGAGGCCGGCATCTTCTGTTGATGGCATAGTCATCCCTCCTGTTGGCCAGCTTGTGGGTAATTCTGGAACAATCTTCCCTGGAAGAAGAGACTTGACTACTCTAGGCCCAGAGAAGTGCTAATGTACAGAGATCCCCTGGGCTGTTTTTAGGATTCTCCACCTGAGAGGCAAAGGTCTGAAGAGGCCAATTCATGAACATGGGGTGGTTCATCTTCTGTCTCCCATGGAGCAGCCCTGCTGCCTCAAGGCAGGGATTCCTCAGGTCTAGGGGTCAGCAAACTTTTTCTATAAAGGGCCAGCAGTAAATATTTTAGGTTTTGTAGGTCTCTGATGCAACCACTCAACTCTGCGATTGTAGCACAGAAGCCACCTTAGACAATGTATTTAACAAATGGATGTAACTCTATTCCAAAAAATCCCTTTTATAGAAACAGGTGGTGCGCTGGATTTAGCCTACGGGCTACGCTTTTCTAACCTGGCTGGCGTCACCAGCCCTGAGTGAGCAGGGTGAGGCAGAGGCACGAGTGGTGTTGACTCCTGCCTTCCTTGTTCTTGGGATTCTACTTCTCTGTAGGTTTTCCCATCTCACCATTCCAGGTCATCACTTACAGTCAGCCACCATTACCTCCCATGAGGTAGAGTGGAATGAAGAGTGCCCTCTCCAAATTCATGTCTTCCTAGAGGCTCAGAATATCACCTTACTTGGAAACAGGATTATTGCAGATGTAATTAGTTAAGGATCTCAAGGTGCAATCATCCACGGTTTAGAGTAACCCCTACATCCAATGAGTGGCGTGTGTATTTATCAGAGGAGAGGATGCAGAGATACCGGGAGAAGGCCATGGTGAGGGAGGCAGAGGTCAGTGATACAGCCCCAAGCCGAGGAGCACCAGGAGGAGGCAGGGAAGGTTCTTCCCCGAGAGTCTTTGAAAGGACTGGGATTCCACTGACACTCTCAGACTTCCGGCCTCCAGACCTATGAGAGAATGAATCTCCGATGTCTTATGCCACCCACCTTGCGGTCATTTGTTATGGCAGCCACAGGGCACTCATACAGTTGGAATATCTTAACAGCCTCATCACCAGAATGTCTCCCTCCGGCATACCACAGCATCCCCAGCCTTCCTCCACATGGCAGCCAGAGAAACCTTCCTAAAACGATACATCCGATTCTCAGGTAGCCCATCCTTAAACCCCTTCAATAGAAGCCCCGTTTCTAACCACGACCAGGCTCCTAAACGTGGTTCCTTGTATGCCTACACCTCCACTTCCTTACACTCACTCCAAGCCCCAGTCACACAGAGCCACTTGGGATCTTCTGATTTCGACACTGAGCTCTTACCCCTGACGTTGGTATGCACAGCCCTCCATCTGCACTGCCTCCTGGCTCCCTCACCTTGCCACTCTCTCTCCTGCAAGACCTCTCTCGGACGGCAGCTCCTGTGGGCAGATAGCCTTAACCACCAGTGCATCACACCCAAAAACTCCACTCAATTCACTGATGTGTTTTCCAAACTGCTGACATCACCACCCTTCCCCAAAATTTTCCACGTCTCTGCACAGCTGCACTTTTATTTTAATTTTTAAAAATAAATCAATTCTTTTTTTAATCAAGTATATTTTAAAAATAAAAATTATTTGCACCATTATGATAAACGGGGGGCGGGGGGTCCAAACTGCTTTTTAAAATAAAACTGCAACAGCAAATGAAAGGAAGCAATGCCATAACACTAGAACTAGATACTGGGGGGCTTATTTTCACATTAGGAAAAGGGACTGGCAAGTCAGAGCCTTTCTCTCTGTCATTATCAGAAGGATTCAAAGAGAATCCACATGGAGATATTGTAACTTTCTTCCTCTTTGATTCAGCGCTCCTGCACCCCACGCTGTCCGCCCCTGAAGTCTTTTCACCCAGGAGCCTCCCGGCCTCTCTGAGAAATGCTTGTGTTCATTTCACATCTGTCTCCCCTCTTATCCTCTAACCTCCTGGGAGGCAGGACAATCCCCACCACCTAGCACAATGCTGGTATTTTTGTAGATGCTCAATCAATATTTGTGGTCTAAATAAGTGAAAGAGAGACTGAGAAATACTCACAAAATTCTGTGGCTAATCAGACAAAAAATGTGTCCTATTATCTGTTTGGCAGGAAGGGTTATTGGAACCATGAAAGCACCTTGGGGTAGTTCACACTGTGTTCAGAGAAGAACTGGAGAACTCTTTGATGGGGCCCCCCCAGGGAGCTGTGGTCTGCTAGAATCTAGAACCTGATCTGTGCAGTAAAGGGCCCCCTTCCTGGACTTGTTGCTCTCCTCATTCCACTCCTGTCTATAAGAACACGGGAAAGAGCAGATGAGAACCTCACTTTTCTATTTAGCTACAAACCAGGTCCAAAAGGAAATAGCTACCTGCCCAGACACACACACATCAGCCTGCTTTTGATACCATAAGATCTGTAGGGTCAGTCACCCAGGCAGAATGAGCTCAAACCTTTGCAAGGAAAACCAGGTCTGTGGCAGCCGTTGGCAGAATGCCAAGGCAGTGAAGGATTTGCGCTAAAACCTCTCTCCTCACCCACTTTAGCAGAGCACCAAAGCACTCAGCCCTAAGCCTGCCTTCCAGAACTGGGTGTGTGTGTGTGTGTGTGTGTGCGCGCACACACACAGAGGAAGAGGTTCTGTGCATCGGGAATTATTCTTCTAATTGCACAATGAGTTTCATGCATCTTCCTCCTCCTGTATTAGGATGATGTCCACAGCCTCTCAAAACCTGGGTCTGGCCACAGCAGAAGGCAGCATTTACCAGTCACAAGTTTTGCTGGATTCCCGGGTTAAGGATGCTACCTTTCTGTGGAGTAGAGGGATGGCCTAGGCCTGATCTTTTCACAGTTGAATTAAGGTGTTTTGTTTGCATGTTGAGCTTTTGGCAAGAAACAAGTGGACTCTAGGACAAATTTCATTTTCTAGATGCTTTCAATTAAAAGGAAAACAAAACTAACAAAAAAGAATATGGTGTGAGGCTTAGCACTGTGAAATGAAAATCAAGAGATGTGTTTGAGTCCCAATTCTTCTGCTGCAAAGCTGGGAGATTCTGGACCTCAGAGTTAGTATCTTGAATATACCACTTCTTAAACTATACTTAAAAGGTGAAATATTGGACTCAAAGGCCGTGCAAACTCCGAATTCTAGTTTCAGGCTTTTTGGAAATTATAGAAAAGATGAGAATGTGATGAAAATGGCCCCCAGAGCTTAGGCTGACTTGAAGAGATGCAGGGGAATCACCCCCATGGAAAATAAGAGCACACACTCTTGGGCTTAACCTTGCCCAGGAGTTCATTTCTTTGTCCCTCTCTGACCCAAGCTTCTCCCTCAAGCCTGTGGTCAGAAGTTGGGAAGGACGATGAGGCAGAATAATCCTTGAGCAAAGTGACCCTTGTGCCACCTTGTAACTATCTATTGAGCTCCTATTCTGTTTCACCACGATTCAAGGTTCTCATCCATTAGGGAACAAACACAGATGCTTCTTTCCATGGAGAGACATAAAATTAACAAGAAACATCAAGGCTGAGGCAGGCAGATTGCCTAAGGTCAGGAGTTCAAGATCAGCCTGGCCAACATGGTGAAATCCCATCTCTGCCAAAAATACAAAAAACTTAGCCTGGCATGGTGGTGTGCACCTGTAATCTCAGCTACTTGGGAGGCTAAGGCAGGAGAATTGCTTGAACCTGGGAGGTGGAGGTTGCACTGAGCTGAGATGGCGCCATTGCACTCCAGCCTGAGCGACAGAGCGAGACTCCATCTCAAAAACAAACAAACAAAAAACAAGAAACGTCAAATCATACCTCACATAGCAAAGTAGCTAGTAACTGTGATGGGAAAATATAGAAAAATGAAATGGAGTAAGGCAAATTGGCATTCAGGGTGCGGGGGCAGGCCGCTCCGTAAACAGACCTTCAGGGTAGCCATCGTGAGAATGGAGCTTCTGGTCAAAGATTTGATGGGCGCATTGGCTATGCCATGAGACTGTCCGCAGGAAGTGAGTTCCAGCAGAGCTCTTGGCCACTGCCAAGGTCCTGGGACTGAACCTGCCTGGGTGTCCAAAGAGCAGCAAGGAGGCTAGAGTGCCTGAGTCAGGAAAGTGGGGACTCGGAAGGAAGCATGTGGTATGATTAGTCGCATGTGGCGACTTTGCTGGGCCTCAGTGCCCTGATAGGTGACAGATATTATTCTAGATGTTTCTGTGTGGATGCTATTGGCCGAGATTAACGTGGAATTGAGTGGATTTGAGTAAAGCAGTTGCCCTCTATGATGTGAGGGGCGTCAGCCAATCAGTTGAAGGCCTGAACACAACCAGAGACTGACCTCCCCAGGCAGGCAAGGGGGATTCTGCAGCAGACTTGAACTTGTCCTCAGACCTGAATGGCAGCACCAGCTCCTTCCTGAGTGCCAGCCCGCCAGCCCACCCTGCAGATTTGGAATTTCCTACCCTTCATAAACACATGAGCCAGTTACTTAAAATAGTTCTCTTTCTAAATATGTACCATCCCATTGTGCTTCTCTGGAGAACTCTGACTCACCTAACACAGACATAGACCTGTGGGCATCTTACAGGCCGTGGGAAGACCTTGCTTACTCTGAAGCAAAGTCTGGCAGATGTTTTCACAGGGGCTGAGGGTGGGCTGGTTTGAACACCTTCCTCCTTCACAGGACAGCCAGCTCCTTAGCACAAGAAGCTCAGCAACTCCTTTGAGGGCAGGGAGTGGGAAATAAAGGGTCACACATTTTATGATGTTTGACCTGTTAGATGTAAAACTGCCTCCCCAATTTGCAAATAAGATGGAATAACCTTTCCACCAAAAAAATGCTGTATACAAAGTGCATCCAATTATATCAAAGAAGACTCACCTGGAGAGTACAGGGCCCAGGAGGCAGGCCGCTCGGGATGTTTGTCCACCACAAGCCCCTGTTCCTGGATGGGTCAGGGAATCACACTGAAGAGAGTGTCCTCCTGCCCAGACCCACCCAGACCACCCATCTGGGCCACAGCTAAATCCTCCACTTCCCAGGTCCAGCTTAGGGCTTCTTCCATGAAACCATGGGAGCCCTCAGGAAGAACTTTCTCTTCCCTGCTCTGTTCTTCCACGGTAACCTATGGGCATCGGGGTGTATCCCTCTGTCATTTGTGATCCTGCTCACCAGGACTTTCAGGAACCCAGCAAACGTTGGCAGGAGGAAGGAGGAAAATTCCTGGCGGATTCTGGTGGTGGTAGAGGACTGAAAACATAACCACTTCCAGGCCCTGCTCAAGACAGCTCTGTCCCTGGCCCTTCCAGGTCATCCTGACTTCTGATGGCTGGCTAGAGGGAGGAGCTTGGGGATCAGAGAGGGAATTTTCTGGAAGCTTCCTGACATCCATGTCTTCCAGGGCATAGATCTGGGCACCTTCTCCCATACTCCACAGAGGGCATCCCCCTGCAGGCACCTGGCTGCCAGCCACTGTCAGCTTCCACTCCACATACAGCAGGTGACAAAAACTGACTCAAGTTTTTCAATGACTCAAGTCCTAGGTTGCTGGTTCTGCATTGGCTTTGTATTTTTTTCTTTTCTCTTTGCTTTTTACATTTAAGCTTCAAGGAATGAAGGTGTTGGAAATCCTATGCACTAAACGGTTTTTGGAAAGAGATCTTATCACCAACTCCCTCTTGCATTCCAACTGTACCACAGAGTCTCGCATCCAATAAGCACTGACCCATTAAACACATTATGGAGTGCAAGAGCAGCACACAGTTATGAGAAAAAAATAGGAAAATATGTCTCTAATGATTAGAGGAAGTCTCAAGATGAAAACACTGTTCTCCTGTCGACATAAAATAAAACACCTTTACACCACACAAGACATCAGAGGAGAGGCCCACTGCCAGCTGCCGTTTTATCTCCCCAAGCCCAGGCAGTGCCGGGAACATTACAACTTCAGAAAAATGTTTTTGAGATGGAGTCTTACTCTGTCACCCAAGCTGGAGCACAGTGGCATGATCTCAGCTCACTGCAACGTCCCACTCCTGGATTCAAGCGATTCTCCTGCCTCAGCCTCCTGAGTAGCTTGGAATACAGGTGCTCACCACCAAGCCTGGCTAATTTTCTTATTTTTAGTAGAGACAGGGTTACACCATGTTGGCTAGGCTGGTCCTGAACTCCTGACCTTAGGTAATCCACACACCTTGGCCTCCCAAAGCGCTGGATTACAGACATAAGCCACAGTGTCCAGCCCAAAAATTCTTAATGTGAATATTAAGTAGAGAAACAGTAAGAGGGTCAGGAGTAGTGAATGTTCATATCCAAGTTGTTGTTTGTTTTTCTTTTAACTTCTTGACTCTAGAAACATCTTCTCAGTGAAACCACAGAGAGATGTTTCTCTCTCATTCACATGAAATAACTGACCACAGCCCCTAAATTAAAATCATGAAAACACTCAAGTAACTCTTGATGTTGTTAAATACAAGACAAATATTTGAATGCTTTTTTTTTTTTTGCCAACATTTTTTACATATTTGTGGAAACATCCAGAAAAAAACTGTATTCTGTGAAGGAGAAAAATAAGAGTGAGCCGGGGGAGTTTAAATTGAGAGTCTCTCAGCAAATTACTTCTCATGTGCAATTCCCTCCTTGGAGACCACAGCATTTTCAGGGGCAAGACGGTCCTGGACCTTGTCAGTGCTCTTTGGCACTTCCTACAACTGCCCACAAATATAAAGAAGGGAAATTCCTTGGTTAAGATTTACCTCAATGCACATAAATTTCGTCTCCGGTAAACAAGTAAACTTTTGTCTCTTGCATAGAAGGAATTCTTAGATTCCCTTGTGGCTTCATGTGGCAGCCAGCATCCCACCAGAGAGGCCAAGCCATTCTCCCATCAGCCTCCTCTAAGGCCAGGGGCATCTGAAGAGGACTTGAGAAAGAGGACATCTGTATTGCCATGTCCCTAAGTGACCTACACTCTCAGAAGAAAACTCGCTGGATGCAATGACCACATCGACAGGGGCAGAACCAATTTTGAAGTCTTTTCATGCTACAAATTTTAACCCCAGGTGTATGGAATAATTCTTCTGAGACATATATTCTTTCTGGCTTTTATACCTTCCTCATGGAAAATTCTATAGCATACACGGTTTTCAGAAGGCACCACCCTCATGCGTCGAAAGAGTTCTGTGGAAACTAATAAGCTAGCATAGAGCCTTGTACTGTAGATGCTCAGTAAACACCAGGGGTCTAGTGAAATTCTCCTGCAGAGGTCCACAGCTTGGACAAACTAGAGTTAAGAGTCAAACCATTTATGGATTTGTTTATTCACTGTGTTTATGTATTAGAAGTAAAGAAATTAAGCTGTTTTAAAATTAATAATTGATTCTTCCCAAAGACATCTAAATTGGCTAATAATCATTAATTTATCAAAAATAAAGAGGTCCACCCAGGCTATAATTAGGATTTGGAAAATGGCCAACTCCCTTATTCATGTCTTCTTTGATGATGAAAACACTGAATTCTGCTAACTCAGCGGATTCTATACTGACCCAGTAATATATGAATGGGTCAAGTCTCTCGGATGAGATCAGGGGTGTTCTGGGTGGTATGGGTTAAGTCTCTCAAAGGTTCAGTAATATTCTAATAACAAACACCATTCAGACAGAAATATTAGCTTTTGGAGACCAATGAGGTAATACTTACAGCCCATTGTTAATATGATACTTGTCGTGGTGAATATTCTTTCAGATGGAAAAGAAAGTCAATGCATGTCTCAAAAGTACTTTGGTGACTGAGGAAGTAATACATCCACCCAAGTTCCAGAATTTGTTAGAACCGAGGAATGAGGAAGATGAAGGAGTGAACAGAGCCAACTAAAACCTGGGCTGGAGGGAAGCACAGATGTACCAGTTCTTTGAAGATTCACATTTGCTTTCGGTCATTTAAACTTCGCCAAGACTGATCCCAGCACGAATCCAAGTGGTCATCTGATGTAAGCGGGTTCAGTGATTTGCTGACAAAATGAAACAAAACGAAAGCTGTCTTAATCTTGCAGACCTAGTCAAATTATGAGCCAGGAAGCACCAGGGTCTCCCGGGGGCTAAACGGAAAAACTCCTGTGGACAAAACGTTGCAGCCTCAGTTGCCCATCTGGCTGTCAACTTCACCAGGTGTGCACCATTGAATGGACCCGGAGCATTGGCTGCATTTATGTCAAGACAGGCAAGGATGTGAATGTGAATATGGAATGGCTGTGGATATGGATCAGGAAGTGGATGAAAATGTGGACGTAGAAATGGAGGCAGGTAGATGTGGGTGTGTGGAAACGGATGTGGATGTTAACGAGATGTAGATAGGAACATGGTGGGGATGGGGATAGGGATGAAAATGCAGATGGGGAAGACGTGGGGGATGTGTGAGGATAGAAATGGATATGAAGGTACTTAAGAACAGGGAGGGGGATGGAGTGGAGGGGTCCTGGGAAAGCCACGTGCATGAACTTGTGTATGAACGTGGGGTGTGGAAGGGAACAGAATCATGCCATTAGCAGTTTGTGCCTCTTCTCCAAATGTGGCAGCTGCGAAATCTTAGCTCCTCTCTAGATGAGATTCAGCCTGACCAGTCTACCTTCTCTGCTGATGTCAAGCATCTGCCATTTCTTGAGGATGTGGATTTACAGAATGGATATTGAATTTTAATCTGAAATTTTGTGAGTTGCAGTAGTCCAGTGCCATTTCTTCTGACCAGCCAGATCTAGCTTTTCCCCAACCCCCAGAGCCCACTGTCCCCTCACATCATCCTACACCTTCAGGAAACTTGCATCCTAAATGGGTAACAAAGCAGACAACTGTACCATTGAAAAGTTAGAAGCATTGATTATGTCTTTAGCTAGCTAGTATAAATGCTTCCTGCACTTGGGGCAAACGTTATGATAGAAACAAATCCTCAAGAAACTATCACTTTCATTGTAATTTCTGTCATTTACACGCCTGCTAGAGCTATGATTTCTTTTTAGTACCCAGGTTTACAGTTGACTTGTTTCTGACAATATTCTCTACTGACTTCAGGAAAATATCCCTAACTAGGGAAGGTGCACCTGCCAATCGCCTCCTCTCTCGCTATTAGAATGAGTCAATAAGTCAGTTATATATGTTCAGCAGACATTTCAGTGCTGTGGACCATGAGAACCTCGTAGCTTCTGTGCTACAGACGCTACACATTCACACTCTCACTCACTGATGGCACTGTGTGCCTGGGAAATTATCTCAAGATTGCATAAGATTGATGGACAAATGCCCTGGCCTCACTTTGCTGGAGTTCAAGTGGCATTCTTCTGCAGCCCTCTAAGATGTCGTGTGCTTCTCTTTGGAGCCTTGGGGTGATTACACACCACAGTCACCATGTGCATCTTTACTGTGAAGTGGTTGGAATCAAATTCCTCCCCACGCCTGTCAGGGCAATGAGCTGAGAATCCTTCTGAAGATCTGAACTCAGCTGGTAAGCGCAAAGGTCTGAATTTCTTCCACATGAGTCTATGGGACTCTCTTCTTTTTGACTAAAAGGCTACATGACAGATTTGGTTAGGCAAGCGGGGCTCTTCAAAGAAGGGTCTTTAGGTTTTGTCACTGTGCCAGCATCTCATGTGAATGCTTCTGGTAGAATCTCCTGTTATTAATACTGTCCTCATGGAGACTAGTCAAGGGTCACATGAGAGAGCTTGGCTTTCAAAGGCATTCCATATTCCACAGGAATAATTGCGTGTGTGGCGATGTCTCTCTTTTCCTGTGGGAGGCTCTGCCTGTTGGGGTCTGTGGAGTTAGGGTCTGTGGATGTGGGTGAAGCATCACTTCAGAGGGTAGTTGGGTAGGAGAAAGTTGAGCCGAGGCCTCCTCTGCTGGCATCTGTGATGAAAAAGCGGTCAGGCTCCTCCAGCCTGGCAGGGCTGTCGGCCAGCGTGTTAGGTCGGATGGGGGTGGTGACCACCGGGGTTGCTCTGCCAGGTCTGATGGGGGTGGTGACCACCTGGGTTGCTCTGCCATTCCTGACGGGTCAGTCAGGGTGCCCAGAGAACCAGAAGGTGAAGTCTCATTTGGTGTGGTGGTCTCACTTAAACTGGAACAGGGGACAAAATGGGACCACGTCAAGTGTAAGAGGACCTAGGAGGGGTGATAAATCACTACCACGTGTCGGCAGCCAAAGTTTAACATCAAAGTTTATGATAACGATCAGAGCACTAGGAAAGTCGCACAGATTCACCTGGTGACTTGCGCTCTGTGAATCAGGTGGCCATTCAGGGAAATCATGAAAAGCCAGTTAGAGCTGGGGAGGTGTGCTGAAACACGGCCAGCCGGGGTGAAAGGAAGAACTTCCCTCACCAGTGGGGCAGGGGCAGAGCTGAGCTGATCCCACCTCCTCTGGAATATTTTTGGAAACAAACACCAGGCCTGTGTTCTCTGCCAGGATATATTTTGGAGTGATGGTGGTTGGAATCATTTTGTAATGTTTTTGGGAAGCAGATTTGGACTTGTTCCTCCAATGTGGGAACAATATTCATCTATGAGAGGCTGGAAGGAAATCATGTAGAGAACAGAGATGGGGAAGCTTCGAAGGCAAACAGGAGAGGGGCATCTGTGCCCGGGGTCAAGGGAAGAAGGCAGGAAAAAACAGGAGAGAAGGGTTGGCCTAGCTGACCTCGTCTCACAATATTAGAATAGAGAAATAGAAAGTCCAAAATGCTGCATAATCCCAAATTCACTTCCAGTTGGCTATGGAAGGCATCGAGGAATTCCTGGCAGTAGGTCGCTGTCTAAATTCTATTTTAGGGCCCATATTGAAGGGAGCGTTTCTGGAGGAGATATCACTGAGCAGCCCACGAGTGGAATGTGCGAGTGGCAGTGCCCTCCTCAGAGTCAGGGCATCCCCCAGGGCGGAGCACTATTGGAAAGTAAGAAGGTCCCATGCAAGGACCTGGAGCAGGCCCACAAGATACCTTCTAGGTTGCACAGGCTATGAGACCCAGGCCCATTCAGCCCATCTGTGCCCTCCTCCAGGCCAAGAGGAACCTCACCTCCAAGGAAGGCTCCCCTTCATGTCCCTGCAAGAGCTGAGGACTGCAGAGTGACAAACCCACTCAGGCTTCTGCATCCAAATCCAGGGCTGCCAGTCTCCACAGCCTGTGCCCACTCCTCCCTTCAGGCCAGTGGTGGCTGGCAGTGCCAGTTTCCAAGCAGGAGGCATTGCTTGGCACTGAAAGCAGGTGAAGCTCCTGCTATAGGAAGGGTCGTGAAACTCACTCTTGGGTATGAGAGATTTGCCCAGGACTCTGAGGCTTCTTCCCATGCTCCCAAGCCAACTCTGGCAGTGTGGGGTACAGAGTCCCTTCCCACCTTTGGCTAGACTGCCCAGCCTGCCTATACTCCAACTCATCACCCCAGCAGGAGGGCAGCGCACCTGTCTCTCACCTCGGAGCAGCTCTGTCCCCACCCTGTCCTTTGCAGAAGGAGGATAAAATGGTGACACTGATCCTTGCTGAGGGATTATCTGAGTCTGGCCTGGCACCTGCTCAGGTCATCTTCAGAAAGGCCATGAGGCAGGTCCTGGTTGATGCAGGCGGGGTTCTCTGAAAGCTGACACTGACATGGATGGTGGGGTGCAGAGTACTGATTAGGATCAATACCTGGGAAAGAAGGGGGAGGATGGGACAGAGGGGACCAAGCCTCCACCAACTTAGCAAGGAGTTCTGGGGCAAGCAAGGCCTGGCAGAGTTGGTCCCACGTCAGGAGCAGAAGGCTGGGCCTTCATTCCCCACCTCACTCCATCACCTGCTGTGGCCTGCCCGGGAAAGCCTTGGCCCTGCAGCTCCTGATGGCTGGCAGCCGCCTCCTGACCACACCCCGCCCCCCATCGCTGGTTGGCAGGAGTCTGGGAGGCACACACCTGTGCTACCGGGCCTGTGTCATCTTCACTCTGCAGGTGATAGAACCGAGGCAGACACATTATCCACTGCTCTCGGGGTCCTGCGTGCCCTCTGTCCTATGTGTTTAGAATTCTCCAGGGATCCACCTGTATCCAGTTGACCAGGGTGGGGTTGAAAGAAACATTTCTAGAGGGGATATCACTGAGCAGCCCTGGGTGCAGCCCACAAGTGGAAGGTGCAGGGGGCAGGGCCTGGTGCACAGTGAGCTGGGGAAGGCTTCAGTGCCATGTAGGCCAGCTCAAAGCTCAAATTCCACCCCCTACATTACACCCATGCCCCATGGATATTGCACAGTTTAAATGAAATAGCACCTGTCAAATGCTCAACCCTGTACCTCACCAATCTACTCGACCAGTGCCACCTGTCATGTTATCAGAAATTATCGTTTCTGCTCTGGGCCAGAATGTACAAGGGACATAATGGCGATATCACGAAGCACGTTGCATAGTGAGGTTGCAAACAGCGCTGTCCCAGGCAAGGCGACAATTAGTGAGAATTTGAATCTCTCTCATTTACTTCTCTGTAAACAAGAAAGTTGGACTTAGTGCCCCAGGGCACTTCTGGCCCTGAAACCCAGGATGTGCTAGGCCTCGGCACTGCCCTAGAGAGCCGACCTTGCTCTGGTCTCAGGGCCAGGCCTGGCTGCATGGTGAGCTGGAAGTGTGGTTTCTGAAAAGGAAGATGTTCCCCCAAGGGAGGGTTATGCAGCCCCGGCCAGGGCTCCACAGCCCAGCTCTGCTCTTAACCTGCTTGGGTGTAGGATGAAGGGAGCATGCTGTGGAGCAGAGCCAGAAGCGGGGGAGGCGTGCTGAAACCCTTCAGAACCACAGCCATCTTAGCCACACCTGGAAGGGTGTTACCTGCCACATCAGGGCCACACCCGTGACTGTCAGCACTGCCCCTAGACAGACGAGGACCCAGAAGGCACACTCACCCTCGGCGGCCTCAGCCTCGCTAAGACTCTGCGTTCAAATCTGTAAGACAAAGACAATACCCACCTGGAACCCAGGGCTCACACCTCGTATCACGGACTCCACAGATACCTCCTGTGAGTCTCCGTGCACACAGAGGAGGTGAAGACGGAAAATGTGCCTTCCATGTCCCCATCTTCACCTCCTCTGCATCTCCTCACCTGCACTAAAACAGCTTGCGAGGGCCTCACACTACCCGTGGTGCACTTCAAGAAATCATGGAGAACCAGAAACATGCCTGAAAAAGGAAAAAATTACCACGTTTGCTGCAGAAGAAAGAAGCAATTCTGAAAACCATTCCCTGGTCAACTGGATGTGGATGCCAGATGGATCCCTGGAGGGTTCTAGACACATAGGACAGAAGCGGCAGGGACTCTCTCTGAGCCATCACAGGAGCTGTAAGCAGATGCCCCCACAGCCCACACAAGGAGGCAGTGACCCTCTCTGAGCCATCACAGGAGCTGTAAGCAGATGCCCCCACAGCCCACACGAGGAGGCAGTGACCCTCTCTGAGCCATCACAGGAGCTGTAAGCAGATGCCCCCACAGCCCACACGAGGAGGCAGTGACCCTCTCTGAGCCATCACAGGAGCTGTAAGCAGATGCCCCCACAGCCCACACGAGGAGGCAGTGACCCTCTCTGAGCCATCACAGGAGCTGTAAGTAGATGACCCCACAGCCCATGCGAAGAGGCAGTGACCCTCTCTGAGCCATCACAGGAGCTGTAAGTAGATGCCCCCACAGCCCATGCGAAGAGGCAGTGACCCTCTCTGAGCCATCACAGGAGCTGTAAGTAGATGCTCCCACAGCCCACGTGAAGAGGCAGTGACCCTCTCCGAGCCATCACAGGAGCTATAAGCAGATGACCCCACAGCCCAGCCCACGCATTTGCTTCTCTTGCTTACTATTCTGAAAGAGAAGGAATGCTGTCATAAGGTTAAATCATCTTGATTTGGAAAACACATTTATCTCTTGAGGGCAGTATGGGAGAGTTGTGAGGGCAGAGCACCGGGGATGTGGGCTGGAGGGTTTCAGAGCTCCAGCTCTGCTGCTGCTCACCCAGCACCCCATTTGGGACTCCAGAGAAGTGGAACAGAATTGCCACCTGTTGAGCCCACGACATGTGTGCAGCCTGGGTTTCAGCTCGGTATTCTCTTCTCTGTCTTACAGAGACTTAGTGAGGCTAAGGCCTTGCTCAAGGTCACACAGCCCAAAGTGGCGGGATTGAGAGTCCAGACAAACCCCCACTTACAGTGCTTCAACGTGTGATTTTTTGACTTTATACATTCAGTAGAAACTGTACTTTGAGTGCCCATACAACCATTGAGTGTTTGAGTGTTTCACTTTCAATACAGTTTTCAGTCAATTCAATCAATTACATGAGATCTTCAAGGTGTTATTTATTTATTTATTTATTTATTTTGAGATGGAGTTTCGTTCTTGTTACCCAGGCTGGAGTGCAATGGCGTGATCTCGGCTCACCGCAACCTCCGCCTCCTGGGTTCAGGCAATTCTCCTGCCTCAGCCTCCTGAGTAGCTGGGACTACAGGCACGTGCCATCATGCCCAGCTAATTTTTTTTTTGTATTTTTAGTAGAGACGGGGTTTCACCATTTTGACCAGGATGGTCTCGATCTCTTGACCTTGTGATCCACCCGCCTCGGCCTCCCAAAGTGCTGGGATTACAAGCTTGAGCCACCACACCCGGCCAAGGTGTTATTATAAAATAGGCTTTGCATCAGATAACTCCGTCCCACCGTGAGCTGATGTACGTGTTCTGAGTACGTTTAAGGTAGGGTAGGCTAAGCATAAACTAATGCTTATGCATTTTCAACTTCGGAGATTTTCAGTTCACCACGGGTTGACTGGGACATGATCTCATTGTAAGACCTGGTGCATCTGTAGACTGATAACCACAAACCAGAGAGGAGGATGGAAAAAGTGTTGGCAAGAAGAGAAACACAGACGGGAATAGCCCTGGAGATGAGACCAGGGCACCTCAAGCCAAGCAGGCAAAAAGGATCGTGTTCTGCGAAAATCCTGAAGACATGGGCCGTGTCTCCAAGTGGGCTTGGCTGTGTTCCTGCCAGCATGCCAAGGGGGCCAGGAGAGGGCAGGCCCTGCTGAAATGACCAAGGATGGAGAAAACGTAAGGCAGTCATTACCTCCATTTTACAGCTGAGAAAACAAGGGCAGAGGATGTAGCTATGCAGTTTACCCAAATCCAAAGAGAGGAATTCTGAGTCCAAAACCAAGGTCTTTTGTCCCCTCATTAATAAAACTGGAATTATAGCACATGTCCCACTTATCTCACTGCAGTATTTTAACGATCCAGTAAGATGCAGTTGTTATATATTTATGTGAATAAGAAGAAAGAACCTGAGCCTGGGCCAGCGCCCAGCAGAGGAAAGTGGATTCACTACTGACTAATCCATGGGTGGGTGCCACCTAGGACACCCCGAGGTGCTGCTGGCTGCAAAGCTTCATCCTGACCTGACCTCCAGCAACGTTGCCCAGATGCTGGAGATAGCAAGTGTGGAGGCCAAACATCGTAGGAGGCACGTGTTGCCATCATGCTGGATTACAGTGCGAGGCTCAACAAGAGCAAGCCAGGTTGAATGACATGAAACCAAATAAAATTCAACAGTGAAGCACGGAATGCTCTGTATTTAGGTTTTAAAAAAATCAATTATATAAGCACAAGATGGGCGGGATGTAGGTTTACAAATGTTTGCATGAGAAATCACTCCCTGGTTTTTCATGCAAACGTCTGTGAAACGGTGGCAAAAGAGTGAATTGCTCTGGCTGCAGCAAGTTTCCAGATGGATGGAGAGTGACACTGGAGCAGGATGGCCCGTTGTGAGCCGTGCATTTTCAGAGGAAAATTAACAGCACAGACTGGATTCGGAAGCGGGTAATGGAGCCAACAGAGAACCTAGAACTTATGTCACATGAATGGCAGTTTGAAATAGCCATTGGTTCATCTGAAGTCAGGACTTGGTGAGGAGGGACATTTAAGTTATCTTTATATGGAGGAGGTAGGAGCAGACATCAGAGCTCTCCAAAGACACCATGACAACAAGCAGGCTGAACTTGGAGAGGCTGGTGGCTTTTCAATATCAGGAGAACTTTTTGCTGATCCTCTGCCATGGGCAATGCCTTGCAGGTCCTTGCCCTAGGGAAGGGGTGTCCTGAACTGTAGTTTTAAATGATGACCCTTTAGGTCCGTGGACCTTGTAATGCTAAAGCATAAACTAATACAACCAAGTACCTCCTTCTTGAATAAATGAATGCAGTAGAATAAATGAGGTCAACGGCTCGAAGAACTCATATCTAAGCAATCAGATACTCCTTCCTCCCAAAAAAAGGCTCCAACATTTGTTAAACCACTCATCCATCCAACAATATTTTAAAGCATTCACTGTGCAAGAGATGCCATATTATGCACTGGAGTTAAGAGATGAACATGGCATGCATGGGTCCTACTCTGGAGAAAAATTAATCAAATGAAGTCAGATCTAGAAATGGTGCCAGTTATGTAAACTGCTGCACAAACAGTGACTGGAAGACAAGCAAACTGGGTTTCAAGAAACATTTCTGGGAAGAAGAGAAATTTACATCAGACCCTGGAAGAGAAGATCAACATGGGTGTAAGGTAAAAGAAGAAGAGGTTGTGCAAAGTGTGGAGGTGTGAAAGGATGACCCTTCAGGAAGGGCCACCAAACATGCCTGGAACCACAGGGGGGCTTGGGTTTCTGGGGGACTCCTGGAAATTGGAAGACAAAAGACTAAATATGGATTATGGCTGTCCTCCTCTTCCAGATTCAGGAGATTGAACTTAATCCCATAGACCCCGAGGAGACACTGAAGGTTTTACAGCAGGAGAATGGCATGAATCAATTTTAGACAAAAGACCTAAAGACACGCAAATACTTTTGAGACAACTCAACCACAAAAATAAAGGCAGGCTTGCTCAAGGAGGGTGCTGCCAATTCCTAGAGCACACATCAGAGGCATTGATTAAAATTAACTCTCTGTGACCACACCCAGCTGCTGGCCGCAGGGTGGTGGAGGCTTTTCTTTTAAATGTCCCCCATCCTGACTGTGCTTGTAACTCCTACAGTCACACTTGTTCTGTGGGCTTTGTTCGACTTCGCAGGCCTTTTACATGGGGAACAGCTTTTAAGTAAAATAAAAATTCCTCTTGCTTCTTACAGATTGGACTTGATTAAATATTCCACTGATTAAGGGTAAGCAAATGTCAACTTCAGTATCATAAAAGAGAAATGAGAGTTCATACAGCAGCAAAGCAAACAATCCCTTTTCATACTTTATTAGAAACATTTATTGCCATAATGACTACATTATATTAAGCAAGCAGGTAGAAAGGTGTTCTGTGCATGATATCTTCAAATATCTTTCTTTTGAAGATCTTATCTCTCTAGTATTTAGACAGATGTTTTATTCCCTCCACCAGAGTGAGGGCTTGAGATGCTGTGACTTCAGCGCCTCCATAAGCACCTGACAATCATGGCCTGTTCTTGTGTTTCAAACAGTGAGAGCCCACTCAATGCTCAGCACAATATGAGGTGCTCTGGGTACAAGGAGCAGAACTCGCTGGGCACTGCCCTGTCTTCTTCCAAAGTCCATGGCTCACACTCTAAGTGTGCCTCCAATGTTTTCCAGTTCCTCTATAATCTGATAGTCACATCATTCTGCTCCAGCCTCTACAGCCAAAAGATAAAGAAGAGTCTGGTTCTTCCTCTCTACTATCTACATCACTTTGAAAAATACTGGAAGAGCATCTTAAAGAGGAGATTCTTAAAGCCTTTCTGTCCTCTGGTACACATTATCTGTAGCTGTGTAACAGTATCACCATGAACTTAGTGGCTTCATGCAACATACATTTCCATCTCAGTTTCCAAGGGCATGGCTTTGCTGGATTCTATGCAGAGCTGTGACCAAGCTGTCAGCCAGAGTTGGGGTCTTTTCTGTGGCCTCTAGTGGGGAAGAGTAGAGCATTTATTTCCCTGTGGCTGAAGGACTGAGGGGCTTGGTTTCCTGCTGGCTGTTGGCCAGACACTGCTTTCAGCCCCCAGCTACATGGTGGCTCTCTCCATAGGACCCTCAGAACATGCCAGCTTGCTCCTCCAAAGTCAGCAAGGCAGGCATTACAGTTCTCTGCCATGTATCATTCACAGGCTTTTCATCACCTGACTGTTCTGTTGTGTAGAAGCTTGTCACAGGCCTGCCCACACTCCAGGGGAGGCATCCCACAGGCAGGGAAACCCCCACGGGTGAGGAAACCCCTGCTGATAGGATTGTGAGGCTGCCTGAGGGTCTCTCTGCCACCCTTCCTTGACTCTATTAGAACACCTGGTAGACCCGATATTAACCACACTGTCCTATCACAGAACTGAATTCTTTCCAAATTTTACAAAATGAAAAAAAAAATCCATGTAGTTTAATAAATAATTTCTTTAATGCCATAAATTCCGATTTTCAGTCTAGTATAACTTTCCTGTGCATACTAAAATCCCTAGTCTGATAATTTACAAATTTTTAATTTCTGCTTTTCTTTGGCAAACAAAAGTCAATGTATCAGAGATTCTGATTAGGAGACAAAGTGGAATATTTGGACTCAGCCAAACAGCAAATATTTATTGAACACTTACCAAAACCTCTGCAAAAGCACCCTGGAAAACAGAAAGGGGCTCAAATAAGGCCTCTGCTTCAAGAGTTTGAAGAATGCTTTGCATCAGGAGATGAGTATATGAAAGCGATCGACCACTCGGCTTTTCTCTAGTTTACAAGCAAATGATTAGAGACAGAAGTTCTTGGCTGCGCAAGAAGCCAGATTGCACATGCAGGAAGCGAACCATGGTGGAGAAAAGCCGAGGTGAGCACACAAAGCTGGCAGCCGAAGCTGCTGTTTCAGGTGGCAACGAGGACTAGATACACCAGGAGAGTCCTCCATCAAACCAGCCAGACCCTCTAGAACATAGCTGTAAATGCACTGCTGAGTTCCCAGAAAGTAAAGAACATAGGCAGAGCCCCCAAAATGTGAGCTGAAATCAAAGCAGTGTGAGAAGGGGCCCTATGCGGAGAGGAAATGTACATGTGTGGGCCGGGGGGCGGCCTGGGTGCTAATGTCAGCATTGCATTTCCAGGACTAAGCTTTGGTTCACTGACAGGATGAAGGAGCTGGAACTGGCAGGCACAGATTCAAGCTGAGATGCTAGGGCCAGACTAGAATTTGTCCAAGTGAGTGGTGGCCCATGGCTCCCCAACACAAACAAACTCTGACGAAAATCTTCTATAAAAAATATATATACTCAATTAGACCACAAGAATTTTCAATGAGGAATATCTATTGAATATGAATGCACAATCAAAGGTTTCTCATGCATACAAGGCAGCAAGTCACCATATGGGAAAATAAATCTTAAAAGTATTATACGAATGATCATAGGAATGATACAAATACTTATGTGTTACGAGCCAATAATCCAAAAAAAACCCTAAAGTGTTTTGGAAATTTAAAAAAATACTTCTAAATGACATGTTTATCAAGGAAGAAACCGTAATAGAGGTGCCTAATATTTATAATGAAAATATGACCTATAAACATTTGTGTTGCAAAAAAGTGGTAAGTAGAGAAAAATATTCAGGCCTATATTAGTATATGAGAAAAGAGGAAAAGATGGAAATGCAAAGAATATATAGAAGAAAAGAGTAAAAAGAATAAAAAAAGAAGATTATGAAATCTAGTTCTTTGAAAACCAAATAAAAGACACAAATCTCTAGTAATATTTTCCAAGAAAAAAAAATGTAACAGACAAAAATAATATTGAAAGTAAAATGGGACCAAAGTAGAGCTCTTAGAAAATATTTTAAAGATATTTTTAAATACCATGAACAACTTTATTCCACTAAACTTTAAAATTTTAGATATATTCGGAGTATTTCCGAGAAAAAAAGTTCCTAATCAGAATGGATTCAAGAATAAATCTAAAAACTGAAAGTTCTTGGACCTCTAAAAATCGTTTTAAAATCCAAAAACACCAGGCCCAGATGGTTTTTCAAAGAGTTTCACAAAGTTTTCAAGGAATAGATTATTTCAATTGTACGGAAACTCTTACGCAGACTAAATTGAGTTAATACTCTTCAACTCATTTTACGGGGCTATACAAGCCTGGTCACCAAAATGTATCTAGACCAGGAGAGTGTAAAAAAGGAAAATCACAAGCCAGTATCACGCATGAGAATTAGTACACAAAGTCAAACAAAATATTCGCCCACCAAGTCTATCAAAAGAAATATTGCATGGTGACTGGATATGTCCTGAAGAGCAAAGATAATTTTTTAACCTATTCATGTCATTCATGACATTGCTGGGTTATAATATCAAAGCCCCATGGTTATATCAATAGATATGTACAAACTTGACAAACATTTGACCCAGATTAACTACTTAAACACATTTGGTGGATCATTATGCAAAACGAAAACAAATATCATTTTTTAATCATTTTCTCATGAATGCAATTCATTCATTGCCCAAGCATTTGCATTTTCTGTCAGGTAGCAGGAGAAGCAAATGCTTGACTTGCCACAACCTCCAAAGTATGAATATGCTGGGACTCCAATGGGTTGTGCAGAACAGAAACCGAACATTATTCATAACAAAAACATAATGAAGGCCAGGCATGGTGGCTCACGCCTGTAATCCCAGTAATTTGGGAGGCTGAGATGGGCAGATCACCTGAGGTTGGGAGTTCAAGACCAGCCTGACCAACATGGAGAAACCCCGTCTCTACTAAGTAAACAAAATTAGCTGGGCGTGGTGGCACATGCCTGTAATCCCAGCTACTCGGGAGGCTGAGGCAGGAGAATCCCTTGAAACTGGGAGATGGAGGTTGCGTTGAGCCAAGATCATGCCATTGCATTCCAGCCTGGGCAACAAGAGTGAAACTTCATCTCAAAAAATAAAAATAAAAAATAATGCAATAATTAGACAGACATTTCCCACTGCTTACCTATCCTCTGAAAGAAAAGTCAGATATAAAAAGCTTTCAAAGAATCAGAGATCAAGTAAAAATGGTCCTACAATTACTATATTCAGTGAATCCTAGGGGTGTGTTTAGTATCACTGCTGCACAGAAACCATAGGCAACTATGTACAATCTACATACAATTACAGGAAAGAAAGGGACAGAATATATGGGGAGAGATCTCGCCAACTTATAAGGACTAAGAATTAGAAAGTATCAAATCATTTTAATTGCATTTATAGAATTCTGGTTTCCTTAGAGATAACAGTTTCAAAGACCCAATGTGGATTCTGTCCTGAGCATCAGCTAACCTGAGCTTAGCCAATGGTGGCTACAGAAAAAGTGGCCAGTTCATTCACTGTCCAAGCATTTGCATTCTCCTGTCTTGTAGCAGGCACGTAGGTTTACATTCATTTCCTCTAATCCTCATAATGGCCTTGCATATGAGGTTTTTATTACCCCCATTTTATGAATAAGAAAATTGAGGTTCTGAGAGACTGCAGAAAGTCATGTTTAGTTCAAGGTAGAATCGCAATGAGCCTTGGCTGCTCAGCCTGGCTCTTTCTGGAGTCCATTCTCCAGTTATTACTCCAGGGAGTGTCTAGAGAGAGCAAAGGTCCAGGGACCCTGCAGATGAAGTTGCCTTTATTTTGTTCTCATATTGGATGACAGTTTGGCTGGGTTTACAACTCTAGTGTCAGAATCTTTCTCCTTCAGAACTGTGGGAATTTTGCTCCAGTATATTTCCTGCCTCTCAGTGTGGCTGGTGAGTAGACCCAAGTCCTTGTGATTCTTGGTTCTCCTAAGTGCCTGTGCTTTTCATTCCTTTCTCTGAAAGCCCTTAGTAATTTCCCTTTATTCTCAGAGCTCAGGAATTCGGCAGTAACCAGGCTAGCGGCTCGTTTTTCTCACTGCCTGCTCAGCAGTCAGCAGTCTTTCGGTATGAAGACTCGGGCACTTCTTCAGCACTGGAAAATAGTCTCCCATTATTTCTTTGTTCCATGACTTCTCTCAATTCCCTTGGTTCTCTTTTGTGTTTCGGGGGTGTGAAGCCCAGAGTCTTTCCTAGGTCCCCTGCATCTCCCTGGACCCAACATCCCCTTCTGATTCCATCTGGGGGCAAACGCTCATGCTGCCCAATGCTCAGGGGTAGCTGCGGAGGGGGCTTCCAGGTGGCACAGCTCCTGCAAAGCTGTCTACATGGTGACCCTGGGGGACGCCACTGAGCCCTCATGTTCCACTGCCCCCTGTCTCAGGGGTTCTTTTTCATGCCCTTCCTTTGTGTACATTCTTATCCATTTCTGTCTCTCAGATATTCTTCCAAGTGTCTAATCCACTATCCTTGTTCTATTTCTCAGCATCAATTTAAAAAATATTTCATAGCTGTGAGTGGTGGTGCACCTGTAGTCACAGCTACTCAGGAGGCTGAGGCAGGAGGATCACTTGAGTCCAGGAGTTCAAGGCTGGAGTGAGCCATGATGGCGCCACCGCATCCTACTCTGGGTGACAGAGTGAGACCCTGACTCTAAAAAGCAAAAAAAAAAATTATGTCATTTCATGGCATATGTGGCTGTTCTCATGTTTGAGTTGTAGAAGTATCTGCTCAGCCCATCCTGTGTGTCCAAGTCAGTCTGTGCTTTGGCTCTTGATGTAATGCATGCAGTCAAGTACCAGTTTTCAGTGAGGTACAACTGAGATAGGTTCTTTCAATAAGGCACTGTTGAAAGCAGAAGCATATCCAGAAAACTCAGAGCATTCCTATAAGTAAACCTAGTGTCACTTAGTTCAGGCTTTTATGTTACACTAATCAGCAGCAAGTATTTCACTGATGGTTCAGAATCATGGACTAGGATCGATCCTCTTTCCTGTCTCTTTGACTGCACAGGGATTGCCTGACCAGCACAGGGATTGCCTGACCATCGTCAAACCACTTCCAACAGCTGGAATGGTGCAAAATGAAACTACAACAATCAGGATTGAGTTTTTATTTTTAGCACATTTTTATTTTGTTTTCCTCCAATAGTTCATACAATTTATGCAGAGTCAAAGATATGGCTTCAAAGCTCAGTGGATGCCTTACAGTGATTCTGTAGGAGCATTTGGGTGTGTGTATATTTCATAAGGTGGATCCCATAAGTAAGTTTTAACATTACTTAAGGTTTTATTTACTGTTTAACCAGTTTGTCAAAAATTAGGAAATAAATTACGCACAGACAAGATATATTAGAAAGGTCCAAATGTAAGGGCAGGGTACAAAAGTGTTTGTTACCAGCTCTCTTTGGGATCCTAAGGTCGTCTCATGCTGTTCAGCACAGCAGAAAAACCCCTGCCCAGAACAGCGACGGGAAAAGGAGACGCTCATCGGAAAGGTGGGCTTCTCAGTCTTAGTGGCTTTACCAGACCTCTGTGGTGGAACGAAACCTGATGAGAAGATACATTTAGCAAATGGTGGGGAAGCCTGGAAATCAGGACCTGGATTAGTAAAGGAGGAGAAGGATATGTAATTTAATGGGAGATTTTGTGGCACTCCAAAATGTTTATTTGGGGGATGTCAGATCCATGAGTCCTGTCCCTTCGAGTTAGGATGTCTTGCATAGCGTGGTCACCTTGTTGACTCATGAACTAGAAAAGGGCAGAGCTTTGCTGGAAACTACCCGGAGAGCTGCTTGGGGTGGGCCTTTCAGTTCTCAGCACTGTTCTCTTCCTACCACTCTGTGTCCGAGGAGCAGGATATATTTACAATGGGGTTTTAAGCAATTTCCCTACTCCAAGGTCATGACCGGGGTTGCTCTTGAAGCTCTTCTGCTTCCCATTTCACAACTCTTTGCCGCTCCCTCAGACCACTAAGGAATGATGTGTAAATTTCACACGGCTCCCAAGTTTGGGTTGGAAGAGCATCTAAAAATTCAGTTGCTTACCCAGAATTTATCCAAGTATCCTTAGTTAGGCAGCCTCTCGTGGTTGGCCTTTCTCTTGAGACCTTCTTGGGCTTCAGCCCAGCCAGAAATACTATACAGGCAGCCAATCAGCAAGTACAAAGGCACACATTTTTTTAAACACCAAGACTTTCAAACCTACTCTTTTGAACCTCAGAAATGATTTGGATTGGCTCATGCCTTCCACAGAGGTCAGAGTTAGCGCTCCATCTTCCCCATGTACCACATGGTTATTGCTAGAGTCAGAGAAAGATCATGAACTCAGAGGCTGGGTGAGAACAGAGCAGGAGGCCCCTGGGAAGGCAAGACAACACATCCTCAAGTGGACCACATACTCTGCTAGGTGATTAGTTTTCTACTGCACTGTAAGAAATTACCACACACTTAATCACTTACATCAACACAAAGCTCTTCTCTTACAGGTCTAAGGTCAGAGGCCTGTGATCAAGGTGCTGCAGGGCTGCCTTCCCTTGGAGAATGCCACGGAAAATCCACGGCCTTTTCGCTTCCAGCTGGAGGCACCAGCATTCCTTTGTTGCTGGCCTGTTCCTGCATCACTACAATTTTTTGCTTCCTTTTCATCTCTCTACCCCTAACTCAAATCCTCCCACCTCCCTCTTCTAAGAATCCCCCGTGATTCCACTGGGCGCACCCAGAAAATCCAGGATGATCTCTCCATCTCTAGAGCCTTTACATCCTGCATGCAAAGTCCCTTTTACCTTGTGATGTGACCTTATGCACGGGTGCCAGTGTTTAGAATGCGGATCTTTGTAAGTGGGCTAGCCTTCAGCCTACCACAGCTAGTATCCTCTTAACTGAGCCAATCTGGACTCCAAAGCTAGAGCACGGACGCAAACAGCTTCCCCTTTTAGGAAGCAGGACAAGTGCTAAGACCCAGAATCCAGATTCAAACTCATGGCATTTAAGAGGCCCTCGCAGCTGAGCTCTCACTAATGAGGTTGAGGTGTGATGGGGAGAGGCCTCTGGACCAGGTGGGGGGATGGCTCGATGGGGCCATGAAAGTGAGGCCCTGGAGGCGTGAACCTGATGTGTCACTGACAGGCACTTGTCAGCGCAATGTGTAGCTGATGAGTTGCAGAAGCTCAGCCCTGGCAGCTCGGGGATGGCCCGCATCCTGCCTCTTTCTCAGCAGCATGCCTGCTTTTCCTTGGCTGCAGCATGATCCATGCCACCTCCTTGGGCCTCAGTTTCTCCTGGTGGAGCAGAGGCAAGCACGGCTTTCAACCCAGCCACAGAGGCATCAGGCAGCAATGAGGAGGACTGCTTGCCGGCCGCGTGCAGAGCATCATACTTAGCATCAAATTATTCCCCCCAAACCGTCGTTTTTCTTCACCCCTGGTGGCATGCTTCTCGGAAGCAGGGAGTGAAGGGGTTCCTGCAGTGACTAACAAAATAGATTATGGAGACAGCCACTTATCTTACTTGTCATCTCGCCAAAGAAAGCCTGCTCTGATATTCCAAAAAAGGAGCTCATCATCTTTATCAGATGAGAAGATTCAGGAGCCACAACAGAGGCTAAGAGCATGAATCCTTTGTCTTCTCTTCTCGTTAATACCACGGGTGAGACAGGCAAAGAGAGCAAAGAGAAACCAACCCTTGAGCAATCTGAACCTGGGATGTTGGAATTGGGGGCATCAGTTTCCCCACATGCATCCTCGCCATCTCCTAGACCCCATAACCAGTTAACAACAAGGGGCGGCAAGGGGACTAGTTCCAAATATTACTTCAGACATCTGTTCTCTTTTCTTTCTTTTCTCTTGCACAGAAACTGGTACCTTTCTGGGAGTATTTTTGAACTTGGTTTACCTGGGTTGCTGTGATATATTACACTGAAGCTCTTTGAAATCCATGATCTCCCTCATGTGTATGGGTGACCAAGACTTTATGAATAAAAAGCCATTTGTGTGAATCGTGTTATTTGACGGGAAGAAAACAAGAAGTCGGCACTCTCTATCCTGCTGCACTTTTCTTCTTTAAAAAGTATATTTTTATACTTTTTAGATGAAAACTTTTTATAGAAGCATTTAAGAATACAGTTTTATAAAAGTATCCTTAAATACATCTATAAATAGTTATATTCAGAAAACTGAAAATATAGAACAGAGAAATTCGCCATCCCCAGAGCCCTTCCCCACCCAGCAAGGTGTTGATGTTTGAAACAGTGACCAGTGCAGGTAACTTATTGCAGCTCCCAAGGTGGTGGGTTTGGGGGCCTTGTAGAAGCCCCAGGACAAGCTGTCCCCTGAGAGTCACGCGCCACACTCTCAAAGCCCCAGTGCTGCAGCAGCGACAAGTTGCCAAGAAGCAGCCGGTGACCCAGATAGCAGCAGACACACTGCAGGAGGGTGTGCTGAGGTGGTCACAGCCCCCAAATGTGCCTGTCCGTAGTTCATCCCTTGTTGCTGGGATTGAAGCCGAAGCCGGCCCAGAACCCAGCTGCATGGTTCCCTCCCACGGCAGAGACCTGGAGCGCAAGAGGTGAGGACCCTACCGAACTTGGTCACCCTCCCTCTCCCTTCCCAGTCATTTGCAAACGAAAAATTAAAAAGAATCACCATCTAGGTGGCCCGTGGTGCCGACGTCTCAGCCAGGTAGGGAGCTGAGCCATTTCTCTGAATCCAGAGTCGGGCCATCCCGGTAACTCCACCACCACTGTGACTTGTATTGCTCTGCCCGCGTCCTAGCGCAACGCAGGGAGTTGGATTACAAAATGATTTGTGATAATGGGTGTGAAGGAGAGGGTTATTTGACTTCAGGAAACGGAGCTGCGAGTTGGGGATGATATACGAAATGGAACATCCACGGCCAATGCACAGTCGACGCATGAGGTACGACAGGCTGTCCCCGCTGTGCCACGCAGTCTCCTTGTGAGCAGACACACAGACGTTCGGCTCAGTCAGCAGCAGCCACCCACAAAACCGCAGCAAGCCCCTAAGTTGCAGATAAAATATAACCAGCTAACAGGCATGCTGTTAATTAGCCAGAGCGAAAGAGCAAAAGAGACGGAGAAATGATGGCTTTCCGCATGCACAATACTCAACTCTTTCTTCTCCCCTCCCAAGTCCTCCCATCCATTTACCTCCATAAAGGCCAAAAATAAACACAGCCATTTTTTCACAAATGCTGAAATTGAACTGGTTATCACATTTGAAAGGTGAGGGCTCTCGGGCTTAAAACTAGATGTGAGCTATTTTTGCCTCCTTTATTCCAGCTGGAAAATAAAGGAGAGATTATTACTGAGAGAGAACTTCTTCAGCAGGAAAAAAAAAAAAAAAAAAAGATGTTTTCAAAGATTTTAAAAACCACTTTTGTTAAATGTGAGTTGCCTCTCTTAAAATTTTAGAAATACTGTACAGTCAGTGTGCAAGTATTTATGGTAAACTGCGAGCTCACAGTCTCTGTTTTCACCCACTGTCTCATGGGTGAGGCTGCCAAATCCTTCTGGATCAGACACCCAGTGTGCCCTAAATGTGGCCTCACTTGAACTGTAGCTCCCACAGTCCAAGATTTTATACTTTTACCAGAAAAGCCAGGACAAGCCCAGTGCAGCAGGCCAGAGTTTATCCGCACGATTAAGGCAGCCATCCCAGTCACACAATACATCATAATGATTTAAACCGTCCAAATGGTGCCAAATAATTAGCAGATGAAACTCACGGAGTCCAACTGTATAACTATGAGATTAAATTAGCCATTTATGGATTTCAGAAAGAAAGGAGACTAAAATGTTTTATAGTGTAGTTAAAAAAATCATTGAATGAGTCCCTCATGTTGAACATTTCCTCATGTCAGAAGCAGGGTGGATGACACAGAAATCATAAATCCAATTGATAAGTGTTAAAATCACTTTAGTCTGCCATCTTAGGAGAAATTTAATAAAGCCGAAAGAAGGACTTCTCTAGACACAAGTCTAACTCCAGTTACCCACAGACATTTACACAGTTCATTGGAAGGGGCACCTGTGTCCCCATATTAAGTATATTTCGTTCTTCAGTAATTGGTTACTTTTTAAAAGCTTGCTTTACCTACAGCTAACATGGATAGCAGTTATGCAGATATTACATGTACATATGCAGTTTTGTACATCTGTGCGTTACACATCAGTGTCTGCCCTGTGCCATTAGATACCTTCACAGCAGCATTTTAATTTTAACCAAAACAAAAAAAAAAAATGGGGCTCTGAGGGCTCTTTCTTTTTCCTGTAAATGTTGGGCAGTGCTTTCTCCCTGTTACTGATAACATGTGACTCGGCTAGCATTTCCTAAATGGCAAGCGAGGCGTGTTGTGCTAATACAAGTCGTGGCCTGGTTTTTAAAACCGGTCGCACAAGAGGACGGCCCCAAAGACACTCACTGGTCGTGCATCATTGTGTCTGGAATGACGAGGGTTTGTGTTTGCTCATTGAAGGAAAAAGAGGAAAAATTTGCTCCAGTTATATGTCAGCTTTTTAAATGGGAGCTTTTGATATAAAACCAAGCCAGATTTCAAACCTGGATCTCCCTCCCAGGTGGGTTGTAAGGCTCTGCATATCAGGAGAGGTGGGCTGAGGTACAGCACTACCTCGACCATGGTCCTCAGAAGCCAGGAGCCTTTCTTCCTCTCAGAGGGGAAGGAACAAGCCTTTCCCCAGCCCAAGAGCCTTGCCAGGTGCTTTTCTCAGAAGCTCGCTGTTTTTCCTGGGAAGACGTGTGCAAACGCAGGCTGACAGGTAGAAGGATGTGCCCATTATCATCAGCCACGTCCACATGGCTTTGTGACGTGTCCCCGTTTAGTGGCTCAGACTCCACGGCCACTTGCATTTGCAAACACGTTTCCTTTGCTTGTCCCTTTGCACCGTCCAAATTAAGCGTTTCTACTTTTGTGGTTTGTTTGTTTTAATCAGCATAGAGAACTTTTGAGGAGAAGGAATACCCAAGCACAACCTCTCCTCCCACATCTGTTCCCCTGCCTCCTGGATGTCTAACTCTGCTCCCAACTCCAGCAGCACAGATGACTGAGCCTGGGGCAAAACCGGAGAGAGAGGGGACACGCGCTGCATTCAACTGACAAACAGAAACAAACACCTTTCCAGCGGGTTCTACATAATCACCCAACAAAACTAGGGAGAAGGTATGTTTGATGTAAATTCCAGGCAGCCGTGCCCTGTATTTTCTCGTGGAAATAACACCATTTGCTAAAGACGTCTAGCACTGGGATCTCGGCAGCATCACAGTTTCCTTTCTTGTTTACTAAAAAGCCCAGATTTTGGCTTTTGTGTCACACCTAAGCATATTGGCCGGCCCCGCACGCTGCGTGCGATTCCCGGTGTCATGTGGGGCGAGCACAGCTGCGCTCTCCCAGGACGTACCTGGGCCCCCGCACTGTGAAGAAAGCCATTTCACGGTGCCAGCGATTCGCACTCCAGTGCCACTTGGACTGGCAGAGACTGAGAACTTTGTGCAATCGCGGTGGAGTGGGTGAAAATGAATCAGATATGAAAATGTCTGAAGCAATAAATTAACACACAGCGTGGGGGGCGGGGGTGATAGCTTAATCCTGTCTCATCCAAACTCTACCTGACACCCATTATTGTTCCAGAAGGTGGGACTCGGTGACGGAACCGGAGCGAAAATGAACATTCCCCAAAGAGCTCGAGCTTTGCAATAGGTATGTAATGTGATTCTGTGAAGGAACCCACACCACTCATAGTATTTGTGTGCTGAATTCCGGGTAGCCTGCCAGCGACATCGCTCATCTCGGCTTTATTTAATGCAAAGGGAATGCCTTTGACATTTAGAAAAACTATTGAAAATGCAGATAGTTGATGAAGCTTATCAATGTATTTTTTTACTACAAAAGAAATAATTCTGCAGGTCTTTCTTTCTCTAAAGGTGGATGTCAGCAGGTTTGACAATAGCATTTGTTGAAACAAAAAAATCAAATCCTCCAAACATTTTGCCCTGCCTTCTGTACCAGGTACCTGAGACTAACACATATTTCGCTCTGTTAAGAATTCTTTAATTTTTGTTTATTCTTTGAAACATAACTGATCAAAATCTGAATTCTTTGCCTTGGACAAACAGCTGTGAGAGATATTTAGAATGCACACCCTCCAAAATGAATCTGGGAACATATTCACATTCAATTGCCCTAACCAACATTTCTCTTCTTGATATTTTGCTTGGAATATTGCATGTTCAAGGTCTTTGGAGGTAAGATTCTAAAGTGCACATTACTATTATTTTAAATCAATAAATTGTTTCTGGAATTACACAGTACACAAGCCCAATCCTTCAACACTTTTAAAGGAAAAGCAAGTTTGAAGAATAATATTCCTTTCTCCCTATAATGTTGAGAACAATACATTTTTTATAAACACTCCATTTTTATTGTTTGTGAGGAATTTCCAGGCTAAACAATGAATCTTATGGTTTGATTTTCCTTTTTAAATATAGGATTACCCCTTCAAATAAATATTACACAGTTTTAACTATAAAATAAATGCACATCATCTTTAACGAGAGGAGATGGTATTCTGTCTCACACTTTAACTTTCTGTTTCTAAAAACTCCATAACCATATTTATATTAAGTATGGTACTTCTGGGAATGTTAGTGGATTAAGCAGAATTACAAGATGCTAATAAATTATGTCATCTCTCATTTTAACCACCCTAGAAAATGAATTTCTATGGTCTTATTTTTGCCATATTTTTTATTTGCTTAGATAGTTTATCAGTAATTTCAAAAATGTTCACTGCTTTTGCCCAAAATTTTTAAATGCTCATTGTAGCAACTATAACTTAGCTAAAGTCAGATAATTAAACACACAAAGATAGACCCTTTTTTTGCATTTATCCTTTGGAGACTGGAATTTTAGCACAGCTAAAGCTATGCAAATTGGATGCAGTTATCTGTAGATTTCTTGCTGCATATTAAGCCACTTTCTCTCAATTCACCCCTGCTGAGGGGAATTTCAAGAATAAAATTGTGTATCGAGACATGATACCTAGAACAGCTTCTGCCCCAGGAAGATTTAACAACAACAAGAAAAAAGTATGGAGGACAAGGAGAATATATTTAATAAAACCACATAGTTCATCAATGGAGCCAGATTAGTCAGAGAGGAGATAAAATATCCCTGCCACGAATCAAAGCACAAAACAACACATATTTCATCAAAGAGAAGAAAATGAACACTGCTGATTCCAACCAACACAGCTTTTCAAGAGGTTTTACTACTTAAAAGTTTGTAATATTTCATAGGTTACGATTTCTTTCCTCAAAGGTAGTTTAGAAGACCGAATGTTTACTGAACAAGGGTTTTTTGTTGTTGTTGTTTTAATGTCTCGAATTAACAAAAGCAGATACAGTGTTGCTATTGGGGCTCCTGGATTATCTCAAAGGAAGGAAAAAGAGGGGGCATTTGTTATCTCCAGTGCCTTCTACTGGCCACGTGGAGGCTGGAAATAACTCCTGCACCTGGTGGAACCTGCTGACAGGTGCCAGGGACTGTGCTCTGGATCCTCTGCTACTCAGCAAAGAGTTGTCTGTGTGTGTGTGTGTGTGTGTGTGTTCATGTATGCAGTGTTCATGTATGCAAGCGTATGTTTGTGTGTGCCTGTGCATGTATGTCTGTTCACGTGTGTGCATGTATGTGCACATGTATGTGTGTCCCTCATATATCTTTCTTCTGCTCCCCAGTCTCTGTCTTTCCTTCCCAGAGGCAATTTGGGTCCCAGTCCCGAGGCCATTTACCACCATTTCCCTGTTCCTCCGTACTGTGCCCACTGGCAAATACGTTGTACACTGCTTCTTCTAAGGGTGCTTAATATAAAAATGAAGCGAATTTCATTCTGGCTTTTCTACACACACACACACACACATAAACACACGGAGTCTTGACTAATTTGTTATCAAAAACTGACCAAATTGACCAAGGCACTCAAACTTAAGTCAACACGAAACCTGCATAGAGCAAACCACGCAGATTTTGTCCAGTGGCCAGGCCCTTTGGCATGAACGTGTATGGCCTTCGATTTTCCACCGTTTCCAGACTTTTCTTAGTGTTGCTGTCTTGAGGCTTCTCCCAGGCCCAGCATCTCTCTCACATCTCCCACCTCTCCCACCTTCCCAAGTCCGCTGTGTGATGGGGCTCTGCTGACGTCCCCCACCCCCTCCCCCCAGAACAGTACTTCTCCCCCACCGTTCTCCAGGAGAAACTTGGATGTGTCATCCTGGAACCTCATTTCCAGTGATTGAAATGAGCTCCATGCCACGTGGGACATGTGTGGCTGTGGAATCTTTCTGAATACATTTCACGACATTGATTTTAAAGACTCTACCACTGTTTTCCTTTGGATTGTATGATTGTCATCCTCATTTAAAGGCCCCAGAACTCACATTGTAAAAATCAACTGACTGTTTCTGACTTGCTGATTTTCCATGAAAATCAGGAAACACTCCAATATATTGGGGAGAAAATGTGTGAATGTGATGTGAATGAAAACGTGCCACTTCAATGGGCTGTGAAAAGTTCCCCACTTATGTCTGTTTAGAGCCCAAATCTCCCCTTAACTTAGGCTCAAAATTCCCCCTGTTGATGTAATGCCCCAAACAAATGCAATTCTATGACTCTGTCAGTAAAGAGTGTTGGCATGTTCTTAACATACAGCATCATATAAATGCCCTTTATGACGTCCTATCCAAAGGGGTTTACCACCTGGAGAAAATGCTGAACAGTTAAGAAGAAAAACCAAAAGGATGACATTTTTACTTTTCATGGTTAATTTACTTAAACCTCTTTGTCTTTAAAAATCTAAAAAAAAAAAAAAAAATGTGGTCTCGTCATTAGCAATGGGAGCTGCCTGGCCCCAGAGCAGCCCACACTGAAGATAATGACCCAGCCGGTTAATAAGGCCTCATGTTCCCACTTTCTGTGTGTAACTCACTTAAAGACAATAGATTCTCTAAACAGGCCTGGAGGAGGCTGGCTCATATTCACGTGCAAAACACTAAACTCCATTTCTGGTTCACGGTCCTTGCGGAATATCCTGGGAGATGTGAACTTATCAAGGTGTATGCCAGATTTTGTGTTTCTGAAACCAAATTCCATTCTTTCCAAGCATTTTGATCAGAAAAAGACTGAGTAGAAGTGTAAAAGGAAAAACAAACAAAAGAAATGAAGGCTGAGGCTGAAAAATCTATTCCCGTCGAAGGCTGAGAACTGTATCACCAGAAACTTCTGGTTTATTTTCCTTAAAATTGTAACCACGGTCTTCTTTCCGGTCCTCCATACAGGAAGCACCGCCCTGGAGATGCAGATGGATTCCGTGTCTAAGGCCAGGGAGTTGGCAAACAAGGGGTTCACAGGCTGCAGGGAGCAGGGTGATTCTCCACAGACAGCAAGCATATTACAGCATTCCGTATATAGCGCGTGCTCTCCAAATTTCCTCTACACTTTGTTTACTATATATTCCAATAGTGTAATATTAAACAAAAACAGTGTGTCCTACGCCAGGATGATTGATGACCGCACCGTCACAAGGTCACCTCTTAGGGACAGGCTGGGTGCAGGAGGGGCTGTCTGCCTCCTACAGTTAACACTATATCCGCATTGTATGAATGTCACCAGCAATCCAGTGATTTATTGCTTGGAAGGCTCTGTTCAATTTTTTCTGCCTGACCAAATTGCACATTTTCTAGAAAAAGAAGCAAAAATATTTCAGCACATGGATTGCCTCAACTCCTCATTTTCCCCTCTAGGTTACATGTGCATTTGCAGGGATCCTGGTGATCTGAACCTTCTCTTCTCCTTCTCCTTTTTTCCCCTCTGCTAGATATTTGGCAAAAATGATTATTACACTAATGAAAAGGTGCAGCAGGAGATTAAGGGCTTTTTAATCAGATTTTGGTAACATCTGTGGGCCATGAGTAAGGGCAGCTGTATGCTCTGTTTCTTAATTTTAGCTAGATTTACTTTGGATATAAAATTGTTAGCCTCGGGGAAAATCAAATGGGGGTTGGGGAGGGGCGATACTCTTACAGAACACGACATAACCAAAACTGTTTCAAAACAGGGGGAGATAAACCTCTTTCACTCTAGAGGGTATTTTTTTTTCCTTTCCTAGAAAAGATATACAATGAAACTAAAGAAGCATGGTTATAAAAAAATATTTATCCAAATTGAACAAAAATATCTTTTGTACACAGGGGCACATCATCTACACTAGGATAGATGGAGGTTTTTACCCACAATTTATTCACACTTTTTACGGGTTTTTTTTCCCTCTCTCTCTGTCTCTAAGCCACCACTTAAATAACTTACTTACATTAGCCTACAATATCCAACTTGCATTATGCAAATATAGATGAAACAGACAGAACATGTGGTCTGGTGTAGATGCCAACAGATTTCAAGTGAATTTGCTTTTTTACTTTCGACTGTTTGTCCTTTCTGTGGGAGCTATGTAGGCATCCAACACTTAGCACAGTCATTTATATAAAAACTCTCTCCAGTTTGTACCACGGTCATGGATTATTTACTTGAATGCGCAACCATCAGAAATGGAAATTCTGAGTATTCTAAATGAGGAAAATAGACAAAATGTAAACTTCTTTGAAATTTCTCTCAAATTCAATAGAGCACTGCAGTGTTCCTGCAAACATGACCCTTTTGTGTATGTTGGCTGTGAGTTTTGTTTAATTTCATGTAGGAGGCAAAAGAAGTGTCATAAGAGAGAAAATAGGAAAATGCAGAAGAAAGTAAATTTTTCAGGGTCGAAAGGAAAATTCCCACCAGAATTTTAATGTAATACAGGATTCTAGTGTGGTGTCCTCCTTCACTGTTTTTTATTAGCCAATACGATTTTAAAAATCCTAGTGACTACTCAAAAGTAATCTTGTAAGACATTCTGCAATCAGCTAATACTTACACACTAAAATTCGTATTTGGTCTATCATCTTTTACAGCTATTTCTTCTCTATGAGCAGGAACAACGCCCAAACACTCATTGCAGCACAACAATGGTGAGTAATAAAAGCCCTGGGTCTCCCAGGATGCCCACAAGGCTTTGGACAGAAATTGGGCCAGAAGTCTTGTGGGAAATGGCCTCGTAGCTGTGTTTTTTTGTAAAAGACGGGCCTTATTCTTTAGATAACGATCGGAAATTATTTTACTAGATCTGCATCCTGTCAAAAGGTTCAAATTCTTCTGTGCAGGGGACTCCATAAAGGACAGAATCAATCATTGCTGCAAAAGTAGACAAACCAAATATAGGCATGGTGCATTCCTGCAAACCAGGCGCTGCGCCGGGATCGCAACCCATCGGGTTTACGTGTAGGTGACAGAGCGTGACTTTTGTATGCAGTCCTCATTTTCCTTCCAAGGACTCAACTCTAGTTTTCCCCCAGAGGGGATTGGATCCACCCCCAAGACCTGGAAAGACAGAGAGAGACAGAAAAAGAGAAAAAGAAAGGAGGGAAGAAATAGAGTTTTCAAATGGAGACCCTCAATTGTAAAACATTCAAAAAACAAAACATGCTAGAAAATTCTCAAAAATGAAAGTGACAATCATGTGTATGTTCTTAAGACCATTTGCCCATCTGGGCTATAGAATAATATCAGTTAGGATAGCACAAGATTGTTACAGAACGCGGTATTTTGGTGCCTGTCATTCTGTGCAAGACATCTCTCCTGAAATCAAAATTCACATGGGGCTTTCAACTCAGCAAGGAAAGTCACTGCGGCCCTCCCCGCTGTAGCTCTGCTCTGATTATGGACAACTGTTCTCGAGGGCTGGTTCGGGGTGTGTCCATGACCCATCCCTTTTCGGGACACATTTTTCCTTACCTCTTGTGAGCTTTGATGCTTTTCCCTAACTCTTTAGGTTCAAATTGTATACAGGTTTCCCTTTATTGATTCCAACTACTAAAAAACAAAAACAAAACCTTTGGCTGGCACAGGGGCTCACCCCTGTAATCCGAGCACTTTGGGAGGCCTAGGAGAGAGAATTGCTTGAGTCAGGAGTTCAAGACCAGTCTGGGTCACATAGGAAGATCCCATCTCTACAAAAACCTTTTAAAAAAAATTCGCCAGGTGTGGTGGCACACTCTTATGGTCCCAGCTACTTGGTTAGTTGAGGTAGGAGGATGCGTGAGACCAGGAGGTTGAGGCTGCAGTGAGCCAGGATCGCATCAGCCCACTGCGCTCCAGCCTGGTGACAGAGTGAGACCCTGTCAAAAATAAAATAAAATAAATAATAAAAATCTTTTGTTTTTGAGGTATTTTCAAAAGTCCCATATTCTTGGGATGGGCACTTCGATGAACTGCCTGCTGTCCATTACTATTCAAGGCTTTCTGGTTTCTCATTAGTAGCGTTCAATCAGAGAGTTGTCTTTCAAGAACGATTTCTGGGTTCATCACCAAGCATCTCAGAGAAATCCGGGTGAGTCTAAAGAGAAGCAGCTCTGCAGCAGGAAGGAGGGTGGCAGATGAGACTCCATTTTTCCGCTTGGTAGACACTTTTTTGTTCTCTTACCTTTTGGTGAAAGAGAAAGTCACAAACCTCATCCAGTGAAGCCCTCATCTCTCTGCCGTGGATTCACCTCTAGTGGTGATTAAATGATGTGCCTCATTCTGTCTCTACCAGGGTGGAAATCCGTGACTTTCTAATTTGTTCCTACTTCCCTTTGAACTCACATCCCAATTAGTGGCACTCCAGTGGCAGTCAGGGGACAGCACACAGTGAAAGAAACCCAGAGAAGCTGACAGAGCAGAGTGGGCTTGTGCGCTGGGGATGCAGAGCCTTCCCAGGGCCACACGTGTGCTCAGAGTGGGTGTTACAGGCATGTCTGAGTTCTGTCTGTGGATTTAAATGTATACATCTATTTGTTTCCTCTTAAAGGCCCCAGGCCACATGTACTAACAATTCAGATTGTGTTAAGGAAAAGGAAGCCCTTCTCACTACACACACACACACACACACACACACACACACATGCACACGCAAACGCACATGCTTACACACATTGCAAATACAAAGCAAGGAAACCAGCAACATCCTGAGCATGCCACAAGGGCACAGAAGGGCTCTATTTCTCCTCACCAAGAAATACACTCTGTCTGCTCCCTGAAGATGAGGACTCCAGGGTTTTTCTCAGGGCCACAGAAAAGGACCATTCCATCCAACAGGCAGCATTTCCGAGCCTGCACAAGACTTCCAAATGTTCCCAGGAGCTCTCTCTCTCCACCTGTGAATGGCTAGGTGGCATTGCCGGCTGCTTCTTTCATTCCCCCTCTGCTTTGAACACAGAAACGAGTGGGGTTTTTCTTTGTCAATGTCTCCCAGAAGTAGGAGTCCCTACCCCAATGTCTACGGGAGCACGGGATCATAGGTGGATACCGATTGGTCGTTGCTGGGACACCATTCCTAGAAGTCTCTGGCAGTGTGTCTAAGAATAATGTCAGTACATTGCAGACCCTACAGGTGCCTGTGGGCAAGATGGGTATTTTGGGATCTCAGATGGCACGGGTAATTCTGGGACTTCTCCTCACAGGAGACAGGGAACTGCCATGGTAATGCTGATTTCCACCCTCTATGAAGACATGACAGAGAAGCACTGCTAATTTAACAAACACGAGTTGAACAAGACAACAACCATAAATTGTGAGCTAATTTAAAATAATAAAAGACATCCAAAGAAGTGAATCGCAATACAGAAACACGAAACCCTGTTTAAATAATTTGGGGGTATATTCCAGAAGCCAGCTGCTACGTCATCATTTAATTCCTCGTTTCCATGGAATTCTTTAAGGTTCCTCATTGCGAAATGACTTCCTTTTTAAAATCACAGCTTAAATAATTTAAATGAAAACATGTCGAAGGATGTTATGTGACAAAATTTCTGTAGTTTCCCAACCACATTTTAGAGGAATGTTTTCAAAAATTACCTGGGCACTCTATAAAACGTTAATGCCTTTTTAATTACAAGGTTTATGTTACTCGGTGAAATTTTAATGTAATGAAACATTCAGCTGGACCTTGTGCTGGATGTAAAATAAAATTATTCATTGAAAATCAGACCACAGGCCACCTACTGTTTTTTTTAACAAATGGTTGAACTATCACGGGGTTACAGAACTTAACATGTAAATTGCAGTAGAACTTATAATTTCTGAATGAAATCCCTAAAGACTGCCATTTAAGTCAAATATATGAGTGAAATTTTGCTTCTGTGCCATAATAATGCAATGAAATGGTCAAAAATCCGCACATAGCTAGAGTAATTATTAACCCAATAATAATGTATTTTTAGTTATTTAATCAAAGATATAAAAATTATTAATGTCAAGTTCTTCTTATAAAAATGAAGTTTTAACCACCAGCATTTAATTTCAAGGGTGACAATGCTAAATCTAACCCATTAGGGGAATTTCTCACAAAGCCAAGTAGTACGAGCGAGAGAAAGATTGAGGCTCACATTTCAGGTCATTACTAGGAAATGGCAGAAAAGGACTATTTTTCTCCAGAATGGTCTTGAGCTAATTTTTAACATTAACTGAAATTGATCAATCTTCCATAAACTCAACTTGATCTATGGGCTAAGACAGAAGCCATGAAGCAAATCCCATGGAAATCACACCCGTCATAGGTAAACATCAGTAGGAAGTGTGGGGGCTGAATATTTCTGCCGCACACTGCCCAGATCCTACTGTTTTCTATTTTGTGCTGCAGGGAAATATGAAAGGTGACTTCATGTCACTTGGTAGCAGTAACAGAATTTTTCCCTTTTGTTTCCTCCCCTGAATGTTAAAACCTATTGGTGATGCAGAAATTTCCATTTTCATATCAGATCTGCATAGACGGTTGGGTTGCCCAAAAGCTGTTCAGTTGATGTCCCCCTTATGGCCCCTCTAGGTCTCCGTGAATTTCCCTCAGACAAAGGTCTTGCCTTCCACTGATGACACAGAAATCTCCACTTGTGACCTTCTGGCTGCCTATACCCTGAGACATCAGGAGGTAACATTATATTTTTGGAGCCATTGGGCGTAAACGTATTCTACCTCACCCTGTCCCCTCCATGTCTGGGTGGTCAATAGGACCAGCAGGAATTCACCTCTGGCATTATGGGGAAAATGAAATTTGTTCCATAACTACTGGAAGAGCAGAGTCCACAGAAAATAAAGGACAATCTACAAAGTTTCCATCCCCAGATGATGCCACTTCTTTCCATATTCCACTTATTCACTCATGCCCCCTCCAAAAGTGGCAGGACGAAGTTGCCTTTTATTTTGCACCTGCTTTCTGAAAAATGTCCAACTGGGCAGAGAAATGGGCAGAAGAAGTAGAGGAGAATTCCAGGAAAGGACCTTATTAAACCAGCAACGGGACATCAGCATCTAAACATTCAAAGCTAGGCCAGGCGCGGTGGCTGCCTCCTGTTATCCCAGCACTTTGGGAGGCCCAGGCAGGTGGATCACTTGAGGTAAGGAGTTCAAGACCAGCCTGGCCAACATGGTGAAATCCCATCTCTACTAAAAATAAAAAAATTATCTGGGTGTGCTGGCAGGCATCTGTATTCTCAGCTACTTGTCCTCAGTGTCCCCATGCCTGTGCATACAGACTCTACAGGCAACCACATTCTGCTGAGGCAGGAGAACTGATTAAACCCCAGAGGCGGAGGTTGCAGTGAGCTGAGACCAAGCCATTGCACTCCATCCTGGGCAAAGAGAAAGAAACTCCATCCCCCCAAAAATAAATGAATATATATAAATAAATATTCCAAAACCATTCATAGCCCAGAGTTAAAAGGATTACAGATAAAACCTTTGTAAAAATAGCAACAGTCACCAACACATAAGGACAAACACCCTTCCTTAAAGCCCCAAAGCTCTCAGGCGCCTGACCTGGCCTGCACAGCCCCTCCTGCCACCCAACACCCAGCCTAAGCGTGGTGCCACTGCCAGATCTGCTGCTCCCAAGTCCTGGTATCAATGTCCCTGGGTGGGCTTATCAGCATTCTCAAATTTCGCCCGAGAACCTGCACTGCCGAAGAGCCGATGCTGGACTTCTCCCATCATAGTCTTGTCTCCCTGGCCCAGTAGGACTCTTCAGTGGCCCCCGAATCCTCCCGTCACTACCCTCTCATCATTATCTAAGGTGATCGGTCAGCTCTGTGCCGCCACCTGTCTTTTCAATCCAGTGCCAACTGCACTACAGAAAACTGTCAGTCCTGCTCCTTTCCCATCCACGCTGAGTCTCATTAACACCTCTCTTTCCTCTGGCTATTTGCCACTGAGACTTAAGGAGACTGTTGTTCCTAAACACACACAAGAAAACCGTGTGAAAATGCAGTTGTGGGTCTGTCTGATTTAAACGCAAAAGCACTGAGTAATTCTGAGTTAAAATAACTCATAGCAAGCTTTAAAGCAACTGTTAGTCTAGTCATTTCCATTTAAACCAAAACTTTGCCTGCAACCTGGACGTGGAGCTCTCAGTGAATTGCCTAATCAATGCACTTTAAAACACATTCCCACAATGACCAATATTTATGAATTTCTAATCTACCAGAGGGACGTAGGTCTAGAATAGGAAAAGTACTTTCAGATATAATAAGTGGCAGCTGAGAGTATAGCGTGTGTTGTATTCAGAACAATGTATTTTCCCTTGAAAGGGTGTGATAGATGGATAGAGACACCTCAGTGCCCTCTTGAACACCCACTTCTTCCTTCTGTTTCAAGAAGAACTTCAGGCAATTTTTTAATCAGGTGCCCAAATATCTCTTTAGAAAATCCGTCCTAAGGGGTAACCACATCTGAGTACCCCCTCGGAGAAGGGAAATCAATGGATCTGACCTTTCACTGTCAACACGGTGGACACCTTGGATTTCCAGAAATGTTTAGTGGGATCCAAGAAGTTCTAATCTCTGACTGTCACTGGAAGTCATCAACCAGTCAGGTCCCTAAAGTAGCCATATCCTCACCGTGATCTTGGGATTCCTGAGGATGCAGATGTCCATATGGCTTAGACTTTTCATTTGCTGCTTGTCTGTGGACCAAGACTGAGGCCATCTTAGCTTTTTCCATACTTTCTTCATGTCCACATGTCTCAGGGGAAAGGATGGAATGAAGATTAGGAAACACCCATCACAGCGTTGGGCTTACGTGGCATCTGGCTCACTCTCAGCTTCTAGATGGCAGGCTGGGCATGGAGGTGGTGGAAGCCTGTACCGGCAGGGCCACTCACTGGCTGGAATCACACATCTTGGTTGGAACCCTGTGCACCCAGGAGTGATAACCAATTAGCTTACGAACAAAGGAAGAACAGTGGCTCCCTGTCCTCAGTGTCCCTGTGCCTGTGCATACAGACTCTACAGGCAACCACGTTCTCCTGGAATCCCTCCTGGACTTTCTTTCTCACTAGACTCTGAGTCACCTGCCAGGTGTATGATGCCTTCAGAGCCTGGCACAGAGAATGGCACACACATAATTGAGTGACTGCTGCTTCTGAGGAAACACACTTGTTTAAGATGGATGTATTCACAGGGATAATTCACTAGTTCTGCGGGCACGTGTTATGGACCAGAAGAGTCAAGGAGGAGCCCAAGAGGGAAACTGAGGCTGGACCTGAGGAGCTCATGGGAGAGCATCTGATGCCACATCTGGGGGAGCACCCAAGTGTGCATCCCACTTATCCACTCATCCTCCCAAAATGACAAGACCAAGTTGCCTTTTGTTTTACACCTGCTTTCTGAAAAATGTGTAACTGGGCAGGGAAATGGGCAGAAGAAGAGAAGGAAATGGCAGGAAATAACCTGAAAAAACTAGCAACAGAACATCAGCATCTAAATATTCAAAGCCATTCACAGCCCAGACTTAAAAGGATTCAAGACATCAACTTTGTTTTTTTTTGTTTGTTTTATTGTTTTTTTTTCCCATTTCTCCCCATGTTTTCCCTCCCCAACTTCCCTACCCACCACTGCCCCTCCCACAGTTTCTGTTTTCCGCACATGGCTAGCCAGTTTTCCCAACACCATTTATTAAACACGAAATCCTTTCCTCATTGCTTGTTTTTGTCAGGATTGTCAAAGATCAGATGGTTGTAGATGTGTGACATTGCCTCTGAGGCCTCCGTTCTGTTCCACTGGTCTATATCTCTGTTTTGATATCAGTACCATGCTGTTTTGATTGCCGTAGCCTTGTAGTATAGTTTGAAGTCAGATCACATGATCCCTCCAGCTTTGTTCTTTTTGCTTAGGATTGTCTTGGCTATGTGGCTCTCCTTTGGTTCCATATGAAGTTTAAGGTGTTTTTTTCCAGTTCTGTGAAGAGGGTCATAGGTAGCTTGATGTGGCTGACACAGCAGTCACAGTTACTTTGGGCAGTATGGCCATTTTCACAATATTGATTCTTCCTAACCATGAGTATAGAATGTTTCTTTTTATTTATTTATTTATTTATTTTTGAGCATTGGAGAAGAAAACAGGGGTTTAGAGAATGATATTCAGAAAGAAAGGAAATAACATTAGAAACAAATTTTTTTTTTTTTTTTTTTTTTTAGAAAAAAAGGAGAGAAGGAGAGGGAGAAAGAGGAAGAAAAAGATGGAGAGAGAACAGGAATATTGCTTTATTCTGAAAATGGGTATTAATAATGGCCGATCAATATTTTGTGTATTTAAAGTGGAGAATGTGTATTTTGTGTATTTAAAGTAGAGAGCTCTATAAATACTTATTAAGTTTACTTGTTCCGGATCTGAGTTCAAGTCCTGGATATCCTTATTAATTTTCTGTCTCGTTGAGTCTAAATCTCTTTATGGGTCTTATGTATCTGGGTGTTAGGATCATTAGCTCTTATTATTGCATTGATCCTTTTACCACTGTATCTTTGTTGCTTTGAAATCTGTTTTATCAAATGCAAGAATAGTAACTCCTGCTTTTTGTTTATTTATTTATTTTTTGCTCTCCATTTGGTTGGTAAATCTTTGTAAAAATAGTGACAGTCACCAGTGCATATGGGCAAACATCCTTCCTTAAAGCCCAAGACTCTCGCAGCTCCTGACCAGGCTCATGCATCCCCTCCCGTCAAACACCCCAGCCTAAGCACAATGCCACTGCCAGGGCCTTTACTGTCTATCACAGAGTTTTTTGTGCTGTATTTTCAGGAATTTCCTAAGTAGGTGCTAATATTTTAATGCTGTCCACTTTGATTGCAGTTGATGTGGGAGTGATGAGGAACTCTGAGCAACAGGCTGAGACCTCCACAGTGAAAGAGAAAGTGAGTGCAGCTTGGTGTGTCCACCTCAGTCTCTGCCCCACTCCAGGTCAGACCCACCTTGCAAGGCCAGCCCTGACAGTCACATGTAGGGAACGCCTAGTGTACAACTTGATTTGGTCCCTGTGGTTAGAAAGCCTGAGGCTCACAGCCAGAGGCTCACCTGGCAGCCCCTGACCCATGCCTCAGCACCTGTGTGAGAAAGGCTTTCAGCCATTCTGGATTGCAAACCAAAAATAAAATGGAAGCCCCCCTCGCCACTCCAACCATCTAAATGGACTCCCTGCTCAGTGTAGGTACTGGAAAGTTAACCTGAAAGACTGGTTCAGGTAATGACAGGAAGGTGGCATCTGACATACCTTGCTGTGCCTGCCTCCCTTTTGGATTTCAGGAAAAGCCTGGCCAGCATGTAACATCAACACAGAGCTGTTTCTGATAAGAAACACTGGCTGGGCGTGGTGGCTCACGCCTATAATCCCAGCACTTTGGGAGGCTGAGGCGGGTGGATCAAGGCAGGAGGTCAAGAGATCAAGACCATCCTGGTCAACATGGTGAAACCCCGTCTCTACTAAAAATACAAAACTTAGCTGGGCATGGTGGCGCAGGCCTGTAGTCCCAGCTACTTAGGAGGCTGAGGCAGGAGAATTGCTTGAACCCAGGAGGCGGAGGTTGTGGTGAGCCGAGATCGCGCCATTGCACTCCAGCCTGGGTAACAAGAGCGAAACTCCGTCTCAAAAAAAAAAAGAAAGAAAGTGAAAACACTTACCATCTATATTCTCTCTGAAGCCTACTACCTGGAGGGTTCATTTGCATGATGAAACTTTGGGACAACCTGACATTCCTTTCTACTGATAATAACTCTTTCAACCTATTGCCAATAGGAACATTTTAAAATCTATTTGTAACCTGGAAGTCCCCATGCTTCAAGGCGTCCTGCCTTTCTGGACTGAACCAATGTACGTCTTAGATGTATTTGATTGAAGGCTCCTGCCTCCCTAAAATGTATAAAACCAAGCTGCACCCAGACCACCTTGGGCACGTGTTCTCAGGACCTCCTGAGGGCTGTGTCAAGGGCCATGTCACTCAGAGTTGGCTCAAAATAAATCTCTTCAAATATTTTATGGAGTTTTACTGTTTTTATCAACAGAATGAATACTTTTTGCCCTTGATTTTTCTGTGTCTTTGTGGCACATAATTGAGTTTGGAAATGCTATCATTAACCCCAAGTGAATCAGAACACACTGAGGGGAAACAGTTTTTAAAATGTGACTGTTCTGGATGGAATGTTTGCATCCCCACAAATTCATATGTTAGAGCCTCAGCTCTCCATGTGATGGTATCTGGAGATGGGGCCTGTGGGAGGTGATTAGGGTTAGATGTGGCTATAATGGTGGGGTCCTCACGACAAAATTATTGTTCTTATAGGAGACATGAGAGCTCCCTCTCTCTGTCTCTGTCTCTCTCAATCTCTCTTTCTCTCTCCTCTCTCTTCTCTCTGTCCCTCCCATCTCTCTCCCATCTCTCCCTGTCTCTCTGCCAGTTGAGGGTGTAGCAAGAAGGCAGCCATCTGCAAGCCAGGAACAGAGCCCTCCCCAACCCTGCTGGTGCACTGAGCTTGGACTTGCAGCCCCCAGAACCGTAAGACAATAAATGTTGTCTAAGCCTCCAGTCTGTGGTATATTATTACAAAGGCTCGTGCTGACTAAGGCAAGGACTCTAAAAAAGAACGCTATTTTTGAATTCAGGGAGCCCAAAAAGCATAATCACCAATTATTTTTACTTGAAATTGGATAAAGCAAAAGTGACTTCCTGAGAGAGGAAAAGGGAGAAGAAAGGATGAAGAAAGAAGATGGAAAGCAAAACAGTGTGTGTGAAAAAATTTTCTTTGAAGCATTCAGCTTGGATGCTGAATACCAACCTTCAATCCGGGTTGGATTTTTAGACCAACTTATATTATACACTCCTAAAATATTTCTGTGTAATTGAAACGTTTTCGTAAATGCCTGAATGAATGGCATGGCTATAATAAGCATCTTTTCTGGGCTAGATTACACCACCGTACCAAGTTAGAGTCCTAATTATCAGGTGTTCTTGGGAACAACTGGCTGAGCGCACTTGTACTAAAATATATTTAATTTGGTTTTATATAGCACCTTTTAGTACACACTGTGCCTTATTTCAAACTGCTTTAATGAGTAATGATTAGATACTTGCAGGGCAGTGACGCCTCAAACAAATGGAGGAGATATTACAGGCTCAGCAATAGCTCAAATTGGAAAACCAGGGCCTGTGCGGAAGCTTAGCTCCTGTTCTCTGCAGGAAGGGCTGTCCTGCCATGCCTTCCCACAAGACTGGGCAATGCACACAGTGGCTGAGGCAGGGGAGCCTGGAGGAGGAGCGTGGGGATAGCGGCGTGCTCTCTGGTTGGGCAGGTGCTAGGGTGGCATGAGGCTGTGTGCAGCTGGCAGGCAGAGTGGGTACCTGGAGAGGACAGAGCTGCCTGCAGCCATCTCTCAGCAGGCAGCAGCAGGGAGCCAGGAATTGGCCATTGTGTTTCCCCAGCAGCAGGCTGGTTGAGCATGACATTAGGGAATTTGTTTAGAAGCAATTTTAGAAAATCAAGCCGAGTGCAGTGGCTCACACCTATAATCTCAGTACTTTGGGAGGCCGAGGTGGGTGGATCACGAGGTCAGGAGTTCAAGACCAGCCTGGCCAAGATGTTGAAGCCCTGTCTCTATTAAAAGTACAAAAATTAGCCAAGCGTGGTGGCAGGCATCTATAAAACCAGCTACTCAGGAGGCTGAAGCAGGAGAATTGCTTGAACCCAGGAGGTGGAGGTTGCAGTGAGCCAAGATTGCACCACTGTACTCTAGCCTGAGTGAGAGAGCAAGACTCCATCTAAAAGAAAAAAAGAAAGAAAGAAAGACAATCCAGAAGAGACTAGGATTCAGAGTCCTGTCCCCAAGCTCAGGTAGGTCCCTGAGAGTACTTCAAAGCCTGAATTTATGTATATTTAGTGTGATCATTTGTCCCAGTTTGCAAGGTACAGAGGGGCTCCCTGGGACATGTGCCATCCTACAGAATATTCAGTGCTAAGCTGGGAAAGTTTTTGGCAAACAGGGGCCAGTTGGCCACTCCACCAATATCGAGAGTTGCATTCTCAAAGGCTGATGCTCAGACCATCTGCATCTGCTCATTAAAAACCTAGTGCCTGTGCCTTCACCTGAGACCTACTGATTCCTAATTGCATGTGTGAAGGATCCAATAGTTTGCATTAAACCAATGCTTTGGTGTACTCATATACGCAAACTACTTCCTAGCACCATTTTCCTACAAGAGCTAAAAGCAGCAGCAAACATTTTATCAAGAAGTTAATGCTGAATATTCCCTGAGGAGAGGCACATTCTCAGGCCAGACATTGCTGAACACTCTCAATGGGGTAAAATGGTCCTATCCAGCAAGGGCAGGAGGGCTGGGGGGTTGGAGAACTGGGCCCATCTTGATTGCCTATGATGCCTAAATGGGCCAAATATCACATTGCGTCTTCCTCAATTGTGGATAGGGCAAAGCTACCCTAAGATAAAGCAAATGGGCAATTCTCCTCTATTTCCAGCATCTTGTGAAGCTCTTGGAAAGTGAGAGGGAGTTCTGCAAAGGAGGAGGGGCAGAGTCCAGTGCATCCCGCCCAGATGACCTCCCAGGAATGAGAGGCTCCATCAGGGAGTGATCACTTGGAAAGAATTAAACTAACTTTTGCTGACTTCTTCCTGGGCAAGAAACGGTCATCTTTATCACTATCAAAACTTGCCACTACCACCCAATTAGGTAGATAATACTGGGCCCGTTATTAAAATATGACTGAAGCTAGGAAAAGTGACTTGCTCAAAGTCTCATGATCTCAGACTCCAAAGCCCAGGTTTTTCCTACTGTACCCACCTCTAGATCTTACATTTCTAAAGGTCCTGTTTGCAAAAACTCATGGGAAAGGTACTTATCTTAAGATTTATCTCAATGTTTGTCCAACTCATCACAGGTTCTGCTGCTTGCAAAGGGTCTAAATTCCCCCTGTTCACATCCCACCATCACACTACCTGGTTTTCATCTCAGCTCCACTCTTCCCAGCTGTGTGACCTTGAGAAAATTACATGACCTCTCTGGGCTTCACTTTCTTGCCTATTATCAAATGTAATAATAGTGATTTTCTCCCTATTTAAAAATAATACTATGTTAAAAGTAACATAAAATAAGAACAGGGCCTATCACATACAAAATGCTCAGTAACTGTGAGCTGTTAGTCTATCTTTATGATAAAATATGCATGTGAAATGGCTACTGGGCTTAGAATATTACAGTTTGGACACAGATAACCGTGAGATCCAGAAAAGAGAAATGCTCATCCGTTTTGTTTTCTGCCTGAGGTTTGTTTTCACTGCCGTGTTCGTGAAATTATATTCAATGGCTTGAGGCACTTACCATGTGTGAAAGGTCTAGCTGAGAACACAATAAATAAAATTAATTCTCTAGCCTCCAAAAACTCACAAGGTGGAGCGATAGCCATGTTGAATTGACTAGTAAGATCAACCATACAGTAAAAGCCTGCTGTGTGCCAAGCACCTGCTGTCAATTACCAGCTTCACTGTTTACAACAATCTCACAAATTTTATTCACACGTCCATCATATTTTCATCTAATACATGTCAGGCACTGTACTAGATGCTGGGAAGATACGAATGAATAAGAAAGACCTGTCTTCCACCCCTTATTGAGCCTACAGTCTACCGCAGAGGGAAGATGCACTAGCTATAGATATTAGTATTGAAGTTCTTTGATAAATTAGGAATAACTTAGCAGGCTCAAAGATAGTAAATGACATACAAGTGACGTGGCCAGAATGTGACAGCATCTGATTTCAAACTCAGGTCAGCTGAGTTTCAAAGCTTGTACACTCTCCTCCATACCAGTGTTTGTAACCTACCAGACTAACTAGAAGAAAGGTCAGATGACAGAAAATAAGATGTAAGAGTATAGAGAAACTGCTGTTGAGAATCCTGAGGAGTGAGTGACTAAATATGAGTTCAGTAGCCTGAAAAGATTTTAGAGATAATAACTTTTATTTTGGACTTGGAAGTAATTCAGATTTTCACAGGCAGGCAAGAAGGGTATTCCAAGCAGGAGGAATAGTATGTGCGAAATAGTGCAGGTCAGAAAGGGGGTGCAGAGTCATGACAACAGCAAGTCCCCTGAGCCTGGAATGGTCTGTAGGGGGATGGGGAGACAAAGTGAGAGCCTGGGACAAAGCTAAAGACACAAGCCAGGGAAACTTGGCAAGGGCCTCGGACACTGTCATGAAGAATATGAATTTCATTGTCAGGACAATAGGGAACCTTTGGAGTCTGAGCATGAAAGTGGCAGAAGTAGGTGGAACGAGGCAGTGAGCAATGTCCTCTCCTCCCACTTCCTTACTTTCTGGTGTGAACTGAGGAGAAGCTCTCACCAAACTGCCTCTCCCTAGTTACCCCTGCTCCCACAGGGGAGAACCCACTGGTGCTATCTCATGAGTTCTTGTCAGTCTACCCAGCCCTTGCTGGAAGGCACCCACTTAGGAAGTTATTTCTCTTAAGCTCCCGTCTGTGATATCATATCAGACACCCCTATCTATTCTACGTACGCAAACATAAGTGAATCTCATTCTTTCTCAGTGATATTCATCCACCAAGCCATAAAGTGGAGCACGCATGGCAGCATTCTATCATCAAATGCAAGTGGTACATACATGATATCAGGTGCAAGCAGGTCCTGAAGGCGCAAATAAGTTACGTGGAGGAGTGGCCCAAATGCCCATGCTGCCCTCTCCGACTACACCACTTTCTGTCTCCCATTCTCCACCTATGGCCTCATGGGGAGTTCCCTACAATCCATTGACAGAGGAAGATCAGATTTAGGCCAGGTTTACACATGGCTCTGCACAATATAGAGATGCTACCTGAAAGTGGACAGCTGCAACACTGAAGCCCATTTCCGAGACATCCCTGAAGTTCCTTAGAGGCTGGAACTACAAGCACTGCACCTGACTATTTAGTATGCTTAGAGGAAATATGGCCAGAAAGTATACAGCAATTAATGGGCTATAGCAAATGGTTTGGATGAATCATCAGGGACTTGGAAGAAACATGATTGGAAGAAACTTGAAAAACTGGTGACAAGAAGAAAATTCAGGGAAGAGGTATGTGAATAGGCATCTCTGAATGAGCAAAAATATACAGATGTTTGTGTCCCATGTGTAGGGTGATGCGGGTCCCTAGGTGTAACTATCTGTGTGCAGATATGTGTCTGTGTATGTGAGTGTATCTGCGTGTGCCATGAAAATGCACATTCACATCTGCCACAGGGGAGCGTAACTGATTAATGGTTCTAGTTACTGCTCTTCCTCATATATCACTGCATTTGTGCCAAGATCATACTTCCCATGAGCTGCTTCTGGTCATGACTGGACACTGGCCAAGGATACTAAGGCAGGTTTATTCCAGCAAGTTATAGGACTCTTCTTGCAGATAATTTTGGCTTGAGGACTCCCCTTGAGCCTAGCTGAATGATTTTTGGAAGTACCGTAGTCTAAGATCCCTCCTACTATAGCCCCCCTCCCCCTCCTCCTTCCCCACCTTCCCTTCATCGCCACTTGGGACACAAATATCCTTATATTTTTGCTGGGGGGTTCCATAATTTAATATGAAGAAGATGAGATGACCCATTCTATGGAGATGAGTCAGCCTCTTTCTCCAACCACCTCATTATCACTGAATGGGCTCATGAAAAAAAGTGTCCATCGTACCAGGGATGGAAGCCAATCATGGGCTTAGCAACACGGACTCCCCACTCATTAAGGCTGACCTGGCTATGACTACCACTGAGTGCCCAATATGGCAGCAGCAGAGACCAACACTGAGCCCCTAATACGGCATCACTCCTCAGGGTGCTAAGCCAGTTACCTACCTGGTAGCAGGTTAATTACATTGGGCTGCTTCCCTTATGAAAGGGAAAACATTTTATTACTGGGTACTTAATCTGGATACAGATTTGCCTTTCTTTTACACAATGTTTTTTGTCAAAACTATCCATGGACTACAACACTGTCTTATACACCATCATGGTATTCCACACAGCTTTACTTCCGATAAGGAACTCACTTCACAGGTAATGAAGTGTGGCAGTAGGCCCATGTTCATGGAATTCACTGATCTTACGCTGTTTCCCACCATCCTGAGGCAACCAGTTTGATAGAATGGTACAGTGGTCTTTTGAAGTCACAGTTACACCATCAGCTAGGTGACAATACCTTGCACTGCTGGGGCAAGGTTCTCTGGGAGGCTGTATATTTTCTGAATCAGTGCCCAATATATGATGCTGTTTCTCCCATTTTTAAAACTCACAGGTCCAGGAATCAACGGGTGGAAATGGAAGTGGCACCATTCACTATTACCCCTAGTTAACCACTGCCAAATTTTTTCTTCCTGTGCTGATGGACTTCTGTTCTGAAGGCCTAGAGGCTTCGTTTCCAGTGGGAGGAGTGGTTCCACCAGGGGACACAATGATTCCATTAAACTGGAAGTTAAGACTGCCACCTGGACACTTTGGGCTCCTCATACCTCTAAATCAACAGGCAAAGAAGGGATTTACTGTGCTGTCTGGGTGATTGCTCCAGACTACAAAGGGGAAGTTGGACTGCTATTCCACACGGAGATAAGGAAGAGTATGTCTGGAATACTGGAGATAGCTCAAGGTGTCTCTTAGGATGATCCTACCTTACGATCGAAGTCAATGGAAAACTACAGCAACTGAATGTGGGCAGGACTCAGAGCCCAGACTCAAGAATAAAGGTTTGGGTCACTCCACCAGGAAAAGATTCATAACCAGCTGAGGACAAAGGAAATTCAGAATGCGTACCGGAAGAAGGTGGTTATAAACGCCAGCTGCCATCACATGACCAGTTACAGAAATAAGGACTGTAATTACCATGAAGATTTCTTCTTTATTTTCTTAAGAATATGTGCATGTGTCTTTTTTTCTCCCCTCTCTTATCCCCTTATCATGTAACATAAGATGAATTGGCTTTATATTATAATATTTAAATATTGTTAAAATTACATCCCAGTATTTAAGTTATAAGATCTCAAAAGAAAGGTAAACATTACTCAAGGACTTCACCTTCTCTTCAGGAGAAGAGGTTAGTGCATTTTCAGTCATACACAGGATAGTTGCATCACATTAGCAGAATTATGACCTTGTCATTGCCTTTAATTAGAGATTAAGTGCGGTGTGAGGAGATGTATATATGTGTTGAGTTGAAAGGGTTACACTTGTGATGGTTAATTTTGTCAACTTGATTGACCTATGGGGTACGCAGATTATTGATTAAACATTATTCTGGCTGTTTCTATGAGGGTGTTTTTGATCAAATTGAAGTTTAAATTGGTAAATGGTAAAGTAGATTGCTCTCTCTAATGTGGTAGGCCTCACCTAATCAGTTGACGGCTTGAATAGATCAAAAAGGCTGACTCTTCCCCAAGTAAGAGAGAATTCTTCCTGCCTAGATGGTCTTAAAAGTGGAATGACAGTTTTTCCCTGCCTTTGCACTCTAACTGAAACATCAAGGCTTCCTGGGTCTCATGCCCGCTGGCTTTCAGACTAGAACTGCACTGTTTTATCAGGGTTTCAACTCAGACTAGAACTAAGCTCCTGGCTCTGCTGGGTCTCCAGCTTCCCAGCTCATTCTGCAGATCGAAGGACTTGCCAGCCTCCATGATGGTATAAACCAATTCCTTGCAATAAACCTCTTTCTGTGCTCACACACACACACACACACGCACGCACACACCCATTGGTTCTGTCTCTTTGGAGAACACTGACTAATACATCTACTAAATGTAAGTCCCATGACGGTGGGGTTTGTCTTTTCTGCTTACTACTTTACCACCAGCAACTAAAGCAGTGCTTGGTAGGGGATGTGCTCATGTATTTCTTGACAGAGTAAAAAAAAATCAATGAATTTGTTTTAGGAAATGGAGTATACTTTCAGCAGTTTCACTCCATGAAACAAAGATTAAATTAAATGAATAAAAACCTAAACACCGGGGCCTTTATTGGTTCTTTACACCCTTGCCAGCTAACACAATACAGCTTCCTAATTCCTCACCCATCACCTGGGAACCTGAATTAAGTTGCCACTGCTTACATTCAGGTTTAAAATACTGGGGTTAAGATAAACAGCTTCCATACTCACTAAGGAATCACTCTTAAAATGACAACATGAGAAACAAAACATTGCAAACCCAATTTTTATTAAAACCAGAACCCCTCTGTAACCCCACATCCCCACATCCGAAGGAACCCCCAGTGCAGTGAAGGGCAAAATAAGGAATATGAAACAATCCCTGGAGAAAACACTATTGGCTGTGGTCACAGAGCTCAGAGAAGACTTTCAAACCTCAATTTTTTCAGAGTAGGCAATTCACCAAAGGAGACAAAATCTGAGATCCCTAGATTGAAATCAAGAGTCGAGCATGCCAGCTTGTAATAGAATTCTCCCCAGATTCTGCATAGTACCATGGAGAAGCAGAAGAGATGGGGGTGAATGAGCAGACATGTCAGTGGCCATAGTTGCAGGAAGCCGTTGTTTGGAGAGGCAGAGTCAGGGAGACCCTGTTAGAAGCAGGTTTGCGGTTGCTGCTTTCTTTTGGTTGGAAAGAGGTAACTGCCAAAAAGATTTATCATCTTACGGAACTTTCCCAATAATGAAGGAGAAGTCTGTCTGCCAGAATGCCGCCCTGGTCCTTACCAACATTAAACTTCCTTAAAAGGCTGGCCCATGAATAATTCACCTCCTTCCAAGATGAGTAGTAATTTTTAAAAATGGATAAGCAAATAAGCACAGAATATACTTAAATTGCTCATTGAAAAGGAAGAAAATGAACAGAAAAACAAATGGTAAATCAAGAACACTCGCTAGAAAGAGTTTTCTGTGGAGCAGATGAAAATTGGTACCAAACTTGCCCCATTACAAATTTAATGAAATAATTACTTATTTAATGTAAAATCTCGAAGCGGAGCTACAGGAATTCAAAAAAACACATTGACTGCCAACAACAGTAGGAGAAGAAATAAGAGGAGAACTAGGAGTGGATGAAAAAATAAAACCATCACAGAAATGAAGACCACATTGACCAAAAGCAGGAATGTATATTTCTGGTAACACAGGAAGAGATGTGGAGGACAGGACTGAGGAACTGAGCAAAGAAAGTGGAAATAAGGACACACGGGTTAAAAAGCAGAGGGAAAAATAATGCATAGATAAGATAGAAATAAGACAGGCAACAAACACGTAAATGGTATCCCTGAAGCAGAACACTACAAAACCGAAACAGAAAAGGAAAACAAACTTTTGAGATATAATTTAAGAAAACTTTTCAGAAATAAAAGGCAACTTGAATCTACAGATTGAGAGCATATGCTATGGACCAAGAAAAATGATGTGAGCAATTGATACTGAGTCACATGCTAGTGACATTATTCATCCTCCAAAAGAAGAAAGAATCCTTAGGGGACCTGGAGGATTCTTCAGCTCTCCGCACCGGGCACTGCAAGAATAGGACGAACAGCCACCTGAAAACCGCAGGGAAAGAGGGTGGTAGCCCAGGAATTGTGTACCTGGCCAAACAAGAATCCAACTATTAAAGGAAATAAATGTGCAAGAACTCGATAAATATAATACCCATAAGCCCTTCTTATAGAAACATCTGGAGGGCAAGTCTCAGCCTGGCCCAAAGTAAATGGAATGACCATCAGCCAAAAACTCTTCATAAGCATCAAACCCTCTTATCAAGAGCATTAAACTGTGACAACATTGATAATTTTGATAAAAGAAAGAAGAAAACACAAACATGTATAGGCATATGTATTTTCTTTCTCTTTTTTTCTCGTAAACAGCAAACATTTATTTCTCACAGTTGTGGAGACTAGGGTATATGTGCATAGTTCTAACTGTACATAGATACATGTCTGTCTAACTCTACGTTACATAAAAAGCAGCTTCAACAGTTGGGTAATGATGAGAAAGAGTGGATTTAGAAATACTGTAAGTTTCCAATTATTCTCATCTTTACATAAGGAGAACAAACATGTAATTTTTAAAGCTGATAAATCAAGTAATACATGTAAAAGAATACATAAATGTACAAATGCAATAAACACAAGGAAAATAATATAATTTATATTTATAATCTAATATATTAAAATAAACATATAATTTTGATTATAACTTAGAAATTATAATACATAACATATAAAACATTTTATAATATATGATAATGTATTATAAATTATATAAATATATAAATAATACATAAACATCATTTATATATTATATATAAATTATATAATGTCATTTAAATATAATGATATATAAATTTTATAATATATAATATATAACTACATATATAGTATTTATGATATAATTTATATATGATTGTATATTATAAATTACAATTAATTTATATAGAATATAATTCTATTCTATATAAATTGTACTATTAATAATTATACTAATATAATATTTATATAAAATTATAATATATAATGTAACTATGGCTGAGCTTCGATGTGGTCAGCTGTTCCTGTTATAGATATTCTATTTCTTGAGTTCTGGCATGTTTGTTTCCTTTAATACTTGATTTATTGTTTGGCCAGTTACATAATGTAAAACTGGGTGGAGAGGAGGTGGCAGAGTATAGATGTATACTAGTCTTGTCATTGTTTTAATTATTTATTTAAAAATTTATCATTTTTTCAAAACAATAAAATAATCCACCTTAAAAAATAGAGAGGAGAAGGAATCTACTCTTGAGCCTTTGGCACCAGCTTTTAAGTTTACTCTGTGCCTGAGCCAGCTTTCTTGTGCTGAGGTCACCAGCAGCAATGCAGGTTTCTAATGGTGGATCCATGGTGGCATACTCACTAACACAGGCAGCGGCTTTAACATGCTGCGCAGTTGACCGGGCGTGGTGGCTCAAGCCTGTAATCCCAGCACTTTGGGAGGCCGAGGCGGGTGGATCACGAGGTCAAGAGATGGAGACCATCCTGGTCAACATGGTGAAACCCCATCTCTACTAAAAATACAAAAAATTAGCTGGGCACGGTGGCGCGTGCCTGTAATCCCAGCTACTCAGGAGGCTGAGGCAGGAGAATTGCCTGAACCCAGGAGGCGGAGGTTGCGGTGAGCCGAGATCGCGCCATTGCACTCCAGCCTGGGTAACAAGAGCGAAACTCCGTCTCAAAAAAAAAAAAAAAAAAACATGCTGCGCAGTCACACACAAAGCAGTGCACTCGTTCAGATAGTAAACTACATAAGCCACATTATGTCATCCAGTCCTCACTACAAACCTGTGAAGCAGGTACTGGTTTATGTCTCATTGCTCAGAAAACGAAGACTTTGAAAGACTACCGGGCCCACAGCTAGAAAATTGCAAAGCTAAGACTTGACCTTGGGTCTCACTAGCTCTAAAGTGTATGCTCTCAAACTGAAGGAGACCTCACTTAAAAACTTGAATCGAGTTTTTTATGATGCACAAATAATACTTGCATATTACTGACATCAAATTACAAAAAGATCGTTATTAACCTGGTTAGCTTCTCAAACTGGAATGTCCCTTCCTCTCAGGCTTTGTCAATTTAAGTGTTTCTCATTTAAGGCGCCACTCACACATCACATCCTCCACCTTCCCTCCTACCCCAGGAATTGCTGATGTTGGTGTCCCCTGAGCTGGTACAACTCAGCACCCACACGTAACGGGGCTGTCATTGGGTCATCTAACATATTTTAGGCACAAGGCACTGTGTCTTGTCCAAATAAATGGTAATTGACATTTTAGAAATGATAAATTTCAACTTTAGCTTTACAAATTGAGACTTTTATCTTTTTGGAGCACTTTATCTTAATGTAGGTTTTGAATTTCTTTGAGGCAAAAGTCAGGACACTCCACTCCTGTTCTACCACATGAAGAACACACAGCTCATATTAGGGGCAGTCATCGAAAATAAAAACAGGCTGGGCACGGCGGCTCACACCTGTAATCCCAGCACTTTGGGTGGCTGAGGTGGTGGATCACTTGAGGCCAGGAGTTCAAGACCAGCCTGGCCGACATGGCAAAACCCTGTCTCTACTAACAATACAAAAATTAACCTGGCATGGTGGCACTTACCTGTAATTCCAGCTACTCAGGAGGCTGAGGCAAGAGAATTGCTTGAACTGGGAGGCAGAGGTTGCAGTGAGCTGAGATCATGCCACTGCACTCCAGCCTGGGTGAAAGAGTGAGACTCTGTCTCAAAAAATCAATCAATCAATCAATATACAAAATAAAATCAGGCCCGGTGCAGTGGATTATGCCTATAATTCCAGCCCTTTGGGAGGAGGAGGCGGGCAAATCATAAGGTAAAGAGCTCAAGGCCAGTCTGCCCAACATAGTAAAATCCTGTCTCTACTAAAAATACAAAAAATTAGCCAGGTGTGGTGGTGTGCTCCTGTCATCTCAGCTACTCTGGAGGCTGAAGCAAGAGAATCACATGAACCCTGGAGGTGGAGGTTGCAGTGAGCAAAGGCAGCGCCATTGCACTCAAGCCTGAGCAACAGTGCCAGACTCCGTCTCTAAATAAATAAATTAAATTAAAAATAAAAATAAAAACACAATTGTGACCTTAAACTTATTTCTAGGGGGTGGGGGAAGGGAATGATGAAAAACAAACTACAAGAAAAGACGGTGATTCAGAAAGTTGCAAATCCTGTGCAGCCTCCACAGGTGGATGATCACGCCTAGGCTGTTAAAAATCCGAGTCAACTTGTCCAGTGTGTGGGAGGCTCCAGTCTGTGACTTCTCCCATTCTTCCAGCAGGAGGTGAGCACGAGGGTCAAAAACCCCAGTGTGACTCTCTTTTCTACAGTTAATCAGCCACTATCCAGACGAAAAGGGGGCTCCTGACTCTTTAACATTCTCTTTTGATTTTTGCTAGCGTGAAGGTTTTAGCGGGAGAGCTACAAGAAGGTTTAGGAAATGCCTTTTAAATTTCCTTTACCCATCTGTATAATCTTCATCTTTATTTCTTTAATCCCCATTGCCTATGCATTAGCACCTCAAAAGCTTATTATTTAGATCAAAGCAGACTCAGGAAGGAGCTAGTCTATCTTGAATTTCATCCAGAAAAAAAAAGGCTACAATAAAGGTAATTTCACTTTCCCTTTAAATGGCATAGTTCTCCCATACACAAAAGACGTTTGTTGTTTTTCTTTCAATTAAAGAGCATGGTGCCCTTCTGGAATCCATGAGTTATTCGTTCATGAGTTTCTCAGTTTTCCACTGGTTAGATTCTGGATAGAATGGGGAAAAAACACACCTTTATCAACTCAGGAGTATTCATGGAGAAAACCTCAACCTCATTTCATCTCATCCTTTTCCACAACGTCAATTGGGATGGCCTTTGGGAAAAATCTAGGAAAGGGAAAGGAAACCTCAAATGCATGCAGCATGTAAGGGATAAGTGAGGTTCGATGCATTGGTATTTTCCCATCGCTGGTGTGGGTCCTGCAGCTGGAAGGGAAGGCCTCCAGGAGGCTTCTCACCCATTCACCTGGCGGAGCCGTGCCTGGATTTGGATTCTGTGGGATTTCTCATCTGCTTCTCTTTATCTCATTGCTTTTAATATCCCTAAAGTGGTTACCCCAAGCTTGGAATGATGGACTCCATGAGCAGAAAGAGTCCTTACTTCAGACAGTTTTGTAATCTGTTCTCTATTCTCTGGTGCTGTTAATTACCCAGGGGGCCATGGGTTTGCCCCGTGCTGTACAGGTGCCTCATGGGACGTCCATCGTCCCAGCTGTCACTGCTCAGGCATGGTGCTGGGCCTAAGAGCAGAAGAGAAAACACCAGGTGATGGTGAAGATCATTCATCAGAGGAGGCAGCTCGAGAGCCTTAGGAGGGAGACAGACAGTTCATCCCAGACAGGACTCGGGAGTGGCTGGGTCACAAGATAGAGGCCTGATTAAATACTATCAAATCAAACACCCCAAAGAACGGCCCAACAACAGCCTTTCCAAGGCATTTTTCTGCCAGCCTTTCTTTTCGTTAGATCCCTGTTGATGCTGGAGGGGCCGAGATGACCTGAACCGAACACATTTAAAGCAAAAGCAGCCATTTACAGAAAATGCCTTCTTACTTTGGGACAGCCGAAAATGTCTGAAAACATGAGTAATGTGTCTGAGAGCAACCAGCATAAAGCAAATGTTGCAAGACCTGCTTCCTTATGTGGCACGTTGTACTTTATGCATGTACTCTGTGTGAACAAGAGGGTTAGAAGTTAAACAGTCGCCTAGGGCTACAGGCGAACACGCTGCACAGGTAGGAAATGGGCTTCTCGACTTCCAAACTATTACTATATGTCTTTAGCAGGAACTAACAGGCACCAGCGTGCAAAAACGTCTTTCCTGAAGGTGCTGGCTATGATGAAATTGGGCTGTTTTAATGTCTGAAATAGCCATCTGACCTTTAATCCAAAGTCATAAATTTATCATTGTCTGAAATTGGTGGACTATCACTCTCAGGAAGGCCAGTTTTTAGGATTTAGCATTTACAGAATACTTAGTCTCTAGTGTATGAAAAGAGACGTGAAATTCACCAGGGTACCCTGGAAAACAGTTGAATAAAAAGGAATTAGCTATTTTGAAGCCAGGACTTGGTTCCATTGCTGAATGAACTAACAAAGGCAAGAGAGAAACAATGCCTGGTGAGCTCAAGTTGGTCTCCATCTCATAAAATGATAAATACCTAGAAGTCCTGTTTATGTATAATGAATTACGGTCCTTCCACATTTACCTTAGTAACATTTTACAGGGGCTGTATTTTACTCCCAACTACCAATTATGTCATCATTCTGGCATTTACCTGGACATAATGATACACAGCCAACCCATTCTTGTAACATAATTCATTGCTTAAAAGTGTTTGTAAAGTCACGTGGCATTCTACACACACATAATGACTCCAATATTGCTATTAAATTTTACAGATTAAAGTTTAGTAAACCTCAAAATTCTGATGTTGGTTTCTGTGTGTCTTATTAATCCTAAAGGAAAAGATGTTCACCTATTTAAATGTCAATAAATGTGTAACCCTGTAAAAAAGCAGACACTGTATACTCCATGATACAATACCTCACCTACCGTTTTAATGGAAGATAGAGACTTGCTTTTTGAACTGTTAAAGGCAGGTCATTTAGACTTTCACTGCTACCCCTGTATTATGGCATCTATTAAAATATGAAAATACACTAAAGAAGCATGCACATACACACCTTCACACTTCATACTCGCATACCCGGGTTCCTTTCCTTGCCTCATTAAACTGAGTAAAGAAATCACAACTGTACCATTGATTTGCATTCATTCATTTTAATTTAGATTTGAGAAAAAACAAGAATTCAGATCCTTTTATAAGCTTGTGAGGTCACCAAATTTAAATTAAGCCTCTGCCTGTAAAGCACATTAATAAAAGCACTATATAGAGGGAAATTTAATATGAATGGTTAAAATGCATGGAATTCAGATTTTACTGTCAAACAGCTCAATTAAACAAATTGAATTTTTAAGCAACAAAAGGGAATTGAATCAAATTAGGAACAGAGTGTGATGTGAAATGCGGACCTTTATGAGGAGCGCCAGCCCCTCCAGCATGGAGCCTTCTTTATTTGTTGCCTCAGCAGTTAGAGGAGGCTGGCAGAACCGCATCACAACAGGATAAAAATGTTCACCGTTGAAACACAGTTTTTGGCTCCCAATAAATCATCTGTCACTTCATCACAGCCCAGTAGATAATGAGCAATAAAGTTTTCACACTCAGGGAATGAGGACACAGACACAAGAAATACAGCTGAAGCTGTAAGTCTGGCTCTGCCGAGTGGAAAGTGCTTTGTATAAGAAATGACCCTAAGGTTTCCTCCAAAGAAGAACACAGCATCCGTATAATAAACAATTTGCCACATTAAAAATTAAATCGCCTTTGTTAGGAACTTTAATGACAACAGTATGTTGAGGTTGATATATTAAATAAAGCACGATGTTGATCCAGAAATAGCTCTGTGCTCAAAACCAGCAACACAGGGTGGTCTATACAATGAGTCACTCTAATTTTTACTGGCATTATTTTAAATGTTTATGTGCATACACTGTTCCCCATTGGTATTTAAATACTGCTAACATATCTGTAATTCCAAAATAATTTTTATTTGGATGGGTTTTTGCATGCCCCCACTCCCATAAAATTCAATTGAAAAGAAAAAAAGTCTGAGCTATTGATTCCAAAATCAGATGCTGGTGTATTTCACAAATGCAATCCACTTGCAGATGTTCTACAAAGGTTTCACCACAATTACCTTGAATTCTGATTTTTATTCACCCATCTCTGCAACCTGCATGTGGGTGGTCCACTCCATAACCAGAAACAAGGAAGCAGGAAATGAACCACAGAATATGGGAAAGAGCAAGAGAAAGAAAGAAGAGAGCAGGGAGGGAGAGAGGAAAGGAAGGGAGGGAGAGGGAGAAGGGAGGGAGGGAGAGAGGGAAGGGAGGAAGGGAGAGGGAAGGAAGGAAGGAAGGAAGGAAGGAAGGAAGGAAGGAAGGAGGGAGGGAGGGAGGGAGGGAGGGAGGGAGGGAGGGAGGGAGGGAGGGAGAGAAAGGAGTCTCAGTGTCACGTGAGTTACACTGAATAAAATGTTTCATTAAAAATGCACACTGAAACTGGTGCCATTGAATCTGGGGCAATAAGTGACCCTCAAAACATATCTTTCATGTGATGGTGGCCAGGTGGCAGGTCAGGCACTGGAGTGTGCCAACATCTGCTGAGACAGGAGCTAGCTTCAGGGCACAGGAAGGCGGGAAGAGCCATCATGCCCTTTGTTACAGGAGCTTTGCCATTGACTGTCATTGCTGAAATGTGTGTCAGGCAACAACCTCATGGCTCTCTGAGGGGTTCCAGACCCCAGTTTCCAGAGCCCCATTGATGTGGCTGAGCAGGGATGAGAGCTAGAGCCCCATTGATGTGGCTGAGCAGGGATGAGAGCTAGAGCCCCATTGATGTGGCTGAGCAGGGATGAGAGCTAGAGGCCAAGGCCAGTTCTTGCCTCGTTCCTGTCTCACAGCCCCTGAGACTCACATCCCACTGGGTGGGCATCCAGCCTTCCCATTGCCCCTGAGACTCACAGCCCACTGGGTGGGCATCCAGCCTTCCCATTGCCCCTGAGAGCCCAAGGGAGGGGGGCACTCCCTGCACAAGGATGCCAGGCTGCATGTCTGGAGCATGATGAGAGTTATGAACCCCAACTTCTGCTTTCCAAAGTCCCCCTCCAGGGATGGGTCACATAACAATTCTTGTGGGAAATGGAAAAATAAACTACCAATTATAAATAAAACTCTCAGCTGGAGGTGTTGCTTGTTTCCAGGTTGGGGTGAACCAATTGCAGCCCAATAGCACTGCTTTGAATGAACGAGAGCCAGAGAGTCTAAAGGGCCATCCCAGACGGTTTCACCTGTGGGGTGGGTTCAACAGGATGGCAGTGCCCTGTCACACACTGTTGACCCAGGACCCAGGAGAAGAGCAGGCAGGAGGCTCCAGAGGTGGTTCTCAGGAAGGCTGAGAAAATACTATGTCTCCTCCTAGGTGGTCACCGTGCCGTTCACTCAGTGATGGTTTATGGAAGGATGACTGCAAACAGGGTGTGAATCACAGGAACTCTAGGGTATCCATCCAACCTCAAATCTAGAATTCCCCACCTAATTTCACATCTGTTCTATAAAAGTTTCTCAGGCCGGGTGCGGTGGCTCACGCCTGTAATCCCAGCACTTTGGGAGGCCGAGGCGGGTGGATCATGAGGTCAAGAGATTGAGACCATCCTGGTCAACTTGGCGAAACCCCATCTCTACTAAAAATACAAAAAATTAGCTGGGCACGGTGGTGCGCGCCTGTAATCCCAGCTACTCAGGAGACTGAGGCAGGAGAACTGCCTGAACCCAGGAGGCAGAGGTTGCGGTGAGCCGAGATCGTGCCATTGCACTCCAGCCTGGGTAACGAGAGTGAAACTCCATCTCAAAATAAATAAATAAATAAATAAATAAAAGTTTCTCCATCCCACAGAACTAAAAATTTTAATTAATGCTTCTTGATCTTATTAATGTGTGTAAAAATATAATCAAACAACAAGTTATAGCAATTTGCAATGGAAAGATAAACTAATGCTATGTGCTATAGAAAAAAATCACACTGATATGTAAATAAATGCAAATACAGATTTCCTTACTGTATTCTGTGCCTACTTTCTGAGAAAGGCAAGTCACTTAAAATCTTTATTTCTCAGTTGTATTCGCTAAAATAATGCATGTTAATTATATTTCAACATTCATCTGACAAATAACTGATAAGTTACACAATGTAACTACTAATAATCCATGCAGCCCATTTTATTATCTTATGAAATTAAAGATTGAACATTGATTATGACTAATAGGGGATTTCATCCATTAAAGACAGCACATGAAGAGAAGTATATAAAAATTGGGTAGCTGGCTTTTGAATAGCTAAAAGGAGCTACGTTAAGTCATTAATGAACAAAGATGAATGCTCTGGGTGAAGATGTAACAGTTGCACCTTTTTGGACCAGAGATGAGTTATTTATTTCTACCCTGGCTACGCCATAGAGTGCATGCAGAGTTTGTTTAGCAACAATAGTAGAAATATATTTGCTACAGGGGCAGCCTGGTAATACTGCTTGTTAAGGCATGCTATTTGTAAGCAAATTCATATGAAAAGTATGCCATGGCTAATACTAAACTACTCCAGCCGCAGACTGAAGGGTGATTTCACAAACGCCCTGCAGCACTCCATCATCCCTTCATTTTAATGTCTTTATTTTATGATTTTGTTGATGAAATACTACTTACTCAGTGCTCAAAATCCCTTTTAGGCTGCAGGCACTGGCTAGTTGACATGGCAAGCTATATTTTACAGCCATATATTTCAGCTCTCTCTGTCCAAGTTGGAGGACACAGTAGCCAAGATGGTTTTTCATCGTAGAAATATATTTTCATATTTATTTATTGATTTGACTAATGTATCTATTTTTCAATTCACATGCTTATGTTTCAATCCATTAAAGTGATTCATGGTCAAATAATATGTTATTGCAAGTACAAAGAGGAGATAAAAACCACTGCACATTTGCTATAACACAAGAACAAAAATAATAAAAAAAAGCATTGCATGATTAAATATAGTTTTAATCCCCAAAAGATCAAAACTAAAATGATGTTTTTAATTATATCACAAAAAGGCATAAAATAAGTTTTTTTAAAAAGTAGGATGCAATTACCTATGAAATCAGTTTCCCGGTAATAAATATTTTGTGGATGTTTCTTAACAAGATTAAGTGCTCAGTAAGGATTTAGCATAAGGCATGAAATTAACAACAAAATAAAAACTAAAACAGGTTTCCATTATTCAGCAGGAGAAGGCTAAGATGGCGATGCTGACCAGCCCCAAGACATAGGAGCTCTGTTCTCCAAGTGCCTTGCTAAGACCAACACCATGCGGCTGTATTGTTAGGATCCTAGGTTTTTGGCTGAAGATAGCCAAGCGCACCTGCTTTCCTACCAGGGAGCTGGCCTGCACCTAGACAAGCCTTGTGCCTTCCACTTCTGTTTGGCCCCAAAGGGCCCCTCAACTGCAGAAGGTTGACAAGAAAGAGCTGCAGGGCTGCTGCTTCTCAGCACCTGCCTCCCCGAGGTCTCACAGCAAACTTCGTTTTCCAGGAGTGTTTGTCTAAGAACTCCGGAGTTGCACAATAATTAAAACACACACAGATGCACCCATGTGCACATGCACAGGCATGTTCTGCATGTGTGTGTTTGGAGAAGGCGTGTACTATTTCAGGACACACTACCTTGCTAGGCCACTGTGCTTAAAAATAGAGAGTGAATTTTTCAGAGGGGGATAGAGAAGTGCAAAGCCTCAACTAGCTCAAGACAAGAGAGGAAGCCACTTGATTCTCAGAGCAACCACTGAATGCTGGCACCAGGAATACTCAAGCCCCATGGTCAATGAGCTGTCATGGAAACAGAAAACTGACAATAGAATGGGGTACAAGAACAGCCACCTCTCCTGGGAAGAATGGGGAAAAGCAATTGGTACGGAAGGCAATGGACGTTTTGAGGTAGGTCTTAAAGGGGAAGTCAGATTTTGCAAGGGAGTTGGGAAAACCTTCAAGGCAGAGAATATGAGGCTGTGAGTGTCCTGGCTCCCTGTGGAGGGTGTGATGTCCACCATGGCAAAGCGGGAGGTGCCTGACCAGGCAAGGGCAGGGCATAGTGGGCAAGGGCAAGGTCAAGGTGTTAGGATGCTTCAGTCAACATCCAAAGGCTGTTAACTGCTCATCTGCCACGCGCACAGTATTGTGCTGAAGGAGCTGGGTTTAGCCTTCTGTCTGTCCAAAATATTTTCTATACAACTGGTCAGACCTTAGCTGCCTTTCAAAGAAATCTGGAAATAATAAAATTATTACTGGTGGTATGGAGAAGGGCTGCATCTCATTATCATCATCACATGGGGTTCTCTTCCACCTAGCCTCTGATCTTTCACAGCCTAACCCAGGAGACCTATATTACAAGTGCAGAAGCGTGGACCTCCCTCCTGGCCACTCACCCTAAAACAGGTGCCTCTTGCTCCTGAAGCTGGGGTTAGGATCAGGTGACATCCCATGGCAAGGGCACGCATTCTTCCAGAAAGGACTCCTGAGTCTGTGTGTGGACAAACAGAAACTGCAGGTGAAATTCATGCTCTTTTAGTGCATACATGCTATAGAATTGGAGAACATTTGAAAGATTTATCCAGGAGCTTGGGAGATGCCTGAAACAGCCTTTCCAAGCATGTCCAGGGGCAAACTGAGCCCAGATCTTGCTCCCTGTCATGCCTATCTGCCCCAAACCAGGTCAGCCATTCTTTCCTGGTCTGCAGAACTTAGAAGTATCTTCCTGCTCCCTGCTCTCCTCCAGATGTGCCTCTCTTCACTAGACTGAATTCCCAGACTGAAGAGCTGTGTCATGCACAGGACACAGTAGGTATGCAATTAATTTTGTCTATATAAAGAATGAGTGAGATGCCCCATTCTCTGAAAACTCACCTGAAATCAAGATTGAAGGAATTTAAGAATAAGCAAATAGAAGAAAAATAAAAAGAACTCACAATCCCATGGTCCAGAAACATCCGTTTTAACACTTTGGCACATTTCCCTTCTACCGTTCTTCAATGAGAATTCACACTTTTAAAATTAGACTTTGGATCAAGCCATTCTTACTGTTACACTGCCTGCATTTTACACTAAATATTTTGTAACAACTAATTTTCCTAACTTTTTTTCCATAACAATCTTGACCTGTTGCCTGAATATCATGATATGAACGTGCCATGAATATAGCACTGTTTGCATTTTTCCACCATCAAAGATGCTGCAACAAAAATTTCCAAAGCCACGTCTTTCTATACATCTATAATTATTTCCATGGGATAAATATTAAAGTGGAATTCAAAATGCCATGAAATCTTTAACCAGACAGACCGTACCAACATGCATTACCGTCATCTGTGTCCATTATCCAATACCCTCCCGGCATCAGACACTATCATTAAAATGTTTTTATAAGTAAAATTTTATATAAGCTGGTTTATAAGTAAAACAATACTTTATTTTTATTTGCATTTTATTACTGTGCAAGTTTAGAGATTTTATGCTTATTGGCCATTTATATTTCTCCTCTTTAATTACTCTTTTAAATCTTCTGCATATTTTTTCTTTCCATACTTTAAGTTTTTATATTTATTAGTTTGTTGTTATTTTTAACTGCAGAGAAGCATAATGAAGAAAGTTCAACTTGTTCATAATCTTACCCCAATGATCTCTATTAACTTTAAAAAAATACTTGTAAATATTAGAAAATTTAATAGCGTGCCTTCTTTCTAATCTCAAAACCAACTACAGTTCTTCTTTCCAAAGATAGTCACTGAAAATACTATTGTTTTCTACCATGTAAACCACGTTATACACAACCACATACAGAGAGAGCTCCTTACCTTGTTTTCATAGTTAATAACTTAGATTAGAGATATTCCCATATAAACACAAATCACATTCTTTTTCCCAATTGCATAGTATCTATCATATAGATGTACCACACTTATTTAACCATTCCCCATGCTGTACACATTGATGGTCTTTATTTGGGTTGTGTTAACAATACCGCAGTACTAGAACGAAAATAGCCATGTGTATATGTGTGTGCACACACATGCTTGTATATGTGTGTGTAAAGAGAAAAAAGAGGCCTCTGTGAGTACCAGGACAAATTCTAATGATAAGGGTTTGCAGCTTATATTTGCCTTAGTGACTTAAATAATTATGTACTGAAGATGTTAACACTTGAATTGTAATGTAAGTTGCAAACATTTTGTCATAATTTATTATTTGCACTATAATTTTTTGATTTGCAAGTGCATTTCAGAAATTCAAATCTATGTGTTTTTCTTTCTTAGTTTGTACCTGTGACACCACACTTTAAAAAGCTTTCGTCAGATGCTGGAGAGGATGTGGAGAAATAGGAACACTCTTACACTGTTGGTGGGAGTGTAAATTAGTTCAACCATTGTGGAAGACAGTGTGGCGATTCCTCAGGGACCTAGAAATAGAAATTCCATTTGACCCAGCAATGCCATTACTGGGTATATATCCGAAGGACTATAAATCGTTCTACTATAAGGACACATGCACACGAATGTTCATTGCAGCACTGTTTACAATAGTAAAGAACTGGAACCAACCCAAATGCCCAATGATGATAGACTGGACTGGGAAAATGTGGCACATATACACCATGGAATATTATGCAGCAATCAAAAATGATGAGTTTGTGTCCTTTGTAAGGACATGGATGAATCTGGAGAACATCATTCTCAGCAAACTGACACAAGAACAGAAAAAGAAATACCGCATATACTCACTCATAGATGGGTGAGAAAAATGAGAACGCATGGACACAGAGAGGCAGTCTACTATACACTGGGGTCTATTGGGGGGAATGGGGGAGGGACAGCGGGGGGTGGGCTGGGGAGGGATAGCCTGGGGATGAATGCCAAGTGTGGGTGAAGGGGAGGAAGGCAGCAAAACACACTGCCATGTGTGTACCTATGCAACTATCTTGCACGTTCTGCACATGTACCCCAAAACCTATAATGCAATAAAAATTAAAAAAATAATAATTAGCTTAAATCATTTGCATTTATTTTATATTCAGATTTATTTCAGCTATCCTATAAAAAAAAAGCTTTCGTCACAGTAAGAGTAGATAAACTTTCACTCTTTTCTAGGACTAATATAGATCTATTTTTAAGCATAAAATATTCATCTTTCTGGTACTTATTTTTGGTTTCATTGTAAGGTAGGGATCTAACTTTTCTTTTTCCAAATGCTTAACTAGTTACCCCAAACTGTTTACCAAATAATCTATCCTTTTCTTGCTACTCTAAAATGCTATCTTTATTGTACACTGCATTACTTATGCCTCTTTCTGAAATTTCTTTTCCGTTCTATTGATTCATTTATCCCTGCACCAAGAGCACATTGTTTTAATCACTCTAGTATTTTAATACCTAGTAGGTCACATCCTATCACATTATTCTTATTTTTCAAAACTTCCTTGGCTCTTCTCAGCCATTTATTTTTCCAGATGAACTTTAAAAACATTTTGTTAAGTTCCACCCCAAATCCCACTGGGACCAGAATTGGATATTCATTGAATTTGTAGATGAATTAGGCGAAAGTTGACCTCTACACTAGTAAATCTTCTCATACAGGCATATTATTCTTCATATTCATTTAAGGCTTTTTTTTCTGTCCCTTGGCAAAGTTTTATATATTTTAATACTTTTCTAGGACATTTTGTAAGTTTTTCAGACATATTTTATATTTCAGTTGCTATTATAAATAAGGTCTTTTTGTTATATGTTTTCAGTTGTTCATGTAACATAAAAATCTATTGTTTCCACACAGTAGTTTAATATTAAAAATATTTAGTTTTAGTTAATATTGTTAAAAATTAGCTAAAACTCTTTTAGTAATCCTAATATGTCTTTAAGTGAGTCCCTTAAGTTTCACAGAGTTACATCAACTAAAAACAAAGCTAACTTTATCTCCTTCATTCCAGCCTTTCTGTGTCACTTTTCTCACATTTTAAAGAGATTCTCTAAAACTTACAAGTGGCCTTTTGAAATAGCTTTCACAGTGTTTCGTCTTCTGTTGTAACTGCAGAGGACATGATTCTAGAGAGATCTGGAAGGTGGAGAGGGATGGTCTTATATCAATATTATTTTTATGTTAAAAAATTCCTTTTCCTTGTTATTATCATCAAGAATAAATGTTAAATTTCACCAAATAGCTTTTCTGCATCAAACACGACGTTCCTGTGTGCTTTTTGCAGTACGCTGCACACCTAATATGTGCTACAGGTATCTTTGGATGATTCTTTGCTGCATACTGTGAGTACTATTAAGTAGTCATAGGACATCATTCTCAAGTTTGGAATCTCAAGTCAGAAAAGTTTGAGTTCAAATCCCAGTTCTACTACTCCCTGATTATATGACAATGAGCAACTCCCTGGACTAGCCCAGGCCATGGACCTTCCAGAATTCCACAAGATCTAGGTACACAAAGCCCTTGCACTAGGACGTGTTCCACATATGAGAACGGTCATCATCATTTTTGATCACCTCTTCCTTTCAGTGTGCTAAAAACTTAATTAAGATGTTCACATCTATTTTTGTAGGTTAACTAGACTTATGGTGGGTTTTTAAAATATCTTTATCTAGCTTTGACATCAGCATCTTCTCATTTCAACAAAATTGACTTGAAGAGACTCCCTCCTTTTCTCTGCCCAGGAATTAACTGTAGCTTGGAAGTCGGAAATAAGTGAAAATCCCGTTTGAAACCAGTGGTGACTGTTACTGTTTTGAGAGGTAGAGGGGGAACGGCTTTGTTGTGTTGGTCTTCAGTTTTAGGTGGTGAAAGAGTCAATTCAGGTTTTTCTGTCTTGCATTGATCATCATCTCTGCATATAGTTATGTATGCTAAATATTTGTGAATGACAAAAATACCATTTTAGTGGGGGATTTTGACACACTTCTTGTTAGTATCAAGTAAACAATATTATGTGATGTAAGAAATTTCAATAATACAGTGTATGTAATATTAATAGTATAATCAATTCATATAAAGTATAGTAGAATTAATATATAATAAAAACACTGTACATTGGAAAAGTGATTTTTGCGTTTTATTTTGCTCCTATTAATGGGAAGATACAGTCTTTTTTTGCCCTTTCAAAAAACCAGCAGTGAATTTTATTTACCAAACACATTGTTTAAGGTTCCTATAACATTTTAATAGGTAATTCTATTCTTGTCAAATCTTTTCTCCTACTATTCACAGGTCAATTTATGTGATTTTTTTGTCTTCTTGAGTGGAATGGTGTTTTTTATTGTTGATATTAAAAACATTAACAGCCATAAATGTGCATATTGATACAGCTATGACCACATCCCATGAGGCTTCTTAAGACTCATGCTCATATTATTTATTTCAATAACTGTAACTGAAGTTTGTTTCTTTTGCCCATTTTTATTGGCCTATCTTTTTCCATTCATGGGAAAAGAATGTTAATTTCCAAGTAGTCATTTTGTTGATCTTATTTTTTAAACTGTTATTATTTTTCTGCATTTTCATGACAGACTGTATCCATATATTCCACTTAGGGGAATATATGGATGTTTTCTTTAGAAAATTTGATAAATTTCTAAATATTCTATGCACATTTAAAAATAATCTGGAGAACATCATTCTCAGCAAATGGACACAAGAACAGAAAAGGAAATACCGCATATTCTCACTCATAGGCGGGTGAGAAAAATGAGAACACATGGACACAGGGAGGGGGTCTACTACACACTGGGGTCTATTGGGGGAATGGGGGAGGGACAGCGGGGGGGGAGCTGGGGAGGGATAGCCTGGGGAGAAATGCCAAGTGTGGGTGAAGGGAAGGAAGGCAGCAAAACACACTGCCATGTGTGTACCTATGCAACTATCTTGCACGTTCTGCACATGTACCCCAAAACCTATAATGCAATAAAAAATTTAAAACAAAAATGTCTTTTTTGTGGGGTATAAACTTTATTATATATTAATTATACTATGAATATTACATGCAATAATTTTATTATTGAAATTTCTTACGTTGTATAGTATTTTTTACTTGATACTAACAAGAAGCATGTTGAACTCCCCACTAAAATGGCACTTTAGTCATTCACAAATATGTAACAATATTTGTTTGATCTATAGTCATTGTTAAAGTCTAAAGTTTTGTGCTATTAGAGTTTATACCCATTCGATTGAAGCCGAAGGTCACCCAGGGCACATGGAGAAACAACTTTCTTTTGTCTACACCTACACCAGTCACTTCAAGGCTGCTCCTTCCCCGCTCCCCACACTAAATCTAGGGCAAGTCCTATGACATTTTGGCATTCTTAGGTAAGAGCAAATCCCCTGGTCACTTCTGGTTACAAAAATAGTCTTGGTTTAGAGCCTTTTCTGTCCAGTGTAATATTTTCACCCTCCTAGGAGTCAGCGCCCCTGCCTCTTTCTGCTCTGCCAGCTCCTCCCCTGTTTCCCCAGCCCCAAGGCCTGCTGCCATCTGCCCCCTCCTGGGCTCAAGCAAGGGAGGAGGGAGAGGCAAAGGGATAGCAGCCTTGGCACCTCCAGACTTCAGCCCTCTTAGCGTCTCCTTCCTCCTCCTCATCTACCTCCTTCTCTCTCTCTCTCCCTTCAACACGGCGGCAGTGGTGGGTGGGGGTTGATCGCCTCTAAGCACCTCTCAGCCAGGACCTCAATCTGAAGCCTGGGCCATGGGAATACAGCCAGTTAGCCCCACGCCCAGTGGCTGCCATCACTCTTAACTGCAGCCCTCCTTTCATTAACGGCCTGGCAGGGCGTGGCAGCCACAGCCTTTTACCCTGTGGAGCTCCAATGCTGCAGCCAGCCTTCAGGCCCTAAGCTGCAGAGGCCGCACAGCAGGTTCTCAGGAGCCTCTCCCCAGGGTTAGGAGAACAAAGCCCTCTCTGGCACACAGGTTAGTGAGAAACCCACAGCAACCAATTCTTCCACATCCCTCTAGCCAGCATTGACCTTTTATTCCCCAAGAGCCAGAAAAGTGGGTTTTGACCACCCTGTTTGCATTCCCTGCACAGGTGGGCTGACAACTCACTTTTAGAAAGTGGGAACCAGCAGCCCCATATCCTGGGGCATCAGCCAACTCTGAGACTAAAATAGTTTCATGTTAGCAACTTCTCACAAAACTCACCATTAGTCATAACGGGTGCCAATACAAAATACATACTCTCGTTCCATTTAACAACTTTTCATCTTATTGCCATATTGATTCATTCTGGCATGGAGTAGCCTAGTATATTTTCCCCACCATGTAGTCTTTCACATGGTTGAATTATCTCTTTTTACGTAGACTTAAATCTTTGCCGTTTAATGCAGTAATTTATTCCACTCCTATTTATTAGGATAATAGATATATTAGGTCTTACTTCAGCCATCTGTATTATGCTACTTTATGTTTTATTTTTCTGTCATTATTGTCTGTCTTGTGCTTTGCCTATCAAGTTCCCCTGGCATATATACATACATATATATAATTTTTTGAACATGTTATCTGTTATATAAATTTTTAGGATGCCATAATAAAGTACCACAAACTGAGTGGCTTAAATCCATAGAAGTTTATTATCTCACAGTTCTGGTGGGCAGAAGTCTGAAATGATGCTGTTGGCAGGACCAGGGTCCCTCCACAGCCTCCACAGGAGGATGCCTCTTTGCCTCTTAGGGATTCTGTAAGCCCCAGGTGTTCTTTAACTCATGGAAACATCATTCCAATAGCTGCCTTTGGCATCACACTACATTCTTTCAAGGACACCAACTGCATTGGATTAGGGGTTCACCCTACTTCATTAGGATCTCCTTTTAATAAATTACATCTGCAACAGCCTTATTTCCAAATAAGGTTGCCTTCTGAGGTACTGGGGGTCAAAGCTTGAACAGTTTTGGCGGGGGGGGCACAATTCAAGCCATAGCACTTGTCACATTGGGGTACCCTGGGACTGTGGTGAACCCTGGAGCTTTCAAATAAGCACTCAAAAACTACTTATTAATGAATGGGTTTAAAGGGAGGACAGGATAAGTCATGCCTGGGCACAAATCCCACCTGTGGATTTTGCTGTGCTTCTTATCCCCCAGGGCCTCCTGACAGTGGTGCCCACTGGGCTGGAGGACGGGGACAGGCATGAACTCACAGGAGCAAATGCGCTAAGAGCCTGTTGGGATGCCAGTCCACTGTGGACCCAGCTGTCACTAGCATGAGAAAGTCCAAGCAAAGTCGTGCCTCTCTCTCCAAAGAGACTGGGATAGATCGGAGGGACAGTGTGGGCTGTGTCACCTCCCTGAGCCACCCACCATCATCTGTGGACCTATGGCTGGGTTGTAACTCTGTTGCAGGTCCAGATTCCCACACGCGATTGGTGCTTTCCCCACTGCCCCTGCCCTTAATCAATTTCTCCCTAGAAATTCCTGTTCGAGCTTCATCGGGCAACCTTCCAAAAGGCAGAAAAGCTCAGGTATAAAAATCGATCAGCCCTGGCTCCCTGGCATGTGCAAGTTTCGATTTAAGATTTACTTTCTGCAGGATCTTTTCCAAAGTCTAAGCTGAGCTTTACCCGCTCCTCTTTTTCCCTTGGACGTGTCAGCCAGAGTTCTCATGAAAGAAGGAAAACACTAATTTCAATGAATTCTATTTAACTCTAAAAAGAGTTCAGACATGCAGAATGTGGCTAATCAAAAATGCCCCATCCTCATCTCTCAGTAAATGGTGAGAATCAACTTCCCAAAAATGGTCCTCTATTACAGATGGCACAGTTATTGACATTCACAAAATAAATATTCAAAAATTTATTATTTGAATGAAAAGCATATATTAAGCTTCCTATGTCGTTAAACAAGGTATGGAAAATATTTTGGTCTAAAATATTCAGATGGAAAATATATATTAGGCCTCTAAAGTGCTAACTATCTATTGAATAAACATGTATACCAACCCAAATGTAAGAAATGACTCCTAGCTTTTTCTGGAAAATACGATCATATCCAGAAAAAGAGAGCAAAGTTCTGGAAAGAAACAAAACCAGATGTTCTGCTCAGGACTGGCCCCTAAATGGAGTAACCTTGGAAGGAAGACAGCCCCAGTTCAGAGCCTGAGGCAGTAGTTTCAGGTGAGCCTGGGGTAAATCTATCCCAGCAACTTGATTCCAGTAACCCAGAAGGACAAGTATTTATTACCATAGTTATAAACCCAGCAGAAAAATTAATCAAATGGAAATCTACAGCCATAATACGACCATTGCAGTGGCAGTTTCAGCAGAACTTGTTCCTGGAATCTCAGCAATTGGCCAGAAATTCTTGGAGAAATGTTCAGACCCTAGACAACTCCCTCCGGCCTTTCCATCGTCAGGGGCAAATCTGCATCTGCATCTGATATTCTCAAAGCAGGGGAGCAAACTGGGCAACATCTCACAGCTGTTTGCAGGTAAGTTTAGTTTGAGAAACCGTCTCTCTTCCTGTGGCCCACAAAGCAAACCCCACTGGAAAGAGAGATTAGTCCCTAGGGTTGACCTGGTCCAAACCACCCTTCCCAGGCAAGATGTCATTCTTTGTGGGAGAACGTATTTGCCCAATTCTGCGGTGGACATTTGGACCTCAGAGAAGAGAGTGAAGTTTGAGTCTTCATTGCCTGTTCCTTTTCTGGTTGTTGTTTCAGACAATGCTAACCAACTCCCTGAAATAAGGAAGAGCCTGCAAGTTCAGCATCACCATGTCCTTATTTGCTAGTTCAAGTTCTCACTATGATATAATGTGGGCAAAGACATAGTCTCCCCTAGACATAGGAAGAGTCCTTGCTGCTTTTCTTGAGCAGTGAAATGGAAGGCCACACAAGTACAGAGAATACTTCTCAACTCAAGACCGAGTGAGTGAAGACCCAACATGGTCTACACTTTAATCACCAGGGCAGCAGTAGAAACCAGCAACTCCATGCTCAGGCCAGGTCTCCTCGTGGTTTTGTCCATGACACAGATAAGAGGCAAATGGATGTCAGGTTGGGGTTTTATACACTCATAAGAGGCAAATGGATGTCAGGTTGGGGTTTTATACACTCAGCGTCAACAGGAAGCAGAAACAGGCATTGAAGTCACACCCATTTTAAGTATCACTCAATCTGCTTGTGTTCACCGTGAACAGTAGCAGTAAGAAAATGCTCACTGAATTTTCCTAACTATATTAAAAGCATTCTCTGATTTTGCATGTCGAAAATATTTGTGCTTCTTTTAAAAATTCATTCAAATGGCACTAAACAGAAAACTGTTAAAGAGGGACGCCTGGTGTGTAGATTTGAAGGGACCGAAAGCCATGGGAAGTTGTGATCTTCTGGGATAGGCCCAAATAACTGTATTTGCAGTGACTGGAACCCCAGTGCTCATGGACATGGCTAGATAGACGCGGAGTCTCACTGCCACCTCCTGCTCAGCTTCATCTCATGGCAACCCCATCCCAGCTCACCCCACTCTCCCATCTAAAGCCACATCCCACAGCCCTGCCCAGTATCCTGGTGCCCTGCTCCTTTCTGCCCCTGCCTGGTCTCTCCTTAACCTCCCTGGTATCTGCCTTCTGGGATCCTACAGCATTTTCCCTCTGCAGCCCCTCCACACCATTGGGTGCTGAGAATATTATTCCCTTCCCTATTAAGTTTGTTTCAAGTGGGTGTTTTGGTTTCCTGTGGCTGCCATAACAAACTCCCCAAAGCTGGGGGCGCCTAAAATGAACAACAGAAGCTTACTCCCTCCCAGTTCTGGGGGCCAGGAGCTCAGGTGAAGGCCTTGGCATTGGTGGACCCTTTTGGAAGCTCAAAGGGAAAGCAAGTTCAAGCCTCTCTCCCCGGGTGTGGTGTGCACAGCAGTCCTTGGTGTTGCTTGGCTTGTAGACACCTCTCCACAGTCTCTGCCTTCGTCTTTGAATGTGTCTTTGTGTCTGTCCTCTTCCTGCAAGGACACTAGTCATATTGGGTTAGGGGCCCACCCTCCTCCACTATGACTTCATTTTAACTAATTACCTCTGTAAATAATCTATTTCCAAATCAGGTCACATTCTATGGTTCCTGGATGGACATGAAATTTAGAGGGGACACTGTTCGATCTAGTATGCTAGGGATCTGACCTTGAATTTTAGTACGCTACTCTCAATGTGCCTGGTCCAGTACCCTAAGGTACCCTAAGCTGAACGAACACTCCAGAATTAGGGGTTGGTGATTAATTTTACCTTATCGTGTCTCGTCCCAGTACGGACACTTGACACTGCAGAGAAGACACATGGATGTGGCCCCTGGAGAGACTTATGCAGGTACTCGATGACCTCTGAAGTTGCCAGAAATCATGTAGGAAGGGCAACAAAGGATTGATGAGTTTGCAGAGAGAGACCTGTATCAACACAGGCCTCGAAAGAGTTAAACTTCCGAAGCAAAGGAGTTAGTGAAGCCACAGATGCTAAGAGAACTGCACGGGTGTTCAGCCCCGCAAGATCCCTTCTGAGCACAGTGCAGGCAAATGCTGGCATGAAAAGGACCCCCAGATGAGCCAGGAAGTCTTCCACTCCATCATGAAGAATTGTTCTCTGGAGTGGGGACCAGCGGGGACGTGTTTGAAACACTTACCATATGTGCCTGAGAAGGGTCTAATTTGTCCATCTTGAAATTTTGCCTTTCTTTTGAAAGGATAGTTAATTTAAAGTAATTTGTTTCACAGGTGAAGCCTTTTTCCAAGTGTTTAATATATCACCCTTGGTTGCCTGAACAATTAGGAATTGTCACCAAAGAAAAATGTCGGAGTTCATGTAAATAACTGTTTACCTAAAGGAATGGGAACCCGCGAGTGTCAGCATACTTTAATGAGGCATGACAACACAGAGAAAGCCAGGGCCGGCTGCATCTGCGAAAGCTGACATTGCTTATGGTAAAAATTGGCCAAAACAACTATTATTTGTTTTTTTTCTTGTCAGAAATAATGTAGCTTGAAAATTTTCAACAGGCAGCATGAGCCCAGACCATTTGTTACTTCTAATGGCCTAATTGTTCTCCTGGCAGATATAAAAAATTGGGGCACTTGTGTCATTTACCTAAATTTCTAATTAATGCAATGGCAAAAGAGAAATTAGAGCAGGGGGAAAAAAAATTTGAGCGATGTGATTGTTAGCCGTTATGTAACCTGTCTTTGTTGACTTTCCCACCATTTTCCCCAACAGCAGGGACTTCTGACCACCAACTAGACCTCATACTGTTTGTTTCAGCAGGAGGAGGGAAAGATATATAGCATTCGCTCAGATCTTCAGGAAATGGGGCTTCTGCTTTCTTAGCGAGCAACAAAAAATCCCACTGCATTGCAAGGTGAGTTACATGCAGTTGGCATTTCCTGAAGGATTTGTACTTCTACCTGCCCCTGAGTAGAAGAGACATCCATTCCACATCTGCCTGGCTCCTAAACCAGAACGTAGGTTTTACGCTCAGGCGTAGATTCTAATCTGCAAATCTGCAACTGGATTTCTAATTTTCAGGCTTTGGCATACTATGAATCATTAATGTTTGAAAATTCTGAGAATCATGCATAGCTGTAAAACAACCTCTTACTACTGAAGTCTTAACATTCTGTCTGTTGGCCCCTTGATGATGTTTCTCTTGCAGTTCAAAATAATCCCCCTGAAACCAGAGGTAAAAGTACATTCCAGAAATAAAATTATGGTTGACATTAACAAAGCTATAATAATGTGAAACAGCAGTGCCCACTGTGTTTTCCTTAGAATGAAAATTCCATGAAATGCTTGGTGCAAAAAAAAAAAAAAAAAAAAATCAAACAATCTGAGGCATTGAGCTTTTCTTCTCAGAGGCCACTGATGATGAAAGGTTCTGAGAAGGTCTGCAGTCAAGAATCGTCTTTCAAGGTATTTAGATCCTCAGTTTTCAAATGTATTTGACTTCATGACTATTATTTTTACATGGAAAAAAAATCATATCCTGCAGAAAAGAAATCTATGCAGCCTAATTCTGATAATGAAGTACTTAGTGGTTTGTGAAGGAATCCATTCCAGCGCTAAGGCTAATAATTGGATTAAAAGAGATGAAGTGCATGGAACACCTGGTGGGAGGCTGGGGTGTACTGTCTAACAGATATTGGCTGGCTAGTGAAGAAAGAAGAGGGGAAATTATTCTCCATATTGAAGTTTTAAAAAATACCTTCTGAGGCTTTCCTCCATGGCTTAGAGAATCAGAGACCAGAACTAACCACAGGTATCTGAGAATGACCAATGCCTGCTCCTTCAAATTGCCTCTGCTCCAAAAACTTCTGATTCCTGTAACAGCAACTCACACAGAAAGATTTCCCTATCCTTCAAAAGTGGTCAATGTCCTCTGCATAGAGCCAGCTTCTGGGAGTCCTTTGCAAAACATGGCATCCCGTACCATTTCCATGATGGTGGAGCCCATACCATGCAGCTGTTTTTTACTCCCTAGTTCCAAATATTTAATCCTCTGACAGCTGGCATGTTCTGAGTCCTGAGCTTTCATGGGAAGCTCTGTGACATCACTTGTCTCCATTTTATCTTCTTTCTCTCTAGTTCCCAGCTCAAGGCATCCATTTCCATGATTTCAAATAGTGCCTGTGTGCCGGAGACCCCAAAGTTTATTTCCAATCTGTGCTTACCTTTTACTTGTGACCTCTACTTGGATATCTCAACTTGAAATTTATATATGCAAACCGGACCTTTGAATCCCCTGCCATGCCCCCAAACTCTGTAGTTCCAATCCTGTTTTCCCACCTGTAGTAACAGAATCCAGGTGGTTTCTCAAGCTGAAAATCCAGATGTCTTCCTTGATTTCTTCCTTGTGCTTCCAGTTCATCCCCAAGATCTGTAGGGCCTACTACCAACACCCATCGTGAGCAGGTCCAGCTCCCTCCACATTCCCCGCCACTGTCCACTTTCTGTAGCTACTACAGTGACCCTCTGCCCACTCATCCCACCTGAGGCTTAACTCCCTCCTGTCCATTCTCCAGAGAGCAAATGGAAGGACTTTAAACCTAGCAGTGAATACAGTGTTATCACTTCCTCACACAAATTCCTTCCAATCATGACAGATTTAAAATAAAATCCCAACTTCTAAGGTAGACCCTGGGTTAAGGTTATCTATCACCTTCTTTCTTCTCTAGCCCATTCCCAAATGCCACCCTTCACTCTCCTCTACCCTGGTAAGAGAGCTTCTGGAAGCTTCTTCCAGTAACCAAACAGCTTCTCTTAGTCTCAGAGCCGTCACTCGAGCTGTTCCTTCTGCCTTGGAAGCGCCTCTTTCCACTCTGCCCTCCCTCCCCCTCCCCTGGCCAATGCCTGCTCATGCTTGGGTCTCTCTTGTGTTTCTTCTTGCTATTACATGTACCTGATGCTCATTCTTACACAGAAATCCTGAATATTTCTCAAAATATTTCCTTTCAATCATCACTTTTAAGATTCTTTTCGTGTTGACACACTGCTCTCCAGAAAGGACAATCACTTCCTCCTCTAGACAGTAGTATAGGAATCGGCAGGTACCATCACACCTGTACACATTTCCTAGGGCTGCCGCGACAAAGTACCACAGATTAGAGGCTTAGAACAACACACGTGCACTGTCTCAGAGTTCTGGAGGCTGGACATCCAAACTCCAGATGTTGGCAGGACCAGGCTTCTCTGACGGATCTCAGAGAAGAATTAGGATGAAGGAAAGAGGAGAATCTTTCCTTCATCCTAGTTTCTCGTGTCTGCCGGAAATGCCTGGCCTGCAAGCACAACACTCCAGTGATGTGGCTTATGTTGCCCTGTAGACGAAACATTCCAGCAACGTGACGTGTTCTCCCTGATCTTCCCATCATCTTCCCGCCGTGCATGTCTGTCTCCATGTTCAAAATCCCTTCTTATACAAAGGCACTAGGCCTACTGGTTTAGGGGCCACCCAGATCACCTCATTTTTACTTGTTGCCTCTATAAAGACCTGATCTCCAAGTAAAGTCATATTCTGAGGCCCTGGAAGTTAGGACTCCAACATATGGTTTTGTAGGACAGACACGACTCAACGCATAGCAATGCCCTGGCCAGCCCTGCTCCTTGCCTGATCATGTTTATAAAATCCTACCTGCCTGCTCACTTCTGGTTGCCTTAATTTCCTTTGGCATAGTCATTTGTGAATGTGTACATTTGCTCATGCTTCTTCATCACTAGAACTTCTCTCTTTTTTTGAGACAGAGTTTCACTCTTGTTGCCCAGGCTGGAATGCAGTGACGTGATCTCAGTTCACTGCAACCTCCGCCTCCCAGGTCCAAGTGATTCTCCTGCCTCAGCCTCCCAGGTAGCTGGGATTTCAGGCACGCACCACGATGCTTGGCTAATTTTGCATTTCTTAGTAGAGATGGGGTTTCTCCGTGTTGGTCAGGCTGGTCTAAAACTCGTGACCTCAGGTGATCTGCTCACCTCCACTTCCCAAAGTGCTGGAATTACAGGCGTGAGCCACCGCACCTGGCCAGAACTTCTTTTGCGGATTTCCATCTATGCCTTTGTCACGTTCAGTCCTAACAGAAATTCTTCGAAGCATTTCACCCACCTCTCCTGCTCTGCCCACCAGGGACGTGTTGATCACCCAGCTAACAGAAGGAATTACAGACAAAGCGCTCCCCTTGTTCCTCTGGTTATTGGCGGTGAACACACTAACACACTCCAGAAGCATGAAAGCGAGCAACTTGCTTCTCAACAGGAAGAGTGGACCTGTTGTCACATGCGACTGCAAGAGCTAAAATTCAATTGCCCAACCCCCAGCGAACATTCTAGAAAAGGATGGTTCCCATTGGTCAAGTGAAAAATAACCAAAAACTCTTCTCCCTGTGACTCATTTCTACCTATAATAGCCTCAATTATCGCAAACTATCCTAGCAGTGCCTATTTTTTAAAGCCTTTTTATTCATTTCCACTAAACATGCCAAGCACTGCTATTATTACGTGAAGTGTGATTTTTTTAAAAACCATTGAACTGTATTATATTAAAGCAATAAAAGTGATTATCTAGTCCAAACCCCTCCAATTTACCAATGAGGAAAATGAGATTTAGAGTTAAGCCTTAGATTCCATGGATGATTTGAGGAAGAAGGCAAGGTCTAGAACACCAGCTGCCCATGCCCAGCTGAGCTCTTCCCAGCCTGGATGTTGTCAGTCTTTGGAACTGTGGACCTCAGGAAATACCTCAGGTGAATCTGGTTATCTCACGAGGTGACAGTGGTTACTCTGATATTTATGACTATGTGACAGGCCCGGCATTCCATTCCTTCCTCCTATCTCTCACCCTAGGCCCATAACAACCCTCTGTTGCAGGCACCATCCCACTTTACAAAATAAGCCCTGGAGTTTGGGAGCTCACTGGCCTGCTGCCCAGGTCACAGAGCACTGAGTTCAGACCAGGACTTGGCTCAGGTTTCTAACACAAGTTAGCCCTTTCCACTAAATTCCACTAAATTTCCACTGAAATTCTAACTTCCTTCAAGACGTAACTGTTACACCTGGCCTTTTCTGGCATCAAAAAGCTCCTTGGAAAAGAAGAATTAATGAAATAGGTACTGCAAAGCAACGTGTGCAGTTCTGAAATCTCAGTCCTGGAATAAGTCCTTCCTTTGCCTCACTGCTATACACAAACCTTCTTCCCCTGCTCCATAAACTAAGAAACTCACATTTCTGGATCTGAAAAATACAGTTAAATTCCAAGGGCCATTGATGATGTTTTTACAAAGATGTTTTCTCTCTTGCATAAATGGGAACAGTTCCTATTTAATGTAAAACTAGGCCCTGGCAGCAGTGTCAATATTTCTAGCTTCATTATTATACATGTGGTCTTATTGATTCTGTTCATAGTTTTACTGTTAAGAATTAAGTCATGAGCCTTGTTTCTTAATCTCATTTTATCCCCACTACTCATCCTAATCATTCTTTACATTAAAGGATTAGTGCTTGGGGTGCAACTGGACAAATAATAATCCACCTTGGAAAAGACAGTTTTCCAAAAAGGGAACAAGGGTGATTTTTCAGTGTAAGCAGGCTTAGCAAAGAGGGCAATGGCCTTGAAGGCACTAAAAGAGTGAGACAGCATCCATGCATAGCAATTCCTCTTCAGTAGATAGGGAGAAGCATTCCATTTTCCATAATAATCCTGACTTCTCCCGCTCCAGGTAAGTAACTCCATCACCGTGGAACACCATGGCGCTGCTTCCCTCAGAAAGATTACTCTCCCTAGCATGGGGTTCTACCTCTTCAGGCATCCTAAAGCCTGATGAGAGGTGGGACACTGGAGACCACCAGGATTTCTGTGGCCCCTCGATGACAAGGAACCTGTGCTCTGCACATCGAGGTGGTGGAGAAGTTTCAGCATCTACGACAGCCGCCCCCAGTTTATGTTTTCCCACTTGGGAGAGTTGAGTGAGCCCTGATTCACTCCACAGCTGAGCTGCTTCCGGGGAAAGAGCCACTATCCATTAGAGAAAAAAGCCCTCTCTGTTGGAGAGAAATTACTTTAACCATTGAAGGGTAACGCCATTCATCCAGGTAAACCTTGGAGTCAAAATCCTAACCCCTCATTAATGACAGATTCCAAGTCAGCCAGAGATCCGGCAGAATCAACATTAATGTCCACAGCCCCAGGGAGATTATCCGCCAGCACGAGCAGTGGGACCTCTGTTCCCTCTTTTTGCTAGAACACCATCAGGCAGACACTGCCATTGTCCACCACCCTGCATTTATACAAGCATAGACTTAACATATGGAAGTATGCTGGACTCTGCTGTGTAGAGGATGGGCCCATGTCTGTGTCCTCAAGGATGGAATGGCTGACTAGAAGCAGCATCACCCAAGGAAATTCCATAGCTTTAGAGCAAAGCAGATCTAGAGGTGACCTCTTACTCTGCCCCTCCCAATCTTGGCAGCTGTGGGCAACTCCCCTAACTGGTCTCAGGAGTTCCAGTGTCCTCATTGCCAAAATGGAGCTAGAAATACCTATTCCTCAAAGGCTGGAAGCAATAAATGAGGCAACAGATACAGATGTAAATATCTATTCCAGTGACAGATACTCATTAAAGAGCCACCATGATTACTGTCAAAGCCAGCCTCCATTATCGACGGAAAACCGAGCTGAAAGAAATGTGCAGCCAGGACTGTCATTCACTATTATTTTAATTAATTGATTTAAGTATTGAGGCTTCAAACAGAGTCATTCAAAAGAAAAACATGAAAAGAGTAAGCTGAAATGGCTTGTGATCTCGTTTTAAACCTGCTACTTCCTGGTTGAAGAGTTTGGTTAACTAGTTTACCGATTCTTTGTTTTATATTCCTCACCTATGAGATAGAGATGATTAGTCACAGCATGATTATAACACATAACTCCAAAAACAGCAGGATACACTGCTAGTCTGTGAAGAAACCATGGCACATAATGGGTACGCAATAAATGTTTGTTGAAATAATGAAAGTTAAATGAAAGCACAGAAACACCTGTGTTCAATGTGTTACCAAAAATATACCTGAACCTATTTGTCAATAAAAAATGAGAGTTGAATAGCTCCAGTAATAATATTTTTAACATTCTTTTTATTCTCTCAAGTATCAAAGTGCCCAATATGTGCTTGCATACTGAGTACCCAATAATCAAACAAGTATCAAGTACCCAATGTGTGCTTGCATACTGAGTACCCAATAATCAAACAAGTATCAAGTACCCAATGTGTGCTTGCATACTGAGTACCCAATAATCAAACAAGTATCAAGTACCTAATATGTGCTTACATACTGAGTACCCAATAATCAAACAAATATCAAAGTACCCAATATGTGCTTGCATACTGAGTACCCAATAATCAAACAAATATCAAAGTACCCAATATGTGCTTGCATACTGAGTACCCAATAATCAAACAAATATCAAAGTACCCAATATGTGCTTGCATACTGAGTACCTAATAATCAAACAAGTATCAAGTACCTAATATGTGCTTACATACTGAGTACCCAAAAATCAAACAAGTATCAAAGTACCCAACATGTGCTTGCATACTGAGTACCCAATAATCAAACAAGTATCAAGTACCCAATATGTGCTTGGATACTGAGTACCCAATAATCAAACAAGTATCAAGTACCCAACATGTGCTTGGATACTGAGCACCCAATAATCAAACAAGTATCAAGTACCCAACATGTGCTTGGATACTGAGTACCCAATAATCAAACCACTATCAAGTACCCAACATGTGGTTGGATACTGAGTACCCAATAATCAAACAAGTATCAAAGTACCCAATATGTGCTTGCATACTGAGTACCCAATAATCAAACAAGTATCAAGTACCCAACATGTGCTTGGATACTGAGTACCCAATAATCAAACAAGTATCAAGTACCTAATATGTGCTTACATACTGAGTACCCAATAATCAAACAAATATCAAAGTACCCAATATGTGCTTGCATACTGAGTACCCAATAATCAAACAAATATCAAAGTACCCAATATGTGCTTGCATACTGAGTACCTAATAATCAAACAAGTATCAAGTACCTAATATGTGCTTACATACTGAGTACCCAAAAATCAAACAAGTATCAAAGTACCCAACATGTGCTTGCATACTGAGTACCCAATAATCAAACAAGTATCAAGTACCCAATATGTGCTTGGATACTGAGTACCCAATAATCAAACAAGTATCAAGTACCCAACATGTGCTTGGATACTGAGCACCCAATAATCAAACAAGTATCAAGTACCCAACATGTGCTTGGATACTGAGCACCCAATAATCAAACAAGTATCAAGTACCCAACATGTGCTTGGATACTGAGCACCCAATAATCAAACAAGTATCAAGTACCCAACATGTGGTTGGATACTGAGTACCCAATAATCAAACAAGTATCAAAGTACCCAATATGTGCTTGCATACTGAGTACCCAATAATCAAACAAGTATCAAGTACCCAATATGTGCTTACATACTGAGTACCCAATAATCAAACAAGTATCAAGTACCCAATATGTGCTTACATACTGAGTACCCAATAATCAAACAAGTATCAAGTACCTAATATGTGCTTACATACTGAGTACCCAATAATCAAACAAGTATCAAAGTACCCAATATGTGCTTGCATACTGAGTACCCAATAATCAAACAAGTATCAAGTACCCAATATGTGCTTGGATACTGAGAACACTGAGGAAATACAGCTTAGGGCTTGGGATCTAGTGGGGAAGACAGGCAATTTTTTAAAGCACTATGTCTGTGCCATAACAGAGGAACAGACAAGGAATTTGAAGAACACAAGGCAAGGTAGACAGCTAAATACGTCTCTTGAGATCAAAAGAGACTTCCTGGAAGAGGCAAAGCTTGAGTTGATACTTGAAGAAAAAAAGAAATTGGAATTCTTGAACAAGAGGATAAGCATTCCAGATGGAATTTTATGGTGCATGAGTGGGTGTCATGTGCGGAAGTGCAGGCTTGCATGAGCAATACCAATAAGATGCAGTGTGAGGTCCATGCAGGGAGGCATAAGAGAGAGGCAGAGGCCACATCAGCAAAGGCTCATAAGCCATAGGCTAAACTTCGCCTTTGTATAATGAAAATCATTGACTAAGCAGAAATCTAACGTTATCCATAGGAGAACATGACTAGAGGGGTGAAATAGAGGCCTCAGTTAAGAGGCTAGTGCATGAGTCTGTTCTCATGCTGCTAGTAAAGACATACCCGAGACTGGGTAATTTATAAAGAAAAAGAGGTTTAATGGACTCAGTTCCACGTGGCTGGGGAAGCCTTGCAATCATGGCAGAAGGAGAAAGAGGAGCAAAGGTACATCTCACATGGCGGCAGGTGAGAGAGTGTGTGCAGAGGAACTGCCCTTTATACAACCATCAGCTCTCATGAGACTTACTCAGTATCATGAGAAGAGTCTAGGAAAAACTGCTCCATGATTCAATTACCTCCTACCGAGTCCCTCCAGTGACATGTGGGGATTATGGGAGCTACAATTCAAGATGAGATTTGGGTGGAGATGCAGCCAAACCCTATCAGCTACTCAGTTTAATCAAGAAACTATCTGGAGTGAGGAAGAGGCAGAAGCTTGAGATGACTTCCAGATTCCTGGCTCAGGTAACTGTATTAAAAGTGATGTAATTTGCCAATAATAGAGGTCTCAGAGGAGGAGGGCCAGGTCTGGTAGAAGTGGAAAGGTAATTTGTAAGTTAAGCTTTGGTCACAAAGACTTTTATGTGTCTAAAGGATATATTGATAGAGAAATCCTCAAGGCAGTCAGAAACGCATGTCTGGAGCTTATCATATATTAAAAGATAGTAATAGGAGAGCAGAAGTCATGAGAACATATAAGATTGCCCAGGGATAATTTGGAGAGTCAAAGAAAAGAGCACCAAGAAGGGATCCTGAGAAATGACAAATATTCAGGGTCAGCTGTACGCAGAAAAATATACAAAGAAGACTGAAGAGTGGGTTCAGTGAGAGGAGAATGGTTTGAAAGCACATGGCACATTTAAATATCTCAGTGATTAAAATGGCAAAAGAGAAATGGATTTCAAGAGGCGGGAAGTTAATTGAAGACAATACAGGAATATTTTTAGAGTAAGGAAGTTCTTTCTAAGTATACTAATGATAAAAGATAAATCTTTAAGAAAGGCATATTTTATAATCCCAGCACTTTGGGAGGCTGAGGTGGGTGGATCACGAGGTCAAGAGATCGAGACCATCCTGGTCAACAAGGTGAAACCCCATCTCTACTAAAAATACAAAACATTAGCTGGGCATGGTGGTATGCGCCTGTAGTCCCAGCTACTCGGGAGGCTGAGGCAGAAAAATTGCTTGAACCCAGGAGGCGGAGGTTGTGGTGAGCCAAGATCATGCCATTGCACTCCAGCCTGGGTAACAAGAGCGAAACTCCATCTCAAAAAAAAAAAAAAAAAAAAAAGAAAGGCACATTTTTAAAATGTTAAGATGGTATATTTATACCTCAATACATAAGCAACTACACAAAATGTCAGTGGATAAAGTCTTCTAATAAAATAAAGAGGAAAAAGCTGTTAGACTACATGAAAATAAGAATAACCCTATCTCACGCCACTTTGAGAAATATATCCCAAATATTAGAACACAGAAAGCTTAAAGCAAACGGCTGGGAAAGCACATATTATACACACTGTAAGTAAAAGAAAACTGTTTGTATATATTAAAATAAGAAAAATTAGATTTCAGAATGGGATTATGGCCAGAGATGAAATACATCATAATTTTAAAGAGTTCATTCATCTGGAAGAAATAACAATCATAAATGTGCATGTACCTAATAATATAGCTTCAAAATCTATAAAACAACAAGTAACAGAATCAAAAGGGAAAACAGTGAAATCTACATTACAGTTGTATATTTAGCAAACCTTCAAGTAATTGGAATGAGAAAAACCAGTAATAATGTAGATTTTAAAAGCATGACTAACAAACTTCACCTAATTGGCATTCACAGAACACTGTACCCAATTATGTTAGAATAAACATTCTTTTCAAGTTCACATGAAGTACACACCAAAATATACCTTATGCCAGTTACAATTATTTTAATCATTTAAAATGATTAAAATAATTCAGAGCATAATCTCTGTCCATAGTGTACACAAGTTAGAAAGTAATAAAAAGATAACTAAAAATCTCCAACTGCTTGAAATAAAGCCATATACTAAAAAAAAATCCTAAGTAAATATAAATGTAAAATTATATTGAACTGAAGATAACAAACAAAAATATATGAAATGTAGCTAAGGTAATGCTCAGAGGAAAATTTGTCACTTTAAATATATATTTAAAAAAAGAAGAAAGACTTGAAATTCAACACTGAACATCCCTCTGAAATAAAAAAAAGCAGAAAATTATACCAAGCACTGTGGCTCATGCCTGTGATTCCAGCACTTTGGGAGGCCAAGGCAGGAGGACTGCTCAAGCCCAGGAGTCAAAGACTAGCCTAGGAAATATAGGAAGACCCTGTCTCTACATAAAACTTTTAAAAAATATTAGCTGGTCATGGCGACACACGCCTGTGGTCCAAGCTATTTGGGAGGCTGAGGCGGAAGGACTGCTTGAGCCCCAGAGGTTGAGGCTTCGGTGAGCTATGATCACACCACTGCACTCCAACCTGGGCAGCGGAGAAAGACCTTGTCTAAAAACAAAAACAAACAAAACCCAGCAAATTAAGTCCAAGGAAAGCAGAAGAAAGGAAATAATAAAGAAGAGAGCAGTAATCAATGAAATGTAAAGCAAACATATAGTAAGTAAAATTCATTTGGCATTTTTGAGGAAAAAAACATATAATATCCCTAAGACCTTAGAAGATCAAATAATTTTTAAAATTAAAATTACGTAGTATCAGGAATACAAAAGGGGTCATCGCCACAGGTTCTACAGATGTTAAAAAGAAAATAAGATGGTACTATGAATACCTTTCTGCCAGTGAATTTGAAAATATAGACTGGACAAATTACTTTCAAAATACAACCTACCAAACTGACACCAGAAGAAACATAAAATCAGAATAGCTCTGTGTCAATAACCAAAATTGAATTGTCCCTTAAAAACTTCCCCCACAAATGAATACAAGGCCCAGATGACTTTACTGTTGAATTTTTTCATTTAGGAAGAAAATAGTATGAATTTTATACAAACTCCCTCAAAGAGTAGAAAAAGAGCAAATAACTCCCAGTTTGTTTGGAACACTAGCAAATGCCAACTCTAGCTTATAAGATAAAAAGTATACATATTATCTCTCTGTCCTTCTCTCTACATATGTGTGTATACACACATACATATATACACATGTGCACATGCAATATAATGTCTATTACAACATATGATACAGAAAATGCAAAGTAAATGTATGTACATATGTGTATGTTCAGGTATATATATAATGTGTGTCTTCATATAACTTATATGTGTTTACATACAGAGAGGTCTAAAAGAAAGGAACATATAATAAATGTAACTATCGCTATTTCATGTAGTTGAAATTATCTTGTTCTTTTTATGCTGTTTCAGAATTTTCATGTTTTTTAAATAAGTATGTGCAACTTTTATGTTGAAAATGTTATAGCTCTTTCATTTTGAGAAAAATGTTAAGATATGTTAAATTTTGTAAATGGCATTATTCAATATAATTCACATTCCTTTTAATTTCCTTACCATGTAAAGTTTACAATTCAATAAATTTTAGTGTATTCACATAACAGAGGTCAGAGAAAATACTTCAAAAGTGTCCCTTAGAATGTCAGTTTTAGTTAAATACAAGTCAACTTTAAGTTAAATCCAGTAATTTATAGTGGGTTGTGAGGTGAAAAGCAAAGTGAAGAAGTAAATACTGAATAAAAACATTCATTTTTCAAAAAGCCTGATTGTGAAGGAGAGCGAGAGAAAGATGTCACCCAACTGGGAGCCCCATCACTGAGGGAGGACATCTTAATGGGAGGTATTTGAACTTAGATACCATCTCAAAGCAAAGAGGGGCAATGAAAGACAAGATCAGGGGCCGAGCGAGGTGGCTCACACCTGTAATCCCGGCACTTTGGGAGGCCGAGGCAGGTGGATCACAAAGTCAAGAGATCGAGACCATCCTGGTCAACATGGTGAAACCCCGTCTCTACTAAAAATACAAAAACTAGCTGGGCACGGTGGCGCGTGCCTGTAATCACAGCTACTCAGGAGGCTGAGGCAGGAGAATTGCCTGAACCCAGGAGGCGGAGGTTGTGGTGAGCCGAGATCGCACCATTGCACTCCAGCCTGGGTAACAAGAGCGAAACTCCATCTCAAAAAAAAAAAAAAAGACAAGATCAAAGAAGAATGGTTTTATGAATTAAGATTTTCTGGAACAGGTGGGGAAACGCAGTGAGACACGCCACGTCCAGTCTTTACTGGACCTTGTTCTCCTCTGTTCCCAGAGCCCCTGTTTTCTGGCTTCCTTCTGAACCCACTTCACCCTGTCCTGCACTCATTCCAGGTGCCTGCCGGGAGCCTGTGGCATCACCGTCTAGCTTGCACCTGCCATCAACACACTGGGAAAACAAGGTGCGAGGGAAAACAAATTCTTTCTCCCAGCACCTACTTCTGGGTCTCCACTTCATCCTGTCCTCGGAGGCTTCTTGGAAACTCTCCCTGCAAACGACTGTGGCAAACTCCTTGGGTACCATGCCCTGGTTGATTTTTGACAAGAAACAGATGGTGATTTATAAAGTTCTCAAAGTTGTTTCCAAAAGATGATGGTATTTTTCTTGAGTTCATCTGGAACCCTCAACCTTCTCTCTCCTTCATACCAGTGAGAGTCCTTGCTCCTAAATCCAGCTGTTCCCCGCAAATAATAACCTCTTGCCTCTTGAGTCCCCTACTCTCCTGACCCACTCAAACTTGAGGTTAGAGCACTGGGCAGTAGTTAGAGAAATTTCTGGCAATAGAAGGAAAAAAATTTTTTTAATTTGAGCAACAGATGGACAATTGCATATTTCATTGTGGTTGGCAGCTTGCCTTTTCTTAAAGAGGCATTCATGAGCCCTGCCAACGGGGGCCTCAGGTGCTCCCGGCTGGTTCCCACTAACCAGGGTGGGCATAGGTCCAAGGCATCTTCATGCCGGGCCCCGCTGACATCTTCAAGTTCACTGCAGCCTCAGGACCCTGACTGGCTCCCGGCCAGGGTGACTGCTTTGTGCAGTGAATCAAAGTCACTGACCATTTCTGGAGACAGAGATGGTTTCTGAAGACGTTCCTACATCCACAGCAGGCGACTGCTTTCTCTCAAGGAAGGGGCAGCCCTCACTTTCCAGCAATCCTATTATCCCATCTGTTCTCCAGGCAAACGCAAGTGGCAACCCTCCACCAGGGTGTCTTCTATGCATATGTACTTTTTTAATTGTTTGGGAAATTTGGAGGTCATGCGCTTGGGAGGCAACAAGGTAGTGACTTTAAAAACACACAGAATGCTAGACCTAAAAGTAACCTTGACCTCATGTACCACACCTGTGTTTCATTTAAAGGATGAGGACAGTGAGGCTTTAAACTCACACCCAGGGTGGATCAGGGTTCAGTCCCTGGGCCCATGTCCATGAAGCGAACCCTCCCACTCAGATAATACCCAGGCATCCCCGATATACCCAATGAGCTCCTCCTGAGACTCCCTTTCTCTCAGATAATACCCAGGCATCCCTGATATACCCAGTGAGCTCCTCCTGAGACTCCCTTTCTCTCAGATAATACCCAGGCATCCCCAATATACCCAGTGAGCTCCTCCTGAGACTCCCTTTCTCTCACCCCAGACAAAACAATGTGCCCATTGCATTCTGGTGCCAGCACAGCAGTAGCATGGCTAGCCATTTCCTTTTTTGTCTAGCAGGCCATCTCCACCTCCATCCTGGCCACATCCTGGGGGGCAGATTGGATCTTGCCAGGTTTTAGATCTCAAGCCTGGCATTTAGTAGCACTCAGTAAAAATTTGCTAGGATGTTGCAGCAGTGCATTGGCATGGACGTTCCTCTCCATCCTGACATGTTATGCAACAAAAGACACTTCCCAAGGATGCTCCAGGAATCCCAGAAAATGCAGTTCTCAGAAATTTATGCTGAACCTTTCAAATTTCAGAAAGAATCCACCCCTCGCTAAATCAGACATTCAGTTGGCTCTGATGTGGATTATTCCACACAGACAAAATGCAGAAGCCCCGAGGCTGAGCCAGGGTCTAGCAAAAGAGACAGAGTTCCTGCCAGAAGCTAGTCCCTCTCTCCCCAACAGGGGAGGCACAGGGCAGCCCCAGTGTAGGCAGGGGCTCTTTCTGTTCTGCCAAGGGCATGAGTCTTCCTACCCACTCAGAAGCCACTCTAGCTCTACTCTCTCCCTTTCTGGATTCCCATGGGAACCAAAAACAAATACATGTTAGGTTCTCATTCTCTAAAATGAGAACCCCTGGTACACAGCAACGGAAACTAGCACGTATTTAACACAGGGCAGGCGGAGCCCCGGTTAACACCTCCTGACTCCAGATTGGAGGAAGACTCACCAGTGACCTTCACGACTCCTATTTCTAATTGATCTTCTCAGTTGTGATTTAATCTTTGTTTCTTGGCCTCCAGCTGCCTGACCATGTATGCCATCACCCGAATCCTGACTCCTTTTTCCTGGAGGTAGCACTAACTCTCAGTGGTGAGCAATTCAGGCCACTGGGGGATGACAGGAACAGGGACCCAGCACAGCTCATGCAGCAAGCTCCAGCACATCATCATCTCGAGATGGTTTTGGTAGCTCTTCTTTTGGAGCTACGACCAGTTATCACATCAGTACATAATGTAAAAAGCCACTCCACTAAATGACACATCAGGCGGACCATGACCTGCAATCTTTTACTTCCAGCAACACTCCCACAGAAATATTTTCTAATGCTTTTTGTTTTTTGAATTCTCTTTCTCTATGGCCTTGGAAAAATTTAACAATCCAGGATGTAGTAGAAAACTTGTTTTTGGGAAAAAAAATTGTAGAAAAGCAAGGAAAGGATAAATATGCAATTTAGGTAGAGGCGCATCAGGGAGAGGACGGATGCTTGATCGTAACGTGCATCACACAAATTGGGACCCTCTGGGGAGTCAAAGGGGTGCAGTCAGGAAATGTGCCCCACAACATGGCACACCAAAGTGGCCATGTTCAGGACAGTAGACACACACAGACTGCCCTTATTCATCTGGAGTACAGGTCTCCAGTCAGTTGTGGGTTTCGGGGTGTTCATTATATTATTAATACATGCATATGTAAAATAGGGCTATGCATGGCGAAACGATGACAGAGATTCATAAACTAAGGACTAGCACTAAAACAGTTCTGTGCACCGGAAGTGAATCTAAAAAAATTAACATTCTCGCTGGTAAATCCAGCTAAAGATGGGGTTATGTCACGTAGAACTTCCTTATCATCATCCTTCTGCTCTTTATTATGTAATTTTACAGTGTTCACCTCTCTCTCTCTCTCTCTCTCTCTCTCCATGCTCTAAATACAGGCATTTAAACCATTAATAGATCTTTCAGGTCAACTGTCACATCAGAACCCAGACTGCCAAACCCCAAACCACATCTTCTCTTTAATACATTTCCTTCCTATTTTCTTTCCATTGATTCTAAAGCCAAAAAGCCCTGAATTATGAGTGGAGTTTTGCTAAGCAAAATTAAAAGCCCACACCCATTTTTCTTCTTCTTTTGTGAGGAGAAAGTCTTCCTCTATGTATTAGTTCATTTTCACACTGCTATAAAGAACTGCCCGAGACTGGGTAATTTATAAAGAAAAAGCTTTAATTGGCTCACAGTTCCGCCGGGGAGAGTTAGGAAACTTGCAATCATGGTAGACGGTGAAGGGGAAGGAAGTACGGTCTTCACAAGGCAGCTGGAAGGAGAGTGAGTGAAGGAGGAACTGCCACACACTTATAAAACCTCACAGCTCTTGAGAACTCACCACCATGAGAACAGTGAAGGGGAACCACCCCCATGATCCAATCACCTCCCACCAGATCCCTCCCCACCATGAGAACAGCACAGGGGAACCACCCCCATGATCCAATCACCTCCCACCAGATCCCTCCCCGCCATGAGAACAGCGCAGGGGAACCACCCCCATGATCCAATCACCTCCCACCAGATCCCTCCCCACCATGAGAACAGCCCAGGGGAACCACCCCCATGATCCAATCACCTCCCACCAGATCCCTCCCCGCCATGAGAACAGCGCAGGGGAACCACCCCCATGATCCAATCACCTCCCACCAGATCCCTCCCCACCATGAGAACAGCACAGGGGAACCACCCCCATGATCCAATCACCTCCCACCAGATCCCTCCCCGCCATGAGAACAGCGCAGGGGAACCACCCCCATGATCCAATCACCTCCCACCAGATCACTCCCCGCCATGAGAACAGCACAGGGGAACCACCCCCATGATCCAATCACCTCCCACCAGATCCCTCCCCACCATGAGAACAGCGCAGGGGAACCACCCCCATGATCCAATCACCTCCCACCAGATCCCTCCCCACCATGAGAACAGCGCAGGGGAACCACCCCCATAATCCAATCACCTCCCACCAGGTCCCTCCCTTGACACGTGGGGATTACGACTCCAGATGAGATTTGGGTGGGGACTCAGAGCCAAACCGTATCACTCTATATTTTAATTACTACAGTCATTTATTCATCTATCTACCCAACAACCATTTATTGCACACTGTTCGTAGGGCATGGTGACAGACACTGGAAAGAAGCCAAGAGTAGTTCATGTCACCTAATCACTGCCTTCTAAGAATGTACTGTCAAAAGGCAGCTTATAACCACCCAAATGAGCACGGCAGGTAAGAAGCACTGTCGACATCCAGCGAGGCGAGCATTCAGGAGCTGGACCAGATCATTAACCAGGCGTTCACCGTGCAGTATCAACTGTGTATGTGAGGAAGACCTCTGTCATCCAGCCCATCTGGAAGAAAAGTATGGCTGTCAGGTTAACCAAAGTCCCTATTCTGGGGAAAGTTGCCTTAATCTGAGCCTAAATTGCCAATTATAAAGGGAGTGCTTTATTTCCCACTCAGGTATTTATCTTCAGTCATCCCATGACAAGATGCTCAGCTGACCACAGAAGGGAAAGAGTCCTCAAAAAAGTAAGTGTAAGACGAAAGGACTTTTTTGTGGAGAACGTTAAGAGACACTTGACCCCTGAGAGTTGGAGCTTCAGGCTCAGTAACCAGCAGCTTGGTTGATATCTCCACTCGCTGTTCAAGGAACATTAAGACCTAACACGTCTAAAACACAGCTGCCCATTCCCCTTCCCCAGATAAACCCTTAGGCACTTCCTTCATCTCAGCAGGTGGCCAATACACCCTTCCGGCTGCCAACCATGGTTTGCCTCTTTCTCCTCTTTCCTCTCACACTTGATATCCAATCTACCGAAACACTTAGTAGGCCTGATTCCCAAAAATGACCCAGAATCTGACCCCGTCGTATGCCTCCACCCCACCCACCACATTCAAGTCACCATCCTCTCACCTGGACCAGTGAAGGGTCCCCTGGAGCTGTCACCCTCCGCCCTCTACCAACTCAACACACCTTAGGATCAATTTTCTAACCAATGCCACAGGCCCTGGACAACCAGGCCCTGCTGTTACCTCCTGACTCCATTTCCTCCTTGCTCCTCCTTGCCCGTACTGTGTCCCTCCCAGAGACCTCCGGCCTTGCTGCTATCACTTCTGTACCAGACACCTGCCTTGCTTCCCTCCTGTGACCTCATACTCCTTTACTTCGGTCACCTTGGTACTCCCAGCACCTACACCAATCCCAATTGCACAGCAAGCACTCTGTACCTATTTGTTGAATGTGAAGAGAGAGAGAGAGAGAGAGAGAGAGAGAGAGAGAGAGAGAGAGAGAGAGAAGGAAAGAAGGAAGGAAGGAAGGAAGGAAGGAAGGAAGGAAGGAAGGAAGGAGGGAGGGAGGGAGGGAGGGAGGGAGGGAGGGACGGAAGGAAGGAGGGAAGGAAAAGAAAAAAGAGAAGAAAAGAAAAAGATAGACATCTGGACTACTTGATCCCAAAGTCCTGTGTCAAACTTGGTGAAGACACCCCAGGGGAAGACCAAAATGATACTGCTGAAAGTTTTGATGTAAACTTGGTATGTGGCTCCTTGCAACAAAAGATTCTACTTGTCACCACCCAGAGGAACTGATTCCCACCCCTGCGAATGAGGGCCCTGAGCAGCCTTCCCAGTATCCACACAACAACTAGGCTTCCGCTGTGGGACCCAGATTTTCAGGAAGCCAGTGTCATCTTGTCCACATCTGGCAGTTGTACTGCATCCCTTAAAAGTCACTCTAAGTGACAAATGTACATTCTGCTTTCAGGGAAAAAAAAAAAAAGAAAGTTTCCTTGAGTCGATTAGATGACCCCATGGCCAAAATCAAAATTCCACATTAAGAAGAATACCAAAGAAGAATGTCAGTGACCTAGGCCCCGACACAATCCTTGGGCCCAGCCCTACCAGATTATGACCAGTATGATACACTGTTTCCCTCTTCACCAGGGGACCGGCTTCATCCTTTCCCAGGGGAAAGACTCCCTGGCTCCAAGCTGGACAATGGCATCCGTGACACCACTGCAAACTCTCACCCTCCCTAAACCCAACAACCTTCTACATCAAATGCTTCTGCTCAACCCTGCCTTTGCCCTGAAATCATGCAGGTCTTTGTGGAGACTCTGCATTTTAGGATTTCAGTGATGTCCTCAACACAAATCCATAGTGGACAAACTGAGGGAGCACATTCCAATATGTTAATTTTCCAAGTTAGTGATAAGAGAAGTATAAACCTAGATCTGACATTAGCACCTTCTTGGACTTCATCAGCCAAATGACAGCCTGAAAACAAAGATGCTTCCAGACAGGCCAAGAGTAGCCCCTTAGGAAGGCAGGCAACACGGCTTGGAACAGGCAGGCCACAGGTGCAGTGCCCTGTGACTTGTCTGAGAATCGAGGTCAGTGAATCCAGCACCCTCCCTCCAACGTGCTCCTCCTAGCCCGGGTCCTGATCCCCACTCACCTTGAGGACCCCGAGCTACCTTGCTGTTGATTCTGTCAGCGTGCCCTGTACTGGCCCACCTCAGACTCTAACTTGGCAGGTGAGACTAGTTTCACAGTCAAGGTCGCACGTGCCCGGGGCAGGCAGCCTTCCACAGCTTATTTCTGCAACGGCAGGCTGACGCCAGTACTTAATCTGCCCAGTTTGTGATGTGGATTTTTCCCTGCTGCAGTGTCTAGCACAATGTAGCTACTCAAAAAATAAATGGCTGTATGAGATAGCACATTAGGACTCCTAAACGGTCACGATGATGCCCTGAATCCGACTTCTATTCACAAACTGGTTCCCATATGAATGCCCAGCTCTTTTTGACACCTTCCTGACCCAATGCTAACAAGGCAGGAGCTGCTCCTGCTGGGACACTGAGGGAAGGTCCCCATGGAGGGTCTGTAAGGATAGACACACTCTTCCTCATCTGAGTACTGGCCTCAACCAAGGAAGATAACACAGACACGATAACAAAGCGAGTTCGCAAGCCGTGCGGAAAAGAACACCACCACCACCGGGTTGTTCCTTTGGCCAGCCCGGGGTTGACAGACATGCTCCTCTGCAAGACCCGCCAACCTACCACTGAGTCCTTTGCAGCAACAGAAGGTGAGTCGCCCCCACTGTGGGGGGACAGCACCTCCCTACCAGGAAACAATTTGTAGCAAACCGTCCACAATATGAAAATGTATTTAATGCAATTAATAATTTAAGAAGTGAGAGCATGTGCTCTTGGAGAGTTAAATGCTTGTCAGAGTGATCGATGCACGCTTCACCACCAATACATTTCGTAGGAAGAGCAGAGGGATTTTGCAAACTTGTGTTGACCTTGGGTTGCCATATATAGGAGGCAGATTGCAAAGGCAGGCCTACTTAAGGAGGAACAGTTCTTCGGCTCCCAATTTACAGCCCTTTCTCCAATTAAAGGACTGTAAAAACATTAAAATTAATGCAGTCTTAACTCCTAGAGCAGGCTCTACTTTCTTAATTAGTGCATAATTATTCAGTTTTTGATATCCTGGAAAATTATCACATGGAAATTATTTTAGGCAGCGTAACAATAGCAAAAACTTGCTCCCTCAACTTGATTAACATGTGGAGGTAATTAACACTTTATTACAGTGAAAATACTATGACTGCTAATGTTTAATGACTTTTGCCATTGCATCCTAAGCAGGAAATTCAGAACACTATGGAATGATAGTTTCCTATAAATATATTACAAATGACTTGCAAAGATTGTGATGGTTTGAACTAGATGCATTAAAAATCAGGAGGCCACAGACATTCAGTTTCTAAAAGCTTCATGAGCAGAGACACATAATTTGGTGTGAACTCACAGGAAGATGGCATGGCATCATCATTTAGGGATGGCCCGGACAGGCAGCCCGGGCGCAATCTCAGCTATGGCCTGCTGTTAATAAAGCAGTATCCCCTCTGCTGTGCTAATGGATACTTTTAAATGGGTAGCCAAACTGTTGGAAGTTCAAGACATTTGAAAAAATTAAAATTAAATGTCTCCAGCTGAACAAACTGGAAGTGATAGCAGAACTTACTATTTCTATAATCGGGAAGCATTAGGGCTATTTGGAGTGGGGTAAATATTATGATTGCTCTTACATAAATATCTAAAAATACAGATGCCTACTCAAGTTGACTTATGACAAAAAAAATTGCACAAGATACCTTTATAAGAAACTGAAAGGGAAAGACAGTGTTTCTGCTTGTGCCATGAAGCCTCATATGGAGGGAACAAAAGAACAAAAGTGGTCTTCCTAGGACCACTTTTAAAGTTGTAACCAGGGATATCTTGTGAATAAACCATTGTTTACCACTATGTGCATTCAGAAACATGGAAATGTTAGCTTCTTTTTATTAGTTTACTTACTTATTGTATTTTTGAAAGTTGTATTGAAACCTCTATGCAAGAAGCTTTGCAGAAAGGGTAGCAAAAAGCAAATAAATACGGAATGAATGTGGGGTAGAAAATGCAGGTGACCTCAGCTAAGTTGATTGAAATTTCCTGCGTGTCAAGTGTCAGGTTTGGCATTAATGGTGCCCTCATGACACGACCAGGTCTACAGCTCTCTAAAATTTTATTTGAGTAGTTCTAACATTTTCTCATATACTATTTTGTTTTCTCTTGTCTTCTGAGTCTTTTTTTCCTTTGTTTCCATGCATTCCTGGGGTCTTATTTGGCTCCCTTGGAGGAAAAACATCTTGGAAACATTTCTCTGGCAGAGGGAAACACCTATCTCCTTCCTAAAGTGGATAGAAGAACAATTTACATTATTCAGAAAACCTTCAAATGGTTTCAAACCCATGCTATTGCTTTGATCGTAAAACACACTCTGGACCAGCAAGCTAAACTGGAAGGATCAAAGAAAAGGTAGCTCAAGTCACCTAAGGTGCTCCACCAGAATGGGGTGCTGGGAAGAGGGGTGCCCCTTCGTGAGACACACCAAGGCTGTGGGCGAGACCCGCCACAGCAGGAAGAGTCCAGGACTCACCCACTCACACCCCACTCCCTCCTTCAGAGAGGGGAACGCCACCACCTCCCTGACACTGAGCAGCCAGCCTAGGAGGGGAACAGCACCTCTTCCTTTGGAGGAATGAATCTCGTTTCCTGCAGGTCTCATTTACCACCAGAAGTTAGGGCTTTGGGTTGTCAGCTCTAAGTCCCTTGAAGACAGGGACAGTGTCTCATGCTCTTTGCATTCCTTTGGGCTCGTGACTACGAACACACCTGTATGATTGGTTAGTAACGCAGGAAGGGCAATCGGGGTCATGATGGGGGGCAGACCATGAAGGAGGGAGCTGAGGCTGAACCCCAGTCCTTCTCCTTACGGGCTGTGTGATGGTGGGCAGCTTACTCACTCTCAGTAGCACATTTCCTTGGGAGAACACTAGTAGTACCTGCCTCACAGGACTGCTGCAAGGTTAAAGACTTCATACATAGGTGTGTTGGTCAGGGTTCTCTAAAGGGACAGGACTGATAAGACAGACGTATATATGAAGGGGAGTTTATTCAGAGAATACACTCACAGGATCACAAGTCTCACAATAGGCCGTCTGCAAGCTGAGGAGCAAGAAAGCCAGTCTAAGCCCCAAAATCTCAACAGTAGGAAAGCTGATAGTGCAGCCTTCAGCCTGTGGCCGAAGGCCGAAGAGAGCCCCTGGCAACTGGTGTAAGTTCAAGAGTCCCAAAGCTAAAGAACGTGGAGTCCAATGTTCGAGGACAGGAAGCATCCAGCACAGGAGAAAGCTGAAGGCTGGAAGACTCAGCCAGTCCAGTCCTTCCACGTTCTTCTGCCGGCTTTATTCTGGCTGTGCTGACAGCTAATTAGATAGTGCCTGCTCAGAATGAGGGTGTGTCCGCCTCTCCCAGCCCACTGACTCAAACATTAATCTCCTTTGGCAACACCCTCACAGACACATCCAGAAAAACTACTTTGCATCCTTCAACCCAACCAAGTTGACACTCCATATTTTAACCATCACAACAGGTGTACCAAGAAGATGCTGTGAGTTTGGTTCCAGGCCTCTGCGATAAAGTGAGCCAATATCACAGTAAGTTGGGTCACATGGATTTTTTGGTTTCCCAGTGCATATCAAGCTGCGTTTACCCTACACAGGGGTCTATTAAGCGTCTAATAGCATGATGTCTACAAAAACAATGTACATGTCTTAATTTAAAAAATTCTTTAAGGTTGGGCATGGTGGTTCATGCCTAGAATCCCAGCACTTTGAGAGGCCAAGGCAAGAAGATCGCTTGAGGCCAGGAATTCAAGAGCAGCCTGGGCAACATAGTAAGGACCTATCTCTACAAAAACAATAAAAATAAAAAAACTGGACTCCCACACAATAATAGCGGGAGACTTTGACACCACATTGTTAATATTCGACAGATCAATGAGATAGAAAAGTAACAGGGACATTTATGATTTGAACTCAGATCTGGAACAAGTAAACTCAATGAATATTTATAGAATTCTTCACCCCAGGTCCATAGTACATTTGTTTTAAGTATCACATTACACCTATTTTGAAAGTGACCAAATAAATGGAAGCAAATCACTCTTTAGCATGTGCACAGCATTTCACAGACTTAAATGAAATATTGGTTGGCTGTTTATTATTTTCTTTCCCTGTTCCTTCCTGTCTCCGCTGTTAAGCACAATTATTAGCAAAAAAGAGGTTTTTAATACCTGTTTTTAGATTGCATTCCAGCCTGGGCAATAGAGCAAGACTACTGTTCTCTCTCCCCCTTTTCTCTTTCTTTTTCTTTCTAAAAAAAATAAAAATAAAAATAAAACATTATCCAGGAGTGGTGGCCTGTGCCTGTAGTCCCAGCTACTCAGGAGGCTAAGGCAGGAGGAGCACTTGGGCTCAGAAGTTCTAGGCTACAGTGAGCTATTATGCTGCTATACTCCAGCCTGGGTGACTAAGGAAGATCCTGTCTCTAAAAAATAAATAATACCTTATTGCTAAAAAATGTTAAAGAGCATGAGCCATCAGCAAGTCATAATCTTTTTGTTAGTTGAGGGTCTTGCCTTGATGTTGATGTCTGCTGACTAATTAGGATGGTGTTTATTGAAACTTGGGGTGACTGTGGCAATTTCTCAAAATAGAAAACAATGAAGTCCACCGCATCGACTCTTCCCTTCATAAGAGTTTGCTGTAGAACATCATTCTCAGCAAACTGACACAAGAACAGAAAAGGAAATACCACATATTCTCACTCATAGGCGGGTGAGAAAAATGAGAACACGTGGACATAGGAAGGGGGGTACTACACACTGGGGTCTATTGGGGGGAATAGGGGAGGGACAGTGGGGGGGAGCTGGGGAGGGATAGCCTGGGGATAAATGCCAAGTGTGGGTGAAGGGGAGGAAGGCAGCAAAACACACTGCCATGTGTGTACCTATGCAACTATCTTGCACGTTCTGCACATGTACCCCAAAACCTAAAATGCAATAAAAATATTAAACAAAGAGTTTGCTGTAGCATGCAGTGCTGCTTGATAGCATTTTACCCACAATAGAAGTTCTTTAAAAACTGGAGCCAAACTCTCAAACCCTGATACTGTTTTATCAGCTAAGTTTATGTAATATTCTAAATCCTCCATTGTCATTTCAACAATGTCCAAGGCATTTTAACTAAAAATATATTCTATCTGAAGAAACCACTTTCTTTGCTCATCTATCCATAAGAAGCAACTCCTCACCCCTTCCAGTTTCATCATGAGATTCAGCAATTCAGCCACATCTGCAGGCTTCCGTTTCTAATTCTACTTCTCCTGCTATTTCCACCACATCTGCAGCTACTTCCTGCACTGAATTCTTGAACACCTCATAGTGATCCGTGGGGGCTGGAATCAACTTCTGCCAAACTCCCGTTTCAAATATGTTGATATTTTGACCTTCTCCCATGAATCATGAATGTCCTTGACAGGATCTAGAATGGTAAATCCTTTCCAGAAGGTTTTACATTTACTTTGCCCAGCTGCAACAGGTTAATCACTATCTATGGAAGCTATAGCTTTATGAAACGTATTTCCGACATAATTAGTTGGTTTTTTTGTTTTGGAATGGAGTCTCACTCTGTCACCCAGGCTGGAGTATAGTGGTACAACCTTGGCTCACTGCAACCTCTGCCTCCCAGGTTCAAGTGATTCTCCTGCCTTAGCTTCCTGAGTAGCTGGGATTACAGGTGAGCACCACTATGCCCAGCTAATCTTTGTATTTGTAGTAGAGACGGGGTTTCATCTCATGAGCCCCTGCCTCAGCCTCCCAAAGTGCTGAGATTACAGGCATGAGCCACCATGACTGGCCAACAAGATTTGAAAGTTAAAATTACTCCTTGGTTTATGGACTACAGGACAGATGTTGTATTAGCAGCATGCAAACAACATTCATCTCCTGTGCATCTTCATCAGAGCTCTTGTGTGACCAGGTGCATTGTCAATGAGCAGTAATATTTTGAAAGGAATCTTTTTCTGAGCAGTAGGTCTCGATAGTGGGCTTAAAATATTCAGTAAACTATGCTACAAACAGATGTTCTGTCATCCAGGCTTTTTTCTTCCAGTTATAGAGTACAGGCAGAGTAGAAGTAGCATAGTTCTTAAGGACTTTAGGATTTTTAGAATAATAAATGAAATTTGGCTTCAATTTCAAGTCACCAGGTACCTTAGCATCTAACAAGAAAGTCAGAATAAACTTTGAAACTTTGAAGCTTTGAAGCTGGGCTCTGAGGTTTTCTCTCTAGCTATACAAGATCTTCATGGCATCTTCTTTCAGCATAAGCTGTTTCATCTACCTTGAAAATCTCTTGTTTAGTGTAGACACCTTCATCAGTGCTCTTAGCTGGGACTTCCGGATAATTTGCTGAAGCTTCTCCATCAGCACTTGCTGCTTCGCTTTGCACTTTTATGCTATGGAGGTGACATCTTTCCTTTAACCTCAAGAAACAACCTCTGCTTGCTTCAAACTTTTCTTCTGAACCTTCCTTACCTCTCTCAGCCAGTATGGAATTGAAAAGAGTTAGAGCCTTCCTCTGGATTCAGCTTTGGCTTATGGGAATGTTCTGGCTGGTTTGATCTTCCATCCAGACCACTAAAACATTTTCTGTGTTAACATTAAGGTTGTTTAGCTTTCTTATCATGTTTTTATTGTTGTTTTTGTTCAGTAGAGTAGCACTTTTAATTGCCTTCAAGAACTTTTCCTTTGCATTCACAACTTGGCTGTTTGGCATGAGAGGCCCAGCTTTCAGCCTATCTTGGCATTGGACATGCCTTCCTTTCCTCACTTAGCTTAATCATTTCTAGCTTTGATTTAAAGTGGGAGATATGTGACTCTTCCTTTCACTTGAACACTTAGAGACCATAACTGCCCTAATTTCAATATCGTTTTGTCTCAGGAAAAAGGGAGGCACAAGGACAGGAAGAAGAATGGAGAACGGCTGAGTGGTGGAGCAGTCTGAATGCACACACTTATTGATTACGTTTATGATGTGGTTTGCTTTGGCTCTGTGTCCCCACCCAAATCTCACCTTGAATTGTAATAATCCCCAGGCATCAAGGGCGGGGCCAGGTGGAAATAATTGAATCATGCGGGTGGTTTCCCGCATACTGTTCTTGTGATAGTGAGTGAGTTCTCACAAGATCTGATGGTTTCATAAGCCATGATTGTGAGGCCTCCCCAGCCATGTGGCACTGTAAGTCCATTAAACCTCTTTTTCTTTATAAATTACCCAGTCTCAGGTTTTTAAATATATATATATATATATATATATATATATATATATATATATATATTATTGCATTTTAGGTTTTGGTGTACATGTGAAGAACATGCAAGATTGTTGCATAGGTACATACAATGTATAGGTACGTACAGGCAATGTGGTTTGCTGCCTTCCTCCCCATCACCTGTATCTGACATTTATCCCTATGTTATTCCTCCCCCAACTCCCTACTCCCTTCTGTCCCTCCCCTAGTTCCCCCAAACAGACCCTAGTGCGTGATGCTTCCCTCCCTGTGTCCATCTGTTCTCATTGTTCAACACCCACCTATGAGTGAGAATATGTGGTGTTTTATTTTCTGTTCTTGTGTAAGTTTGCTGAGAATGATGGTTTCCAGGTTCCTCCATGTCCCTACAAAGGGCACAAACTCATCCTTTGAGTTTGTGCCCATGTCCCTACAAAGGGCACAAACTCATCTATGGCTGCATAGTATTCCATGGTATATATGTGCTACGTTTTCCCTGTCCGGTCTATCATTGATGGGCATTTGGGTTGATTCCAAGTCTTTGCTATTGTAAACAGTGCTGCAATGAACATTCGTGTGCATGTGTCCTTATAATAGAACGATTTATAATCTTTTGGATATATACCCAGTAATGGGATTGCTGGGACAAATGGAATTTCTATTTCTAGGTCCTTGAGGCCTCGCCACACTGTCTTCCACAATGGTTAAACTAATTTACACTCCCACCAGCAGTGTAAGAGTGTTCGTATTTCTCCACATCCTCTCCAGCATCTGTTGTCTCCAGATTTTTTAATGCTTTATTAGCTGTGTGAGAACAGACTAATACAGTTGGCAATCTTATTTAGGTGTGGTTCACAATGTCCCAAAACAATTACAATAGTAACATCAAAGGTCACGGATCACAGACCACCATCACAGATGTAGTAGTAACAAGTTTGAAATACTGTAAGAATTACCAAAATGTGACACGGAGACAACATGAAGTGAACACGTTAGAAAAATGGCACCGATAGAGTTGATGAACTCAGGGTTGCCACAAAGTTTCAGTTTGTTTAAAAAAAAAAAAAAAAAAAAGTATCTGTGAAGTTCAACAAAATGATGTGCAATTGATAAAGCATACCTGTTAAGGGCATGCAGAGCAGCAATGGCCTCTAGTAAGGACTCCATCCGAGTTTGCTGTTGCTACCACTGCTACTACTATTATTATTGCTACTATGACCCTGCCCACTCATGGGTGGAACTGATTATTTTCTCAGCTGTACCAAAAAGGTTGTGAAAGGCATCAGTTCTGCAATGATGACACACAAAGCCTGTTACCATCAGAACTCTCCCCAGGCTGCTCCACTGAGTGTCTAATGTGACCCATCTATGCTCTCTGTCTGCTATTCTCATTTCCAGCTAATTTCCTGTCTTGAAAGTCTTGCTCATGAACACAAGGCAGAAGGCACAGAGCTCTCCTATCTACTCTGCCTCCGGAGCCCATGAGTGTCCAGGATAAGTCTGGAAGACAAAACAAACCCAAGCACAACTACTTGTGAACTAAGTGCCCCTGACCTGACCAGTGTCCACGCTATCTTCCCAGGCTGAGACAAGGAAGAAGCCATTCCCCAAGGAGGAGAACCTGAGCCCTTCCCATGAGTGCCTCTGGGGAGCAGAAGGCCAGAGGCAGGAAAAAAGAGAAGAATCCCAGTGCAAAGGAAAATCAGAGGGGGCATGAGAGGATGAGGTATTAAAGATCTCCCCACCCAGCCATCACATGCCTGTGTGTGGGCCTAGAGAGACTCTCCCACGGTGCACAGGACACTTGTGAAGGGATGTCCACAGCAACACCTCTCATGCTGGACAAACTGGAAATGACCTCTCAGACTACCTTCCAGCCCATGGCTTGGAAAATGGGGCCTATAAATGGACACATATTCACATAATGGAACAGTGTACAGAAATTACACGACTGGACCATGACCACTTACAACACAGATGAATCTTGAAATACAATCACAAGTGAAAAAAATCACGTTCACCCCAGAAGGCTGCGTGTGGAATGATACCATTTTTATAAACCCAAGGTTAAAGAAAACTACATAATATACTGTCAAAAATGCATACATTTCCAATGAAAACGAATTTTAAAATTCCAGTTCCTTTTCCTTGGGGAGAGTGGACCTCCTGGAGTGAGGAGCGGGGCAGAGGTTACAGAGGAGCACAAACGGAGGGACAGGTTTGGAGCAGGGTCTCTTACAGGCTGAAGCTCTGTGGGCAGCATGCATGTGACACACATGTTTTGCCTATTTCAAATGGCTACTTTTAAAATGCAACAAAAAGAAGGGGAAAATAAAGAGACGTTTTCTGAAGTAACTTCAAATTACTTAACATTGTACCTGAGGAATAGCTGCAATATCTGTAGGCTCGGAGATCATTTCTTCTTCTACTGTGGACTTTTTGAAAAATGGCTAAGGATCACAAAGCTTACAAGACAGCAAGAATTGCCCACCCGGCCCCTAGCAGACACCTGAAACATGGCTGGGTTACCATTCCCACCTCTTCAGGGTGAGTCCCTCTGAGTGCCGTATTGTTTCGGGGGTTCTTCTGCAATTGTGGGGTGGGGTTAATTTCGAATACCCATTTAACAGACTGCCAGGACTAAATTGCCAGAACTCTTTCAAAGAAACTCACATTATATGAAGCCACTGACAGTCTGGTGATGTCTGTCACAGCAGATAGCATTACTTATGCCGACACAAAATGTGATCTCTTAGATAAGAGGGATACATGAAGGAAAGGAAAACAGCATGATGGAAATAGGTCACTTTCAATAAACAAGGCAAATGTTCAGTCGTTCACACTGGTAAAAATTATTCAAGCAGCTTCACACCTTGCCTGTGGTGGTCCTTTCTGTGGTCAGTACAGGAAACTCTTCAGTTCTCATCTAATGCTTCTTCTCCAATGTTCAATTGCCTCATTTAGCCATATTATCTTCTTAGCAATGCCAACACACTTGCCAGGGTCTGCCACTGGCTATCCATCCCAAACTGCTCCACTGCAGAGGCCACCTGTGGCCACTGGGTATGTAAGAACTCGCCTCCAATGCTGGCCATATCACCCTGTTAATGAATCATAGTGAATAACTGTAGGAAGTTGTCTCCCCAAAGAAAGAACAACAGAAATATTAAAAGCAATAGTTTGCTTGTAAAATAGATTCCAGATTATTTCAAAAGGCCAACTATACACCTGGCAACAAAACACTCTTATGGCAATTTAAAAACTATAGAGCTAAGGGAATTTTTATGTCTCAGCCAACTGTTTTGATTGCTTTTAATTAAATACAAATGAAATAATTGACATAAAGTGCCATGAGGCAATTATTTCGTTGGCATTTTGTCTCTTTGGAGGCAAACTGTTTACTGCATTGATCATCTAGAAAATTCTTTAACTCGGTTGGAGCCAGTTGTAACACAGCTAAAGAGGTAATATCAACTTCAGGTAATCAAGAACTCTTATGCAAATATCGAATTTGTATTAACAGCACGCATTTTAGATCCCAGCACAGTGTTATTTTTATACTTCTTCATCCCTGGGCCATCACTGTAGAGATGTGGGACGTAAATTTTTTCTGATTAGATATTTTAAATAAATGAATAAGTTAACAACAAAATGATGTTTATCTGAGGTTTTACCAACTTGTTATTTCTCATTTTTGCAATAATCAGGATTTTTATTTGCTTTCCCAAAATGTTCATAAACCCAACAAGAATGCATTTGGCTCATTGGCAAGACCTTAAGATATTTTTCCGTTCACAAAGTCATCAGAGAATGTCATCATGGACCAACACAAGTTTCTTCACATTTTTGCACAGATGGAGTCAATCTTGGCTTTGCATCTTATAATAAACATTTAAAATATTAGTCTAACTTAGATGCAATATTAAATTTACCATGGTCACTATGAACATTAGTTAGCTTTTGTTCAAGTGAGATGAGACATTCATTTGGGTCTGAAAGATCAGCTATTCTGGATTTTTCCGTGGCATGTGGCCAAAGATCATGCAGGTGTTCAACTCGGTGTGGGAACAGCCAGCACGCTGCTGTGTGCCTCCTAGGAGAGACACTTTCTCCCAATGGTAGAAAGGGTATGCACCAGATACAAATCATCAGAAAGAAAATACAGGGTTCAATGGACCAGGGAGGGAGGTAATTTGGAACTTGATTATCCCTTGAATAGGGTTTCTCTGTATATTTATCAGAAATGTAATACAAAATAGTTCTCCAGCTTAGAGAAAAGTTTTGGGATCATTAGGAAACTCTCCAGTCAACTTGAATTAAATTCTTATTTAGAATCTCTAGGGCCGCCATCTAAAAGGGTCAGCACCCTTATAGTCTGAAATAACTAAGAAGGTTTTGTAACTAGAGCATTCAAAAGCGCCATCGATCTGCTAGTTTGGCCATTTGTAATAGGTGGTTTAATAATCAGATCAAAAGCCAGCTTTGTAAGCTTAGTATTTTTAATTGTGGTTTTGGCTTGATAAATTATCTTGATGAACTAGCTGATTGGTCCAAGTTCAAATAGCTTAAAAAGAAAGAAATGGCTTAGGCTCCTAGCCAATATATTCAGAACAAAACCGAAGTGTTTGCCAGCTTCCCAAACTATTGCAATCAAAACCAGACAAAAGAAGGAGAAGATACCTCCTGGAACCTGCCAACATTTTAACCAGCGCGATTCTTCCGCTGAGCGCGCGCCTCAGCCAGAAGTCGGAGTGCCCGGCCAAGAGCGCACGCTCTGGCTGCAGCTCCGCGCTGACTCTTCAAATGATTGTCGTTTTTTTCCTCTCCTGCTGCCAACTGCTCCCGGAGCTCACCAGCCTGTGTTCTGAAGCCAAGAGTTCATAGTAAACCTTGCAATATCTCATGCAATCGTAATGCAATTAGTGAGGCTCGTGCTCCTGCTGGGCCTCTCCCCTCCACGCTCTGAGCCCCCAAAGAAGTCAATCACCATGCCAATTTCAAGGGTCTCCGAGCTGGGCAAGGGAGGCTCAGGCTGCCCCGCACTTTGTCATTTCTGTTGCCTCCACCGACTCCTCCTTTCAGCAGCACAGAAGGTGGCTCCAGTGTGATGGCTTTCCAAACACCACTGGAAAGGCAGAGCTCCCTGGTCAAGCTATTTCCAAGTCAACTCTGGTGAGAAACAGGGCACAACCGGTTTCTCCAGATTGTGTACACTTGCAAATGAAGCTCTGAAGGTGAATAAATTTGCATCGGGCAATTCATCAGGCAAATTCAAGGCATAGTCAATTTCCATATTACCTCCCTCCCTGGTCCATTGAATCCTGTATTTTCTTTTCTTTTCTTTTTTTAAGACGAAGTTTCACTCTTGTTACCCAGGCTGGAGTGCAATGGCGTGATCTCGGCTCACCACAACCTCCCCTCCTGGGTTCAAGCAATTCTCCTGCCTCAGCCTCCTGAGTAGCTGGGATTACAGGCAGTAATCCCTGTATTTTCTTTCTGATGATTTGTATCTGGTGCATCCCCAGCCTTGTGGTTGAGTATATTTTAAATGATCACTTACAGCACTGAGCACCCAAACTGGGGTTTTCAGACACCCATCTTCACTGAAAAGAGCTAGGGATCTTTGGACACGTGGCCGATTTCACGGCTGAAGCCAGGAAAGATGAGCCTGGAACAGCTTTTGTGCCAGAAAGTCAGGAAGTGTTTAGAAAATGATGGAGACATGTCAATACAACACAGAGCCAGTTTGGAGGGGCTTCTATTGGCCAAACCCAGGCAGTTTGAACCACAGAATTACAGTGACAGCAAAAGACTAAAACTGGTTGATTCATAAGTCCGTACTCACATAGATGAAACAGTAAATAAATAAGGGGAAGAAGGACAGCTCCTCTTCACAGTTGATTGACAGGTAGAATAAATGCTGGTGATTTCGCAATCATCATAGTAATGATTGGATTAGGCATGAATCCTCAAATGGATGCTAAAACTAATGGATGAAACTTGGATGCGAAACAGGATATTGATATTGTCTTAAAGTATCTTCCCACAAATTACTTATTACTATCAGAGAAACAGTAAATTTACAATGGAGAAATCTAGCGAACCCCTCCTAGCCACATAGCCAAGGTTACTATCATCTATGTTGGAACAAAGTGACCTCATGGTTTCTCCTGATAGGGAGCACTGTAAAGTGCCCCCTGTGACTTGTGCGGTATTCCCACCCAAAATGCAAAATCTGAACCCAAGCATTCAGAAACCATCACACGACTCAGACTGAAGAACATTCTACAAAATAGCTGGTCTATACTTTTCAAAAATGTCAAGGTCAAGAAGATTTTTTAAAAGGCTATGAAACAATTCAGAACTATCCAGGCTAGAACTGAGATACTAGAACCCACTTCTGGGAGAATACAGATGGCTCTAAAGAGCATAATTAGTGCATTTGATGAAATTTAAAAATGGACAACGCATCAATGTTAAAGTCAACATTAATTATACGGTGACTATGTAACAGAATTTTCTTATTTTTAGAAAATATACTTTTAAGGTATTTTGGAATAAATGCAACGTGATATCTATCACTCTCAATGCATTCAAAAAATGTGTGTGTATTTATGTATGCTTCTATATATGGATGAGTGTGAATATGGTGCACATGTGTTAGTATACACATACAACTGTATGCATGTGTGTGTGTTTATGTATATGTATGCGTAAAGATAAGTATGACAGAAAGAGTCGAATAGGGCAAAATGTTAGCAACAACAATGCTGGGTAAATTTCGGCTGTTCTTTGCAACTTCTGTATAGGTTGGAAATTATATCAAGTAAAAGTCTCAAAAGTTGCACTTAAATTTAGCATCCATTTGAGGATTCGTGCCTAATCCAGTCATTACTATGATGACTGGGAAATCACCAGCATTCATTCTACTTGTCAATCAACTGTGAAGAAGAACCATCCTTCTTCCCCTCATGTATTTATTTATTTATCTGTATAGATTTATTTATTCATCTGCATAAATATTTTGGGCAGCAAAGAGTGTCCAAAAAGGCTCCCCACACAGTGGGACACAAACCTCAGACACTGTTGAAGTTCAGGCAGCAAAGAAAAGAAAGACCTGGGGACTGACTCCATGAGGAAGGAAATCCATGGAAAGCAGCAGTGAGTCAACCCAGTGGTTCTCAGCCAGGGTGGTTTCGTCCTTCCTGGGTGCCTTTGGCAATGCCTGCTGACATTTTTGTTGGTACACTTGGGCATGGGAGTGAGGCTACTTGAGTCTCGTGGGTAGGGGCCAAAGAAGCTGCTCAGTATTCTACAAGGCACAGGACAGCCCCTGCACAAAGAATTATCTAGTTCAAAATGTCAGTTGTGCCAAAGATGAGAAACCCTGAGCTAAACAATTGATTTTCAACAACTACAGGGTTAGAGATTGAATTTCAAAGAAATCTAATTTTATAAATTAGAACAGTTTGATAAACCCTAGAAATATGTCAGGAATTTATAATTCCCATCATTTTTAAGGCTGATGAGGATAAATACTCATCAAAAGGCAGGGCAAGATTTCTAACTTAAGAATGAAAGAATTTTTCAAGCTATCATTGAAGGGAATAAAAGATACATGCCTTTCCTAAATTTAGGAATTTAATATAGATACAGCCATTTTGTGAAGGAAAAATAGCCAGAAAGTAATGTGATCCAACATTTTTGTTTTCGAGTGTCTTTGAATCTAAAAATCTAAGATGAATACATGTTTTAAGCTTTCTAAATATTCTTCTTTACTTTGTGCTGTTATTTGAAATGGCACAGACGCATCTGTCCTGTGGACAATCACAAGCTGTCTAAATGTGGTTCTTTTTAAGCACATTGAATTTTTTTAAGCCGGCAATCTCCATTATTTTTTTAAAATTGCAAATCTGATTCAAATCGGTGATCACAATATGGAGAAAATGCATCTAAATAACAATAATGCGTTGTGAGGAGTTTAGTCCAATTTCGGTGGCGTGCTAAAATGCCCTCATCAAGACATGTGATACCACCCTCAGTGCAGCTGATGCCAGGAAGTCATTCCCAAAATGAGTTCAGACGTAATTGCAGCCTTTGACATCCTCAATGTTAGGACCCTTCTAAATCATCTTGAAAAATATGTTGGTCTTTCAGGTTCGGTTATTTGGTTGCTTAAATCTTATTATAACCATCAACAACGGTTTGTTAATATAATTTCTTTCCATTCCCCCTCTTACACTGTCATCTGGAGTCATCTGTTAGGTTGTCATCGGGAATCCCAAAGGGAACTGGGTCTTGCTTCCATCCTTTTCTTTATCTAACCGCTGCCTTTAAGAACTACAACACCATAGCTTTAAAAACACGGACACTCTTACCGTATTTCAGCTGACAATGGGCCTGCGTGTTTTCCTGTTCCCAGCACTCACCCACTCGATTGGTACACTCATCTGTTACTTACACGAAACTAACCCTGGGTTTTGTTGTCTTGAAACTTCTTCATGTTAAAATTCAGAATTGTTTGCTTTATTCTCCCTTCTACCTCCTAAAGAAATGTATAAGATTATTGCTGTTTTCCGTGAAGATTTCAGATTTATTGATTGACCTAGCATGGTTACATAGGTGTTTTCTACAGTCAGTAGAATAACGAGTTATTGGAATTAGAACATGTACCCTGGACACCTGCACACCACCAGTGCCGACACGGTCCCACAGACAGAGCATTTCCTTCTGCCTCTCTAGTTACGAGCAATCCAAAGAAAAAACAGCAAGCCTGCCTTTCCCACATAAAGATAAAAGGAATGGGGTAGAAGAGAAGAAAAAAATATTTTGCACCTGCGATCTATCAGGTAGTGTTCTATGTGCTTTAAACACACAGCTGGGCCGGGTGCAGTGGCTCAAGCCTGTAATCCCAGCACTTTGGGAGGCCGAGGCGGGTGGATCATGAGGTCAAGAGATCGAGACCATCCTGGTCAACATGGTGAAACCCCGTCTCTACTAAAGATACAAAAATTAGCTGGGCATGGTGGCGCGTGCCTGTAATCCCAGCTACTCAGGAGGCTGAGGCAAGGAGAATTGCCTGAACCCAGGAGGCGGAGGTTGTGGTGAGCCGAGATCGCACCATTGCACTCCAGCCTGGGTAACAAGAGCAAAACTACGTCTCAAAAAAAAAAAAAAAAAACCCACGGCTATGTTTTTCTTCTGGTTTGAAAAGGCACCTGGCTAGCATACCTGATACAGCTTGTATCGATTTTTGACCCTGTTTGAGATTATATTCCCATAAACTAGCACATGAGGAGTGTTCAAAACCGTTGGTTAAATAAATGATTGCTATCTTTGGAGATACTTACAAAGCAACTTTAAAAATATTGAAAGCACCATACTACTTCTGAAAATTAAGATGAATTAAGAGCTTAATGGCAGACTCTGGGCAAAACCTCAAAATGTGAGGCAAATTGAGTTCTATTTTTAAAATCAACTATCAATCAACACTCCCTTATCCAGGTTTTGCCTTGTGACAAAGTCAGGCTTTGGTTCATGAGAAGGATCCTGGCTGCAGAAAGCCGGGAGCACATTGGAAGAACCCTCCATCCGGTCCAACCAGAACTGCTGAAGAAAAGGTCTCCTGCTGCGTTGTATGATAAAAGTCAGAAATTCCCAGAAAATAACAGAATGAGGTGTGGGATGCATGGGGCACACAGTATCCTGGTTTATAAACTCGGAGGCAGAAGCAGGAAGAGGTCGGCGCAATGCCAGCTGGGATGAAGTGTTTCAGCACACCGTGTTCACTTACCACGCTGTTTGAGAAGATGGTGGATGTGGATGTAGAGAGACACGCTCTGAATGATGCCTCCTAGTCCCTAAGGACGCAGTGGAACCCTGAGTCCTGCTACCTGCCCTCCACCAGTGGAAAAAGGTTCCTGTCTCCACCCACTTTTCTGGGCAGCTGAAGCATTGAGATTGGGGAGTTCTTTCTTCTTTTGTTTCATTTTTTTTGTTTCAGTCAAAAATATAAAGAAAAAATACAACATAAAGCAACTGTAAAAGCACAACACAATAAGACATCATGAATCTCATCCTCAGCTTACAGAAAGAGCATTCTTCCGGGTGGGAACCCCAACAGAAATTAGAAGTGAACCCCTGGAACACATTCAGTATACTCAAAGAGCTCAAAACTCCTCTTCAGTAAAAAAGGACAGGACATTAAAACCAATAAGATTAAAAAAAAAATAAGATTTTGGCCAGACATGGTGACTCAAGCCTGTAATCCCAGTGCTTTGGGAGGCCAAGGCTGGTGGACCACCTGAGGTCGGCAGTTCAAAACCAGCCTGGCCAACATAGTGAAACCCTGTCTCTACTAAAAATACAAAAATTAGCCGGATGTGGTGGTGCACACCTGTAATCCCAGCTCAAGAGGCTGAGACAGGAGAATTGCTTGAACCCAGGAGGCAGAGGTTGCAGTGAGCCAAGACTGCGCCACTGCACTCCAGCCTGGGTGACAGAGTGAGACTCAGTCTCAAAAAAAAAATTTTTTTTTAAATAAGAATATGAAGGGTGAAGACGCAAAATGAGAGAGAGATGAGTGAAGAAAGGGATACAAAAGATTAAAAGTGCAACAGGATTTAAACCCATGTTGTAGACAGTGAACCACAGAATACATGACCTTAATATGGCATACATATTTGAGATTCTCTTTTGAATAGAGAGAAAAAGGACAAAGAAAAGAAAATGAAGAAAGAAACAAGCATGATAAATGAGCACAGATAACAGTCTAAACACACAAAAATTAACTGGTGGTCTGGAAGGGATCTCTTATCTCTCCAAAGAACATAAGTTGTCCCTTCTAACTAAAACAGTAACAATGATCTGGCTTTGCTGATTGAAAAAGTTCCCGGTGCTTAATGTAAAAGCCATCGGTGAGAGGCATATTTATATATCCTCTAGCAAGTGATGAAAATTTGCAAAGAAGAGGAAGAAAGCACACCCTGCCTTTCTCTGGATGACCCAGAGTTTATGTACATAAGACAGCAATGACAGGTGACCTCCAAGTCGTCTTTGGAACATGGAATACCAGACTGGGAACAGAATCAATATGGCGAGGGAAAAAAGTTGTGTCCTAAAAATAGGACCAGCCAACTTATATGTTGTTGGTGAAGCCATAATTTTTTTCAGCTAGATTGAACTTAATTCATAATTTGGAGCATTAAATAATTTTTCCATCAAAAGTCACAATGTGGCCATAAGGATGGAAGTGATTCACATTAAGAAGAAAAGAGGGCAACAGACACACAGTCACAAAATATAGTAGAGTTGATTAAAAGCACTACAAGCAAAAACATGTACAGATCACACCTCAGCCTTTTCTAAAGCAACAAATCCAAACAGTGCTATGCCTTATGTTGCTTTCTTTTGTTGGTGAAGCAATTCTGAGGGCAATTCATTATTCTACCAACTTATTTATTAACAAAACATAAAAACTGTTGTACTGATCCTTTTACTTAGAAACAGGAGGAAATCAGAGCAAATACCCAGTATACTAAATAAATGAGATACCAATGAATTAAAATGGAAAAATCATTATCGTAAGTCCAATTCTACTTTGTCAATACCATTTTTACTTATAAAATTTTAATCCATCTAAAATTTAAGTAAAAATTATGTGAGGAGGCCGGGTACAGTGGTTCACGCCTGTAATCCCAGCACTTTGGGAGGCCTAGGCAGACAGATCACTTGAGATCAGGAGTTTGAGACCAGCCTGGCCAATGTGGTGAAACCCTGTCTCTACTAAAACTATAAAAATTAGCCAAGTGTGAATGGCACGTGCCTGTAATCCCAGCTACTCGGAAGGCTGAGGCAGGAGAATCGCTTGAACCCAGGAGGAGGAGGTTGAGGTGAGCCAAGATCTTGCCTCTGCACTCTAGCCTGGCGACAGAGCTAGACTCTGTCTCAAAAAAAAAAAAAAAAAAAAGATATAGGGTAACTAGATCAATTTGGCCACTTTCATTTGATAATAAACCCATGTATCAAATGTTACACTAAATTTTAAGATAATATTTGAATGGCAGTGAGGATGGAGAAACTTGCCCAAGTAAAACCCAAAGGAAATACAAAAAAAGGGAGATAGCTCACCTCATAAATGCTTTTATAACTGGCTGCCATATGACACCACAAGCAATGTAAAAAGACAAATGATAACCTTCTTGACTACACCTATAACAGACAAATGCCTGTATCCCTAAATCACTGAGAACTTCTGCAGATGTTTAGGTTGAAGAGTAAATAAGTCAAAAAAGAAATAGACAGACATCTAGACTGCCAATTAAAGAAAAAAAGAAAATTATCAATAAATATGTGGCCAAACACATGCAAACTGAAGCAGTGAAGAGCTGCCATTCTTTTTACGAACCGGCACAAATTATGAGCATCAGTAACATTAAGTGCTAGCAAGAACATTAGGAAAAGGACATTCTCATGCAGTGCAGTTAAGAGAATGAATCATTACAAACTTAAAATGAAATAAACTAGCGTTGTCTATAAAAGGTTAAATACATATTTTCTCTTAACCAGACACGTTTCCTTCTGGAAATTATACAATAAACCCTATACAATAAAACCCTATATAATAAAAATTTCAGCATGCATATTTATCTGTATAATTGTGCCACATTATTTGAAAACTAAAATACTGGAACCAACCATCAGTAGAGCTTAAATTAAATATCCTATAATAAAACATTATGGAATAGTAAGCAGTTGTTCTACATTATGTATCAGCCCAGGGAGATGTTCATTATATACCATTACTTAAAAAGTGTCAAGTTTATTGTGATTCTGTCTGTATAAGACAAAACAAGATCAACATCAAAATGTGTATATTCTGGATATGTGCATGGATGAATGAGGAGATAGATAGACAGATGACAGCTAGATATACAAACCAAACTGTTAAATAACAATGATTATATGATTACCTATAAGGAAGAATGGGAGAATGGAGAGAGAGTAGGGAAAAATAAACTCTCTATTCAGATAATTTTAGATTGTTTTACTTGTTCTAATTTAATAACAAAAGTTAAAAATATAAAGCAGCAGTAAAATAGAGAAAAAGCAATGCATGACTTTTAGAAGGAGAAAGGAGACAATTACAAATAAGGCTAGGTAAGGAACAGGAAGAGACCATTCTGTGTAGACACCTATGATAATATCTTTGAAAATCTAAATGAGATAAAAAATGAACACATTTTAGAGATGACCAAATAAAAGTTATCCAGGAAGGCAAAGATGGTTTAATTCCAGAAAATCTGGTAATATAATCAATTATATTAATAGATCAAAAGAGAAAAATAATATATTCATTTCAAGAAATGGCCTTAAAATGCACTGCATATGCAAAAATAAAAGGATATAAATTTATTTGGGATTTTATCATTAAGTGCATTTGTGTGCTTAATAAACGTACATAATAAAATTATTAGTATACATAATAAACATGTACACTCATGCACTTAATGATAAAATCCCAAAGAAACTTCCAACAAAATCAGAAATACAGATCTTTCAATTCAATTTAGTTCAGAAAAAAAATAGAAACATATATTGGAAAATATGACACAAAAGAATTATTATTCATGGATTGTCTGTCATAGGAGTGAAAGTAGTGAACTGAGTAACTATTACAACTGACTATATAGGTCAGAGATCGTGAGATAAAAGTAAGTTTAAAAAATTCTATCTTTTCCTATATAAGAATGATAAAAAGAAAATATAACAAAGAGTGTATTCACAATAGAAAAAAAAAGTTAGAATATCAAAAAAATGATTTTAACAAAAATATTTACATTTAACTGCCAAATCTATTGAGAGCCAAAGAAGGATATTTAAACAAGATCAGGAGTCATATTATGTCCACTGACAGGAAATAATAACGTCATAGATATAATCTGTCGAACTTACCCAACCTGATTCATACATTTAATTCCGTTTGTACCCCAAAGGGGGTACTTTTTCTCATAAAAAGATTCTAAAATTAACCTTGGAAATAAGTAAAGAAGAACAATTAGAAAGTGTCTGAAATGAAACTTGTGTTCCTAGAGGGGGAAACGAGCTATAAAGCCGCCACAGCTGAGTCAGCGAGGCACTGGCAAGACAGTCACTTGATCCGTGGGCAAGTGACTCTTAAAAAATATCAAGTTGCATCGTAATCCTGTTTTTATAAGACAAAACAAGATCAATATTAAAATGTGTATATTCTGGATATGTGAATGGATGAGGAACTTGACAGATAGATAGAGATGCAAACCAAACTGGTAACTGGCACTGATTATCTGATTACCTAAGAGGAAGAATGGGAGAATTAAAAAAGAACGGGAGAAACTGAAAAAATTAGTGGGAGTGTGTATAAGAATTTAGCATGTGGCTGAACAATGAGAACATATGGACACAGGGAGGGGAACATCACACCCTGGGGCCTGCCAGGGAGCGGGGTGTTAGGGGAGGGATAGAAGTAGGAGAAGTACCTAAGGTAGATGACGGGTAGATGGGTGCAGCAAACCACCATGGCACATATATACCTAGGTAACAAACCTGCACACTCTGCACATGCATCTGAGAATTTAAAGTATAAGAAAATAAATTGCTATGACATTTCAAAAACAAGAATTTAGCATGTTAAAGGTCATATTTTGAAACAAAGGTTAAAGTCTACATCAATAAATGGCTCAAGTTCAAGAGATTAATTAGAAAAAAATTAAGTCAAATTCTCCTCAGAAAATGTCTTCTTTTGTGGTTTTATTTTTATATTAAAAAAATAAATATATTTTTTAAAAACTTCTTTTGTGGTTTTATATTTTATATTTAAAAGACTCCATTAGGAATTAATTAAAATTAAATTAAATTTTAATTTTAAGAAGAAGTAAATAGGCCAGTCACGGTGGCTGGTGCCTATAATCCCAGCACTTTGGGAGGCAGGGGTGGGTGGATCATGAGATCAGGAGTTGGAGACCAGCCTGTCCAGTACGGTGAAACTGGGCCTGGTGGCACATGCCTGCAGTCTCAGCTGCTCGGGAGGCTGAGACAGGAGAATCGCTTGAACCTGGGAGGCAGAGGTTGCAGTGAGCTGAGATCGTGCCACTGCACTGCAGCCTGGGCGACAGAGTGAGACTCCATCTCAAAAAAAAAAAAAAAAAAAAGGAAGAAGTGAAAATATATATTTGAACTTGGGAGAATATAGAGCTAGGAACACAGAAGCAAAAGAAAACGATAAAAACAGAGATCCCTTGATCAGCTGAAACAGATGCACTTGTTATATACGAGAGATAAATAATAGAAATAAGCACAAGGCGTGTAAGAATATATCATTAATCTATGAAAGACTCTTACAAATTAATGCAAGAAAAAGAAATACCTCAGTTGATTAAGAGGCCAAGGCCAGAAAGAAATGATTCACAAGAGGAGAAAGCCGAATAGCCAACATGCGGGAATTACAAGTTCTACCTCTTGGTAATCAAAGAAATGCAAATTCAAATAACAACAAAGCATCATTTCTATGACATCAAGTGTACAAAACTTAATGAACACAAAACGTCTGGCATGGGTGAGGAACAGGGGAAATGGGCAATTTCAGGCGCTGCTGATAGGAGCATTATTTTACATGTAATCTTTCTGAAATGCAATTTTCTAAAATGTTTTAAATTGGGCACAACCTTTAAACAGGGAATTCCACTTCTAAGAATTCTTCCTAAGGGAACAGGCAAAAGCAATTGCCAATAATTATGCACCTTCACGTTCATCACAACGAAATTTGTAATGGCAAAAATTTTTACATGACCTAAACGTCCAATTGGGGCTAGTTAAATGAATTTTGTTACTTTGCTCTGATAGACTAGAATCTATTCCGCCTTTTAGATTCATGTTGAGAATGTCCATTCACATGGATAAATAGTCCAAATCTACTGTCAAGTGCCAAGGGCAGGTTACAAAACAGAGCAAATCATATCATTTCAATGTGGTCAAGCAATGACCACGGCCTGCACTGGGAGGGTGTGCCCAAACCATTCCGAATAGATTTCTGAGTGGCCTTATTTTCTTCTCTTTGACTTTCAAAAGCTTTACGATAAACATAGTTTACTTTTATACACAGGGAAAATAAACATGACATTTTACTTTTGTGGCATTTTCTTTATCATCAAATTTCAAATATTCTTAACCTCAACAAGATTCTGGGAATTTTAAGCCAGTTGGAAACTTTCAGAAAACAAACAGTTTGCATGACCTGCATGCCTGTCTGGCCAATGCTCAGCATCTCCCCGGTTGCCGAAGCCCATTTCCAGCGGAATCCATCACCGTCACACTGGGTTCCCTGCACAGCCAAGACCCAAAGCTCGCATTGAGCAAGTGTGCACTCTGGGCTGGACACTGGGAGGAATGTCCTAGGAGGGTTTCCAATTTAAAAGTGAGGGAGTGAAGCACAGAGAGGTGAAGAAATTTGCCCCACATCACACAGCTTGCGGGTGGAGGAGCCGGGATCCCAGCTCACGCCCATGGGCTGTTTTCCTCCCCCCAAGACACTGTCATCTCCACTCATGTGCACGTCCCTGCAGAGAAGAGCGCTCCACATTTTCCTTGAGCGTGTGTGTTCACATGGCCTCTAGGACTTTTCATACCGGTGATTTCTTCTTCCTGAACCACACCTCACCTCTGCCTGCTGAGCAAAGGAAAGAGGATGGCCATGGGAGTTTGCGGAAGGAGCAGTGCTTCCTCCCAAAATTCCCCCCAAACATCGCCGGAGGACATCCAGAGCACACTTAGCTGGGACTTTGCTGCTGGGTCCACTACTGTGGACGGCGTGCACTTACAGTAAATTGTGCCCGGCTTTCTCAACCCTTCCTGACTCTGACCAGGAGAAGCATGGCACACTCACAGTGAGACTGAAAAAAGCACACAGGAACCGGGAAACAGCATTGACTCAACGGGGCATGCATGCCTTATGCCAGGCCGCAGATTGGCAAGAGCTGGGAGAGCTAAGGATGGGGTCTTTGTGCTTGGGACACTTATGATCTATTTGGGGAAGGCAACAAAGAGGGAGAAAGAAAAAAACTGCAAATAATGTTTTCAAATCTAGAGTGTATTATAACAAAACAGTGTGATGCAGTTACTGGAGAATTGCTACACAGGAAAGAAGAAAGCCCCTAGCTGGCCTCTCTGTTTGCAAATTACCAAAAACCACCTTTTGGTGGAAAGGTGTTAAATTGCACAGACTGTTACAAGTCTAAGATATTGCTGTTTGCTAAACACACATTTGCCCTTCTGTGCCCTGGTGAGATTCCACCTTCTGCCCTCCAGTGTCCTAAGGCTTCCGGCAAGCTCTCCAAGCTCTCTAGCCACTCCCTGCTCTAGACACAGGTGTCATGCCTTCCCTGGACGTCGCTCCATCTTTGTCCCAAGGTAGGTGGCTATGTGACTGGAACATCCTCCACCCAACCAAGCCTAGAGAACCAAAAACCAAAGCAAAACAGCTTTAGGGGACAAAATTAGGAATCAGCCACATATATGAGAGGGCTCTCAGGTACAGAAATGCAGGAAGAAGTGTCCTGAGGTGAGAATGAATGTAATTATCATTCTAGTCATTAACACTTAATATTTTATGTGGCACAGTTTCAAAATATGATATAATATAAAGCAATTGATAGCACCGAATCTCATATGGAATAGATCGTTTATAGCAAAGATTCAAAGCTCAGGGAACAGGGAGAGGTTATTCTACCAGGAAGCTGGGGCAAGGACTTTCCTACCTGTCACAGACATCAGTGCTGTTCACAATACTCTTGCTCTCCCTTATTCCAGGCATATAGCAGGATTGCACTTTTCCCCACCTTTTAAGTTGTCTGTGGTCACATGACTTGCTTTGACCAATGGGATATTGGCAGAAGTGATGTGTCATTCCCACGGAAAGTTTTAAGAGTGAATCTGTGCCTCAGCCCGCCCTCTTTTCCCCTGTGCCACAAGAGCTGACAGTGTTCCATATAGGAGAAGCTTTGTCAGCTTAGGTCCTGGCCAATGTCAGATGAGCAATTAGCAAGAGCAAGAAATATACCTTATTTGTTTTACGACTCTGAGATTTGGGGGCTCTCGTTTCAGCAGCACAACCTAGCTTATCTTAACTGTGACATTGCCGTTGAACAATAAATTTAACTAAATTTCCAACAGTAAAGAAGAGTAGAATAGCATGTACTTATGTGATCGTCCTCTTTTCTGAGAAAAGAAAATGCACAAGTCTCTTAGGAGCTGGTACTAAATTTCAGAATAATTGCTTTGCCTGGATCTTTAGACCAGAGACAGTAGGAAATATAATAAATTACTCACATGAAGGAGATTCTTTCTGTTCTTATTCCAGTCAAAAAGTAAAAATGATATTGCCTCTCTTGCAGAATCGGGGAGAAGACCAGAGATGCTATGGGTAAATTTCCAGCCTCATGGCTGGGCTTAGCCAACCCTTGATTATATGTCTCTGGGATCCATCTGGTGTCAAAGTAACCTGTCATGTTGGATGGGAAGGGCCGCTGCACATAAGTTATCAATTATACAGTGACAGAAGTTTGCAAATGCTGATCATGTATATAAGTCAGAGCAGATGAAAAGTCATCACTAATACTAGTCTCACTCACAATCTGATATGTTGTCTTGACATAAAGGGGTATTGCTACATCTCTAGAGTGATGAACAGTGAAGATCTGACATCATCAACCAGGTGAGTTCCCTGTAGAAGGAAGTCAAGGACCACAGCTTTTAGGAGATGGCTGAGCCTGCTATACTAGTGACCCGAGTTTCCTATAAACCTCCCACATTTACCTAATCGGAACTGGAATTTACTGATGATTTGCTTGAAATAAGTTGGTTTGTTCATTTCCTAGAGTTTTGAAAGAGGACTACACAAGTCCTGACAGAAAAGTCAGGAGAGCATCAGGTCATTCGTATGTAACAGAATTTCAGGGGGGGAATCAAATTAAAGCATTCATCCAATTAGTAAAATATATGGGTAGAAATTATGTATTATTTTTGGATTTTTCTGACTCCCATGATCCCTTGGAAATTTAATTCATCCTCTTCGCCAATGTCAAACCTACCGAGACCCCAATGTCAAAGTTAATAATATTTCAACTTGAGCATTTGGGAGAATTGTGAAATTCATAAAACAGATATTTGAAATTCTTTATAATTATGCCAAGTATATCTAGATTTACCCGAACTGCCTATATTTTGGAATGAGAAAATATAATATTTAACAGATAAGTTAATTAGCCCAACAGCGTGAGCATTGGCCAGGAGGTGAGGAAGTTTATCCCAGAGTCTTAAGTCACTGAAATGTAACCATAGCCTTCTTCCCTTCCCCAGGCCTGCAAGAGAAACTCAACAACCAGAGAAGTCTAGGGCTTAATTTTATTATTAGGCAATATCACTCTTTCCAAATCTGAATGTACCCCTGACTGAGCTAATGGTTGGATTTTAAGTGATCTAAAACATAAGGAAAAAAATCACATTTTAAAAAATTATTGGCACAATGTAGATTCTCTCTTTAAGATAAGGCTACCTGCTTGTGGGCCGAGTTGGACTCTTCCAGCATCAAAGGCAGGGTGGCCCCACGGCAAAAGGAAAGGGCAGACCTCAAACCCTCCACCCAACCTGGGTATCATTCCAAGTGCTGTCCCAGGAACCTCATCAAGGGACCTGCCTCTGTTGTCGGTGTTTTTTTGGCTTTGCGAATGAATTATAGAAATAAGGAAGGGGAGATGTAATGTGTGACTGTGTGTCTCCCTGCAGAAAGCTGTTAATAAGAATCCTTGTTAGGCTTGCTTTTGATATGTTTTTCCCTATCAGATCCACTGTGAGAATTAAGATCATTTCGTGTTGGTTACTGTGGGGTTTTACTTTCATTTTCGGTTTTTGCCTCTTTTATGTGAAATTCTGCAGAGAATGAGATATCGTGCTGTAAAATCACAAATTACTGAAATGTAAGGTGATGTGCTTTTGAACCTGTATATCATCCCTGTATTATTTATCTAAAGGTACCGAGAAATCTGTTAAAATTTTAAATGCAATCTATCAATTCATCTTTTTGTTTATTCAAAACCTTTAATAATCCCTACCTACATACTACTTCAATTAAAATTAACGGAAGTCAAATCCTTGAGTGGTTTTAATTGTAATATGTAGATTATAAATGGTGCCCATCTCCAACCACACAAAAATTATTTTTTCCTTGGCCTTTCTCTCAGGAATAATATTTAACTATAGAGTTCATTATTATGGATGAATTTTCATTTATTGTGTTGCTGCTTTGCAATAGCACACCTGTTGTGAGACTCACTGTACTTGCCTTCAGAAGTACCAGAAGGAAATACATGGAGGTGTTTTTAGAGCTTTCTTACTTCGCAGTTCCAAATTCCTCATTACTTCTTCCGTTTGAAAAGTTCTAAGCACCTCCTCACACTGCGTCCCCTTCTTTTCTTTTCCATTTTACTCTTGTCCCCAACATCTCGGCTGACCCCAGAGATGTCGGCAGTTAATATTCCTGATTAATATCCGTTAGCCAAGAATTGTCGACCTCCTTAAACCATCATCTATAAAGTACATTTATTGGGCTAATTTGTTTTTACTTTCATTTAGGTGCATTGATGCAAATTAAAGACATTAATTAATCAGGCATGAGAATAATTTATAAAGAAGAAAGGGGTATATCTTTCCCAACATAAAATATATGGAATTGCTACCAAAATGACCCAAGTGAGCCCTACTGGTTCATTCAATAAGAGTCCTCTCAGATTCCATCTGTGAACATTTGGTCCGTCCTTTTATGGAGAAAAGACATTTCTCCGGGTTCATATTAATTTTTGTGCACATCTGCGCACTCACCTAATCCCTACCCGCATACCACTTCAATTAAAATTAACGGAAGTCAAATCCTTGAGTGGTTTTAATTGCAATATGTAGATTATAAATGGTGCCCATCTTCAACCACACAAAAATTATTTTTTCCTTGGCCTTTCTCTCAGGAATAATATTTAACTATAGAGTTCATTATTATGGATGAATTTTCATTTATTGTGTTGCTGCTTTGCACGATACTGGGAGACCTCACCAATGGGCAAAAGGCCAATCAAAATTAATGCAAAAGTACAATTAAGGAATATTTTAAAGAAATGCCTTTTCATTCTATTCAAGGGCATACGGTGATATGCATTGCCAGAAAGAGGATAATGTTGGGCCTGCTTTAATGAGGCAAGCGTAATTATGTGTCTGCTCTATAAATGATGCGGTAAATGGTTTTTTTTCTCTTAAGTCTGTTAAATATTGTCCTTACATCTGGTTTACAATATTCACAAAATACTCCTCTCACAGATCCTTCAAAGATATCCTTGAAACCAGCCTGTTTCCAAATTATCTGTCCTTTAAGCCAGCGGAATATGATTGAATACTCAGTCTCATTTTCACGCACACCCCGTACATGCATTGCCATTTGCTAAACATTTTCAGCCTCACACTGGTTGACTCGTGATTCTTATCTGTACACTCAAATTAAAACAGTAGACAAAACCACCATCAAGAATTCAGCTTTTGTTCGTTTAAGCCAGAGCAAAAATTTCTTTCACGTCCGTACCCCCTGAAAAGCAACAAGTAATGTACCCTTTGTCAATTAAAGAGCAGAATTGCAACTACACACAATCAGCGTTTTTATCTTCGGGAAGCAATTATACTGCCTCAGATAATAAGCTAAGATAAATAGAATTTGTCACCGAATCAGAAAACATCATTAAGAAAGAAAAAGTCGAAGATGACACCAAGAAATGTCAGCGAGGTTAATCACACTTAATTTGAAAAGACGACTATAACTTTAAGAACGCAGCTTAGCTGGAGTTGGAGCTTAGGTTTTTATTTTACTACTTTATAGCCTGCTTCACAACTACTTGGACAAATACAAAACAAGAATTACAGTGCCCCATAAGTTATTTTAATATCCTGTAGTGGTGCATACTTCCAATGAAATCCCAAGACTATGATTATGGTTCTGTGTTTGTGTGAAAATGTCAAGTTGTTTCGAGTGACTACATACTCTAAATTATATATAACTGTTACTTTATAGCTAATAGGCACTAAAATTACTTTAAAACAGAAATGTAAAGTTATATTTTCATCCTTTTTGACAGATAATAAAGCTTATTTATGAGATACAATTTTTCAAGCATTAAAACATCTCATGTTTACAAAAACATTAAAAATATTATTACTTGATATTTAAAGGAATAAAAAAAGCAAAACCATTAGGAAAATATTTGTCCAGCTCAGTGACTCCTCCATTTTGTCAGACTGTTACAACCTCACTTATGAAAGTTACTAGTTTAAACACTTTTAAAATTAAAAATATTTTTAAGTTCAAATAGAGGCCAGTGATTTAAGATCTGTCTTGTTTCATAATCTGTTGGCAGGAACAAAATCCTTCCATATATATTTTAGGTGCAATGATGACATATGATAGATTGCACCTATTTATTTTCATCTGTATCTCCAGAAGTCATGTTAGTTAATTATCCAACCACTGAATCAATAGGTGAAGTTAAATTATATTTGTTATTGCTCAGAAACAGAGTTTTACATTTCTTCTTCTCCAGGAGGACTAGATTGCTTGATAATCCTGTAAATTTCTACATCCTTCAATCCATCCCTCTATCCATGGCACCCTGCCAGAAGTGCTGAGGAGACCTGGAGTGAGTGAGTGAGTGAATTAGTGGCTGAGAGAGTGGGTGACTGGGTGGGTGGGCAAGTGAGTGGGTGAGCGAATAAATAAATGGGCAAATGAGCGAGATGAGTAAGTGAGTGAATGCATGTATGAGTGAATGAGGGGGTGAATACATGGGTGAGTGAATTACTGGCTGAATGAATGAGTAGGTGGATAGGTAAGTGAGTGAATGAGTAAATAAGTGGGTGAGTATGTGAGTAGATGAGTGAGTGGGTGAGTGAATGAGCAGGTGAATAAGTGTGTGAGTGAAGTGAGTGAATGAGTGGGTGAGTACATGGGTGAGTGAATGAGTGGGTGAATAGATGAGTGAGTAGGTGAGTGAATGAGTGAATTAAGTTGGCGAGTGAATGAGCTGGTGAATAAGTGGGTGAGTGGGTGAGTAGATGAGAGAGTGGGTCAGTGAATGAGCAGGTGAATAAGTGGGTAAGTGGGTGAGTGAATGAGTGGGTGAGTACATGAGTGAGTTAATGAGCGAATGAGTGGATAAGTTGGGGAGTGAATGAGCAGGTGAATAAGTGGGTGAGTGGGTGAGTGAGTAAATAAGTTGGTGAGTGAATGAGCAGGTGAATGAGTGGGTAAGTGGGTGAGTAAATGAGTGGGTAAATAGATGAGTGAGTGGGTGAGTGAATGAGTGAATAAGTTGGTGAGTGAATGAGTGGGTGAGTGGGTGAGTAGATGAGTGAGTGGGTGAGTGGGTGAGTAGATAAGTTGGGGAGTGAATTAGCAGGTGAATAAGTGGGTGAGTGAAGTGAGTGAATGAGTGGGTAAGTGAGTGGGTGGGTAAGTTAATTGGGTGGGTGGGTAAGTGAATGAGTGGCTGAGTGGGTGAGTGAGTGATTGGGTGAATGAGTGAGTAATTGGGTGGGTGGGTGAGTGGATGAGGAAGTTAATTAATGAGTGGGTGGTTGGGTGAATGAGTGAGTGTATGGGTGACTGGATGAGTAAGTGGACAGGTGAGTGGGTGAGTTAATGGTGGGTGGTGAATGAGTGAGTGGGTGAGTGGATGAGTAATGTACAGCATCTACCCCTCACCTTTGAGAGTCTTCATTTTAAAGAGGAGGAAACAGAGAATGCCAAAAGGCTCAGCTCATATCACACAGCGGCTGGCTGCATGTTTTCCTCTTTGAACGTGGTAGATAGTGATGAAGACAGCAAGGAGCAGACGTCGGCCTTTTTGGAAAGTCCAACCTGTAAGAGCTGTACTGGAGAGTGCCAATGCCCAGAGATGAGATGGGCCTGCTGGAGCTTCCTTCTGGGCCCATGGCCACCTTTCTGTGGTCAGGTCAGCTTGGTTGTGGCAGAGGGTATCCTGTTGATGAGCCAGGCATCAGCAGGCCACACCGGTGTTGACATTTCAGCAAATGAGGGCTGGCCAGGCCGCCGTGCTGGCTCCAGGGAGATGCTGGGAGTGTGGGGGGCTGTGGGAATAGCTTTGTTCCAGGGACTATTGAGTGAGTGGGTGAGTGGATGAGTGATGTCTCTTCTGGGACACTCCACAGCTCAGGCCATGCCTACTGTGAGTCCATGGCAAATGCAGGGGAGCAAATACAACAAAGGACCCCTGGAAACATAATCCTGAAAGAGCGTGTTTCAAAGGTACACGGGGTGGATACCAGGGGCTTCGGGCTGCCGGCCCTCCACGCCCTCCCAGCGGCACTGACTGTTCCTCAGGGGCATCGCTTCCTCCCCACTGGAGAAAGTCAAACCCTCCTTCCCAGGAATATTCCAAAACAGGCTGTGGAACTGTCTCCTGAAAACAGTGGCGTCGTGCTGTGTCTGGGGGCCCTGCTGGGAGAGCCCCAGCTTCCTGTTCCCTGTGCCCTGAGGAGCCTTGGCTCCTGCCTCCCAGCCTCCTGCCAGAAAACACCCTTTTTGCTTTAGGGGCCAGAGCTGGGTTATCTTGCTTTGAACTGAAAAATCCATCCTGTGGCACCATCTTCTCATCCCTCCTGGCTGTAAACTCGCCGATGACATGGTGGCCCAGTCCTCTTTGTCTGGACTTCAGACCCAGAATGGAGAGACCTTCTGCTCCCATCAGGCTGTACTGCCTGGAAGATGTCCCATGTCCTTTGCAAAGCCCAGGTCTAGAAGGGTCCAGTAGTGAGGGAACATGAGTCACACAACCTCCCTGCCCCATGGGCACTGTGAACGCCACTACAGCCAATCCAAGCCCTGAACCCCCTCCAGGGTTCTTTTAGGTTGCAGGTTCCAGGCCTGTTTCATGCAGCTTCTGCCAGTATGCTCTGTCTAGGAAGAGATGGGGTTCCTGTCCCTGGAAAGCTAATGCCTCTCCTCCAAGGCACCCAGCTAGCCAGAGTCCTGCCCAGGGCTCCCCCAGTGACTTTGCCACCAGAACAACGTCCTCATGGCTACCCTGTCTGATCTGCCTTCATCTGCTGGCCCATGCCTTCATTCTCAGGAATAAGAGTGAAGCACAACCCATGAGAATTACAGCCCATGCCACCATTGGGGCAGCCCAAGGCTCCAGCACAAGGCGGCCACCCATCCTGGGCATCAGCCATGTCTGCCCAGCCACCAGGAATCTTGGCTCCACTGCCCAGGGCAGGGAGTCAGATCTGAACTCCAGCACCACAGTCTGTGCAGGAGGCCCAGCGGGAGCCTAGTGAGCAGCTAAACCGAGGACAAAATGTTTAGCTGTGTTTTAAAAGACTAATCTCTGATCACACCCCACAGACTTTGTTCCTCCTCCCAAGCCATCATTAACTATTAATCCAGCTCACGGGCAGGGGAAGGGAAACCCATCTCTTCTGTTAAAAGGAGGGGAAAAAAATCACAGCATTGCAGGATTGGGAAACAAAATGTGTTAGGAAGACATAAACACTGTGAAATCTATTTCAAGTTTCACTTACACAGGAGTACAGGTGTGTGTGTGTTTATGCCTGCATCCCCATGTGCAGGGGGGGTGTGTTTATGCCACGCCCCTGTGTACAGGGGTATGTGTTTGTGTTTATACACGTGTCCCCATCTACAGGGGTATGTGCATGTTCATGCATGCATCCCATGTACGGGGGCGTGTGTTAATGCATGTGTCTCCATGTACGGGGGTGTGTGTTTATGCATGTATCCTTGTGTACAGGAGAGGTATACATGTTTACACATGTATCCCTGTGTACAGGGGTATGTGTGTGTGTTAATGCCTGTGTCCTCGTGTACAGGGGTATGTGTATGTGTTTAGGCATGTGTACCTGTGTACAGGAGAGGTGTAAATGTTCATGCATGTATCCCTGTGTACAGGGGTATGTGTGTGTGTTAATGCCTGTGTCCCCGTGTACAGGGGTATGTGTGTGTTTAGGCATGTGTACCTGTGTACAGGAGAGGTGTGCATGTTTATGAATGTATCCCTGTGTACAGGAGTATGTGTGTGTGTTAATGCCTGTGTCCCCGTGTACAGGGGTGTGTGTGTGTTTAGGCATGTGTACCTGTGTACAGGAGAGGTGTGCATGTTTATGAATGTATCCCTGTGTACAGGGTTATGTGTGTGTGTTAATGCCTATGTCCCCATGTACAGGGGTATGTGTGTGTTTAGGCATGTGTACCTGTGTACAGGAGAGGTGTAAATGTTCATGCATGTATCCCTGTGTACAGAGGTATGTGTGTGTGTTTAGGCATGTGTACCTGTGTACAGGAGAGGTGTAAATGTTCATGCATGTATCCCTGTGTACAGGGGTATGTGTGTGTGTTAATGCCTGTGTCCCTGTGTACAGGGGTGTGTGTGTGTTTAGGCATGTGTACCTGTGTACAGGAGAGGTGTGCATGTTTATGAATGTATCCCTGTGTACAGGGGTATGTGTGTGTGTTAATGCCTGTGTCCCCATGTACAGGGGTATGTGTGTGTGTTTAGGCATGTGTACCTGTGTACAGGAGAGGTGTAAATGTTCACACATGTATCCCTGTGTACAGGGGTATGTGTGTGTGTTAATGCCTGTGTCCCCATGTACAGGGGTATGTGTGCGTGTTTAGGCATGTGTACCTGTGTCCAGGAGAGGTGTAAATGTTCATGCATGTATCCCCGTGTACAGGCGTATGTGTGTGTGTTTAGGCATGTGTACCTGTGTACAGGAGAGGTGTAAATGTTCATGCATGTATCCCTGTGTACAGGGGTATGTGTGTGTGTTTAGGCATGTGTCCACATGCACAGGTATGGCTAGAGGAAGGGAACAGGCTCTGGAAGGACTCCTGGAGCCAGTAAGATTTGCAACAGTTGCTAAGGAATTATTTACCTTGATATTGATTTCATATCAGATGAACCTGAAAAGGCAGGGAAATTACCTGTTGGGTTAACACATGAATATGTTCAATCTGTAATGCCAGATGCAACAAATTGATGATTTTTCTCAGGAGTTATTACGAAATATCCTATTGTTTACTGACTAGATCAAAGGAGATGATGGATATGCTATTAGCCAAGGTGGAATATGGTATCATCCAACCAAGTGTCAGAATTTAGGTAAATACATGTGCAAATCCATGCCACAAGATAGAGATGATACAACAGTGATCAAAACCAGAGTCACTAAACACTTCCACTGCACAGGAGAGAAAAGCAGAGTTGAAGTCTTCATACTGCTCATGTTTCAGCATCTTGAGAGGCACGAAGGCCACTCCTCTCCTGGTCCTTGATGTTTGTGGTGGTGGTGTTTTCCCATCAGTCCTTCTTCTGAGAACAAAGCCCTCACTTGTGTGGGGTCTATTCCATGGGGCGCCAGTAGGGCTGACCCTTTCTCCTCAGCGACAGGACCCCTGACCCAGGCACAGCCATCGGAGTTCCAGGTTGCCCAGCCATGTACTGGTCCTGCCGCTGTCTCAGCCCCCAGCCAGGCTGGCCAGAGCTGTCTGTACGACTAAGATCTCCTTTCACTAAGGCCACCATCCTTTGATCATGGTGAAAGTGCCATGTTTTCTGTTACATGGGGAGAACCTGCCTTCAAACGAAGCCAACATGGAAGAAATCAGACCTGGAGATGAAAAAGATAGATAGATTTCCAATGACATAGGTTAAATCTCTGATTCAGCCAATTCCTTACCAACCCTACTAAATCCCTGCTTTGGTGTAAGGAGTTATAACTGGGGACTTCGTCACTTGCAGCCAAGAGGATACTGGCTAAATATTGTCCTCAAAGTAGATGTTTCTTTCTCTCACTCATTATTATTTCATTATGCCACACACTCTTCAGTGACCCAATCGTTAACTCACTTGCTTTTTTAAAATTGCTAGCTCGATTTATAGCAATAACTACCAAAAAAAAATCAAACATATTTCTTTCTTAAGCAGGGTAGAGAAAAGCTCAGATCAGTGAACTATAAATAACAAAAGGTGTTACCTTTCACGACAGCTTAACAAATTTATGTTCAGAAAAAAAATGAAAATTGAAATTAAAAGTAAATCAAATCTTAACGCAACAATCACTGTGAGTCAAGACTGATTTAAGCAGAGAACCTGTGCAAAACTGAACTTGAGGAGTGTGTGTTTGGAACACGTCAACTTTTTGGTGATGGAAACGCAACTGAACCAGAGAATCCAAATTTGGGGAGCTGTAGGGATCCCAGAATGCCCCCTCCACCCGTTCCCAATCAGAAAGTGGAAGTAATGGAACTTGCCCCAGGTTGCGAGCATGTTAAATTCCCAAAATCATTCTCCAAGAAGTACAGTCTGCAGCTGCAGTAGAGCAAAGAGTTGGCTGCAAGGAGGTAACTGGCAGAGGACATCCCAGACTGGATTGTCTTCAGCAGAGAGAGAGAGATCGGGTTTGCCAGCGTGCACACTGCTGTGGGAGAGACACTGGGATCTGAAGGTGCAGAGCGGAGGAGCCAGCATGGTTCTGAGTTTGAGTGTAAGACTAGGAAGATACGTGGGCTAGGTTTTTCCTAAACCACCCACTCCAAACAGACAAACATTTTCCCCAGGACAGCCGGGTACTCAGTGCCTACAAGTGAATGCAGACGGGGAAATGGATGGTTGCCAATCCAATGTTCGATTTCACAACTGATTCAAAACGGGGAAACACTTTCCAGAAGGAAATACTACGTTATGGGCGGAAGTGCTGGGAAGGAGACTGGAACCTGTAAGAAATTTAGCAGAAAACTTTTGTAAGTGACTAAACCACTTTTACTAATTGGGATTCCTAAGTGACACCCTTAAAGGGTTGATGGGAAGCTCATTTCCACCTGTTAGAACTGATTTCTCCTTTTGAGAAAAGTAAACTTCAGAACCATAGTGCAGTGGGCCAGAAGGATTCGGGGAAGTTTCTTTTTTTTTTTTTTTTCTTTTTGAGACAGAGTTTCGCTCTTGTTACCCAGGCTGGAGTGCAATGGCATGATCTCAGCTCACCACAACCTCCGCCTCCTGGGTTCAAGCAATTCTCCTGCCTCAGCCTCCTGAGTAGCTGGGATTACAGGCACTCGCCACCATGCCCAGCTAATTTTTTTTTTTGTATTTTTAGTAGAGACAGGGTTTCACCATGTTGACCAGGATGGTCTCGATCTCTTGACCTCGTGATCCACCTGCCTCGGCCTCCCAAAGTGCTGGGTTATAGGTGTGAGCCACTGTGCCCAGCTGGATTCAGGGAAGTTTCTAAGCGTGTGGCTGTGGGTCGAGCCACCAAGCTTGGACTTGGAAATCAGGGTGAGAAGGAAGCAGAACAGCATATAAGGCTGAGCGGGAACAAATACACAAGTTCTTTTTAATAGATGTCTTTCGACTACATACTCATTTTAGGATAAATATATGTCCTTCGTGGGCTTGAAGACATGGGGGAGCAGCCTCTAACTTTTCTCAATAAATTGTTCTTATTTCTATGAAAAACATTCCTGTAGCACATGGCAGGCAGCCCTCCAGTTTCCTCCTCAGTGGCTTTTTTGAGTCTGCTGTTCCGCTCTCTTTGCTCTGGGTCACATAAGCCCAGTTTCTCTGGCCTGTCCTTAGGGGTCCCACTCTGCAAACACACCTGCTGTTTTCTTGCGTTCCTGTACCTACTACCCTGAGCCCAACTCTGTTGCCTCTCTTGCTGCTGTAAACTACACATAGCCCCAAGTTATGACCAGCAAGGTGGGGAGAGGCTCTCGGTCCTCTCACTTGCGGCTCCTGTAGAGGAGCTGGCAGCATCTCGGCAGCACAGGTGGCCACTCCAGTGGCTGCAACCATTCTCCACTCCACTTGCTCAGTGGGTGGCATTCCCGACCTCCTGCTCCATGCTGAAGATCCAAGATGAGGCCTGGTTCCCGTCCCTGAAAGCAGGAAAGGTTTGAGTTTTGTGCTCAAGGCTCCTCTCTCTATCCCTAACTTCCCTGAAAACCACGCACGGATTCTGGTTCTTCCTTGGTGCACCTTCCTGAGACCACGTGAGCACCTCCAGATGGCCAGAGGGAAAGAGGAGAATGGCCCAGATGGTTTTGTGCACTCAGGAAGCCATCCCCACAGCCACAGTCGGGCCCACAGTGCTTCCCACTGTTGCAGACACAGGCACATATCACCAGCCCCCAGGTAGGCATTGGGCACTGCTGGGACTTTTCCTCTGCCTGTAAATCCACTCCCTGTACATGCAGCTTCAACACCATCTTCCCTTGAACTTAGTTCTTTTCATTAGGATATGAGTTCTTAGATTTAATAAAAGCCAAAAATTGACAAGACTTTGGTTGGCCGATTAAAAAGGTTAAACATTTGTAGAGTTCTTTTTATTCAAGTCACTCCTCCAAATAGTCTTGAAAAGGAAACCAATGTCTTTGACCAGCCACAGCTCCTTCCAATCTTGCCAGAGACTAACAGGCCAAGACTTAAGCAGTGAATCCTTATCTGAGATGGCTTAGGGTGCAACCGGGAGTGTTCTCTTAGTGACCATGCCGTGGCTCTGTCTGGCGTGGAAGTCTGCACACAGGTTCCTCCAGATGCCTCCCACATCCTGTGCCATCAACCTCAGTCCTACCAGCGGTGGCTTCTACCTTGTCTCCAGTGGGTTGGCCTGAGCTCTTCCACTCCACTTCATCTGTCCTGATCCATCAGCCCCAAATACAGGCTGAAAGAAGACAGGTTCCTGATGAAATCAGAAATTGTGCCTGCACTCACATAGAGCTTAAATGCAGGCCTTTCAGTAAATTTTAAAGATGTATGAATAAAGGCATTCTGAGTAAATCTCGGAGGCTTCATCAATCATATGGAAAGCTTTTAAAATAAAGTTACTAATATCTTAAGATGAGTGAATAGAATCAGTACTAGTGAGAGATGTTGTTTTTAGAACTTTAAAAGCTAATCGAGTCAGCCAAAAACACGGTCCTTCATTGGACAGCCTTCGACAGGTACGACTGGGGGGCATCTGTGTCTTCTTCATACCTTTCTACACTTTGGAAATTTGCTGTGAGAAGCATGAATCTTCTTTGTCAACAATAACAAAAACCTAAAATTTCAAAGCTGCTATAAGTTATAAAATACCCACAAAGCTAAGAGTCACTCGATTTGAAAGAAAATGTCCAGCAATGTTCAGGTGGGGATATATATACACGACGTGATTTCTAGGATAACACTTATTTTATTTGCTTACAAAATTTGTAAAGTTTAGGGCAAAATAAAACATTTATCTCTACATATTGCACTTGCCAAAAAAATGCAACAGCTTATCTCTAGAATACGTGTTTCTTGTGTCATTTTAGTGTGTAATTGCTCCATATTTAAAAATGTTGACTGCAATCATAAAGCATAGTGTTTAAAATTCAGTTCAAGTCAAACTTTGTCCCTACAGGAGGTAGTAGTTGTCTCTGTCCTCTGAGGGAGCACATTAGGTATGATGCTCAAAACATGAGGACAAAGAAAGAAGAGAGACAGAGAGAGAAGACAAGACATGCAAATTGTCAAAACATGAATCCAGGTTTATTTCATCAATTAAATAGAATGGGTGCTAAATATCATATTTGATTTAGAAATAACAAAAATATAACTCAAAACACAAGCATCCAATGCACAGCTACATCCTACAATGACATGGTTTTATATGAGAAATTAATCAAGTCTTACAACAGTTAAGAGCATGTTTTTTCTAAACCCTAAAGGCCTGCAGCTGGCAAAAGGCTGCTGTGACAGAGTGCCGCCCTTGTGGCTGGCAGTTCGCAGGGAATTTTGAAAGTGATTGGTTCACATGATTGAACTATCATGTTAGATCACCAATGACATTCTAGCAACATCACTGGTGACATTCTAAAATGCAGGGGTTGTACTGATTCTCATAACGTTGATGAGTTAAGACAACAGACCCCAGGGAGTGCATCCAGTGTGGAACTTTTATCATGACCCACTCTTGGCCCAATAGGGTGAAATATTATTCCCACAGATTATTAAGGATATTATTACATCCTTTAACACACACACACACACACACACATGCACACCCATAATATTAAGAATAGTTTCACAGAATATTAAGGATATTAAGGAAATGAAATGAAATGCCTAATAATGAAGCTGATTTCTCAGTTCGAGGGCAGTATTTAAGGTGATACAGCCACTGATGAGTGCCTCCAGCAGTCACCTCTTGGACTGAGGCTTCCAGAGGCAGTCAAGCAGGTGATATCCCTGCAGACCCCCATCAGCCTGGTCTCTCTTTGCTCCCACCCCTGCCTGGGGTGCAGGAAGAGCCACATTCCTGAGAATGCCGGGAACATGAGCCTGATGGGTTGGATACAGAGGTGGAGGCCATGAACTTGAATATTCTACCCAAGCCAAAAGAAAGTAGAAATGAGAGGGTGGGAAATACAAGTTCCAGAGCACTGGGCTCTCCAGAGGCAGAGGGAGGAGAGTGTTTCTCAGAGAGGCTTCCACCTACAAGCCCTACATGCCTTCCCAAGAAAACGGTGCAGTGGCTTGCCATGACATGTGAGCCAAATGGAGTCACCAGGCCACCCAGTTGTGCTCCTCAAGCTTCCAGGTTGGGCCCAAAGGTGACTTCTGAATGCCCCCAAATCAAACTGTTTGCAGCATGAGATGTCCTGTAAATTGGAGAGACCCAGGTGTTCCCTGTGGCCACATCAGGTGGGGCCTGTGATGCTGCTGGAATCTCCAACCTGAGGTCACATGAGTCCTAGGATTCTGCCTCTCTGATGAGCTCGGGGCAGAACTAGAATTGCTGGCTGTAATTTAAAGACTAGAAGTCTGGAAACTGCTGGATCTTTGAGAAAGCCTAGTGCTTACAGAGGAACTGTCAGGGCTTCTTCCTTTTGGTGGGCGTGTGGTGTGTTTTTTTTCTTTTTCATTTTAAATATGTCATTTACGTTTAATAAACAATCATATAGAGAGCAATTACCATGGTCTAACATGCCACATGCCCTGTACTGTAGACCGGTGGGAGTTTACCTCAAAGATACAGAATTTAAGTTTGTTAATGCTAAACCTAGATTATCTTTACAAAGGACAGTAAAATATCTATGCCTGAAATCATCAGTATTTGGTAACTATTAACTGTCATGACAACTGATAATGGGAGGTTAACACGTAGCTTGGAGCCCGTGAATGTATGGTAATATAAATTATCTGGGTCCTGAGCCTAGCAGGACAGACTTACTAGCAGGCAGTGACATCAGCAGCAACTGCTGGAGACCATTTGTTCTGTATGCAATTCACACTTGTCACCACCGCAGCCAGTCACAAGGAACAGTCAGGCAAGTACTTCCCTTAAGGTCACCTCATTAGTCAAAAGGCCATCTGAGCTACCAGAGGAGACGGGGTCTGTGGAGAGTTACCAGCGTCTCTGGGAGGGCCATGAGGAGTAGCTATTCATTTTCAGATAAAAACTTTTTTGGTTCAGAAGCAAGCTAAGATGCAGGAGAAAATCAGGTAAAAGAGCTCAGTGGCACAAATTGATCTACAAAGGTAAATGTGGGCTGAACCACCCAGTTTCAAAGCTGAAATTGGTGACTGCAGGCAACTCCCCAAATTAAGAATTTCCAGAGCAAAGCATTAGGCATGAGCAATCTCTCAAAGTCTAAATTCGTGCGGCACGGTTTTTCAAAATTGAAAACGGAAGCAGGGGCTGTGCTCCCAGTGACGGCCTCCTCTGGATGAGCACATTGTGGCTGCAGGGGCTTTTGAGGTGGAGGGAAGGGGGACACCTTGCTCCCCTCCCTGGACAATACCAGAAGCAGAGGGGAACCCATTCCACAACAACCAAAGAGCAAGTCATGGGAGAACAATTTGATTGTGTCTCAGTGATAGAATTTCAAGATTCGCCAACGCTGAGTGCAATACACATATTCTAGTAAAAGCTTAACAAAGCATTTGACAATAAGATCTATTAGATTGCAGAATGGACTTCCAAAGGAAGTTGTGGGAGGGCTCTCCCTAGGGAACGTTCAAATCCAGCCAGACAACCCATTCGAGGAAGCATATTGTGGAGGACATGTTTTCTCCCTCCAGATTCCTTGATTTAACCAGACCACCGAATGCTTCTTGGGTAGAAACATAAGCACCTTTGAAACAAATCCCTTTTCCAAAGAAAAGCGTAGGCATAACATTCTTAACCTAGAGAAAGTGGAATCCCCAGGGGTACCCCACAGAGCCAGAGAGCAGCCAGCCATGGGCAAGGCAGGCAGAGTGCAACTGACTGATGACCAAACGCCTAAGGACAGAGGCATCTCAGTGAACAACAAAGGAAAGTGTGTTTGTGTTGGGACTGCACACACCCTGCCTTCTACAACCTGCTTCATGGCTAACACATATGGCAGGGTATCCCGTGACGTTTCTTACCAATAGAGGGAAAAGAATCATCAATACAGTTTGACAATTCAAGCAATGGGTACACAAGGCAGTTTAAAACCCAAGTCCCTGTGTGTCCAGTATGATAAAATACATAAAAGTGTGCCATTTCCTATCATTTCTTATCTTTAACCAGCCATACAAATATTTGTAAGCCAGGAAATTCCAAAATGGTGGGTGTTGGTCTAGTATATAAACACTAACTGAGTTCCTCGTTGTGCGGTACCATTTTTGAGAGGGAAAACGTGGAGTTTTTTAAACCTTGATAGAAAATATATGCAGAATTTGTTTTCCAATGAACGTCTAATAAGGCTACCTCTTAAGTCTAGATATGTAAAAAATTGCCCTTTTCACAGCTGATAAAATACAAATTAATCCTTAGAGGATTTAATATGTGCGTATTTATTACCTTCAAATCTGAACGTACCATGGCAATTAATATGGGTTCTATTAGCCTGTGAGAAAATCAGTAACTGCCTTTGAAACAGGAAATAAATGCCAAGTTGAGCCTGTTTTAAATGCCTCCTACCTTGTGTGTGTGTATGTGTGCAAGTACTTACTTTCAGATGTGCTACCAGAGGTGTGATTTGATGCCCTTCAGAAGATCACAATTGCCAAAGCGCCTCTGTAGTTATAACATTGCTTCTAGAATCAATTTGAGTTCCATGAGCTTTAAACTGCAGTGTCTTCAGGGTATGAAATAATGTTGTTTGTATGCAACTACAAGTTCAGTTTATTATGAGAAGTGAAAACACTTTAAAAATTAAAGAAACATTTTTCTTTGTGTTCACAGTTCATTGTGTTAGTTTAACCCCCACACTTAACCTCTACAGTTCATTTTATAAATTCGCCTTTCACGTATTTTTGCATGCATGCAGACTTAACCCTTGGTTACCAAGCTCTTTTTTAGCATGCCAGGTAAAATGAAAGCTTTCGAGGACAAATATACGTTTCTCCCAACTCCCGGGACTGTGTAGTTGGTAGGCTGCAGAACTGTGTAATTACATTTGCAGAAATTTGAGTATTTCTCACTTCTTAACCCACCCTTCTTAGAAGGCCAATCATGTCTACTTTTACCTTCATTTATTTAGCATATGTGTTTCTGTTTTCCCAATTGGATTCGAAGCATTTCAGGCCATAACAACTTATAAGCTAAGCCATACTGAAGTTTATTTAAATCTGTGTGATTTTTTCTTATCCAGTCACATTTCTCGCTGTTGATACTGAGCACTTTTCAAAATAAGCCCCCTTTTCCTTCACCTTGCACACACAATTTTAGCCTCAAACTAAAAGGGTCATTTAATTTTCTGTTTCAAACAACCACCCTCCCAATTACCACAGAACTTCTTCTGTAAGTGCATGACAATCAGGCAGGTTTTATTCACATTTTTTAAGAAGGGACGTCTGTTTGATATTCTGCCTTTGTGTATTCATCGGCAAAAGTCTATATAATTTCCCGTAATGGTCTTGGTTTATTTACAATTTCAGCAGTCGTATTTGTTTAGGCTAAAAAACCCCTCTGTGGAGTTAAGGAGAGCAGCCCTCTTTGCTCTGAGAATTATGTCACCTCCCTCTGTCCCATCTCAGCCCATGGAGTTCTTTTGACAGACAGCACGAACAAATCTGCATAAGGAAAAGTAAGTGACAGCTGGGGTCAGGCTCTCTCTGTTTAATGACACTGCCAGTTACGCATTTTGAATTGTTTAAATATGAGTCTACAGCTTCCACAATAATCATTTCACTGGATCCACTTTTCATACCCAACAGCCAGGAAACTGACACGTAATTACACACTTGCTGATGGTATCGCGGTGCCGATAATTAAAACTGCCACCCGAGGATTGCGATTGCTAGTCTACAGCTGGGATGTTGTCAGGAGGTAGCCACTCCAGCAGCTTTTAACGCCATATCCTTACAGGTGGACCTCGAGTCCCAGCGCTGGAGGAACCGGCCAGCCTCCGCACATCATTCGCGACGTCTCGCACAAATGAAGAAAATCTATTAACAATCCAATAAGTGAAATACAAACACGATGACCCAGGGGTTAAACTGTCTGCTTGGACGCAGGAGTTGGATCCGTTAGGTATTGTTCTTTTTTCCCCCTTTTGCTGTATTTACCGAAAAGATCGCCAAATGGTCTCCCACCTCTGAGTATAGCTTCTCACGGGTGAGGAAGGAGGGGTAGCTCAGTGGCTGCTTGAGTTCATTCCTGTATCTGAATAAAGAAATCAGGGAGACCCAGGGAGAAAAACAAACTCTAAACTCTAGCAAGCTTATTAACTAAGAATAGATTTCGTTTCTTGGGAGGAAATGAGATTGGGACGGAAGACGACTGGGGTGGGGGATGCATTCCAACCTCCCTGGAGTTAAGAATAATCCCGACACATTTGCCCAAGAAAGTGATGGTGCTGACGGCACAGTATCTGGTGGCTTCTGACACCCCATTTCTCCTTCATCCATGCAAGGACACGCAGAGAGGGCAGAAGTGTGAAGAGTTGCTAAAATAATCTAAATAGGGCAGGCAGGGAATGCAAAAAAAGACCGGAGCCACCATGAGTAGGCAAGAGCCGTGGATTTATAAATGTGAAACATTAAAATATTAGAAACAGGTAACTGGAAAAGTTAAAGCTGCCACAGACAAGTGATAATCCAAATTTTAATAGGCCCCGACAGCATGACAGAGGCAGCTTTACCCAGAATGAAATATATTTATTCAATTCAAAAATCAGCAATGTATTCATGGTATTAGGCCCAAACCTCATCATTGGCATGGGTCTAGGAGTCGTTCATGGACTGCCTGCCTTCCTGAATAACCTCCTAGCGCATCTGCACTGGGAAAATGAAGATGGGACTTCCACCACCTCACTGAACTGAGCACAGGGGTGACTGTCACAGGATGGGATTCAAGCCATCTCATAGGCAGGGACAGGATTTCCTGATGCCCTCTGCTACGCTGACCCGCTGTCCAGGTTTGCGGGGACTAAGGGGTTCCTGGGATTTAGGACGTTCAGTGGCATAGCAGAAAGTCACAGGCCACGCATGGCAAGTTGGCCCCTCCCACCCATTCCACTCCCATCATAGTAAACAGAAAGTTGAATTGATTTTCTTTGACCTTCGAGAAACTCTATTGTAGGATTACAGAATTACAAATTTGGTTCTTATATGGACAAGCACCTTTATCCCAAAAGTAGCAGATGTATGCTGGGTGAGGGTGAACATAGGCATTTTCTAAAAGCTTTCCATTTAATCTACTGTAATTTAAAATATTTTATATCAAAGTCACAAGGATTAGTTATACAATGGAAAAAATTACATGAACTTTTAAGAGGAAACATCTTTCCAGTTTCTAGAGGACAACTGCTCTTTGGGCTGGTGGATAGCCAGAGTGCCATCCACACCTGGGGCATGTTTATGGATGTGCTGGAGCAGAGCTGATCCACTGCACTTTGTCCACCTACAAGCCACAAAGAAAGGACTTGTCCAAGGACACCTTGAAATTCACCTTCCAGTGTCCTTCCCTGAGTCTTGCTCTCCAGGTCCCTAAGGCCCACGAGGATTTCTACTGGAAGGCAGCATGCTATGGGAATGCATGCTCTGCCCCTCTCTGCCCCATCACCAGTCTTGTCTACAAGTGGCGATAGTATCAACATCCATGGAGGCTACCAGGAGGATTAATGTCATCTCACCAATGTGGAGTCTGCTGGTCTGCTTGTTCTTGCTGCTATCAGGTGAACGGCTATCCGGTGATGGTTTGGTGGTTAAAGATGAAATGGTGATGGAATTCTTTTATACGCACACTTCACAAATCTTAAATGTTTTGTCAGTTATGATTTCCATAGAACTCTCATTAAGTTTTTATAATTGGTATGTTCTTGAGCGCTCTAGAACAATCTCATTGGTCAGCTCTCAGATGACATTCAACAGTGCACGTACCTTCCCTCCTGGTATTTGTGTGTTGTTTACATTTATCATATGCATATTAGTTATAGGTGGGCTGTGTTCTCTCCCAACACCCAAAATGGATCAATGGCTCAAAAGTAAAACAATCTTAATAGTACTTGTTTTTAGTATTGACTAAATACTTTAGAAAATACTTTAATTTTTAAATATTAAGAAAATACTCCAACGTAATAAATATTAATAATGGGCCAGGCATAGTGGCTTACGCCTGTAATCCCAGCACTTTGGGAGACCAAGGCGGGTGGATCACCTAAGGTCAGGAGTTCAAGACCAGCCTGACCAAAATGGTGAAATCCTGTCTCTACTAAAAATATAAAAATTAGCCAGGCATGGTGGTGGGCGCCTGTAAGCCCAGCTACTTGGGAGGCTGAGGCAGGAGAATCGCTTGAAACTGGAAGGCGGAGGTTGCAGTGCACCAAGATCATGCCATTGCACTCCAGCCTGAGTGAAAAAAAGTGAAACTCCACCTAAATAAATACATGAAAGACTCCAATAAGAACACACATTATGAAAAGTGAATTGGTGACAGATGACAATCTCTACGAGCATCCAAAAACAGTCAAGAGCTACTAGGAAGTAAGATAAGAACTATCTGAGAACTTGTTTTTATTTACGAGCCAATCTGCATATCACAGGGTAGTTGCAGTGAAATTTGCTCGATGAATGGCATGGAGGCATCAGTGGAGGAGAAACTCAAGCAGTAGAGACAGTCTTCAGAAGGACAGCTCCACAGCAGATTCAGATCAAGTCACACTCCTGCCGAGAAACCTGCAAACCGGGTCGCCGGTGAATGGCAGAGATGATGGTCAGGGAACGAGAAGAAAAAGCTATTGGAAAAGTCCCTTATGACATCACCTGACATCAGCAGCGATCGCTGTCAACATGCACATCCCAGTGGGCCTTTCAATGACTGGGGGGGGCCGAGTCCCGCACCCCACAGAACCCAGACTAACTCCGGCATCACCTGTACCAGCTACAAGAGGTATGGGCACGATTACAGGCTGCCTGCCATCCATGGCCCACAACTGGGGGACATCTTGAGAATTTATGATGACAGAGTTTTCACAATTATTGAATAATCATCCTGTAAGCAACAATATGGACTAAAAATTTACAACGTACAGAAGTCATCCCTGTTGGGCCAAACAGGTCACATCTGAAGCCTGATTTACATGTTGGGTTTTGCTAATAGGGAATTGGGAGCTTCTGGTCTTGATTCAGGATTGATGAAAATAATAAAAATTGTGAATATTACCAAATCATGGAAGCAAATTGTGCAACTTTCAGTGTGCTGTGCAAATAAATTCAGAGCTGGCTGTTTTCACACTGTGGGCAGCAAGGTCCTCACTCGGGGTTTGAGGTTTGGAAATGAAGGATGAAACAAAAACTTTCCTTCATGGCACTAAAATGCCATTCATGACCATGGTCTGATATTTACTTATTTATTTATTAAAAATATATTTTGAGAGTTAGGGTTTTGCTCTGTCACCCAGGCTAGAGTGCAGTGGTACAATCATAGTTCACTGCAGCCTCAAACTCCTGGGCTCAAGCAATCCTCCCACTCCAGCCTCCCAAGTAGCTGGGACTACAGGTATGCACCACCACACCTAGCTAATTTATTTTATCTTTTATAGAGACAGAGTATCTCTATGTTGCTCAAGCTGGTCTCAAACTCCTGGGCTCAAGCAGTCCTCCCGCATTAGCTTTCAAAGTGCTAGGATTACAGGTGTGAAACACCACAGTCAGATGTTGTCTGCATTTAGAAGGTGTGTTTCACAATTTTTATTATTTTCATCAATCCTGAATCAAGACCAGAAGCCCCCAGTTCCCTATCAGCAAACCCCACATGTAAATCAGGCTTTAGATGTGACCTCTCCTAGGGATATATTTGGTATTTTGAACAGTCTAACGTATCACTTTAGGGCTAAAATACAATATGTTTGATACTGAGGGAAAAAAATGTTAAAAATTTCTCAGTAAGAACAAACTGTAGGATAACAGCTTACCTCCCAGAAGTTTGAGTCTTTCCAAACACTCAATGCTTTACTGCACTATGACTAAAATAATGATACATTTTAGGGGGAAATATTTTAAAACCACATTTACATAGAGCCACAGAGTGTGACAGAATACTGTTCAAGTCCAAAGGCAACCAGATCTAGTCATCACCAGTTCCCCAAACTGGAGTATTCAGCCTTCTCCTATAGGGAGACACAGGCTCCTCCATCCAGCATCCAGGAATCCTGGGAGGCACCTTCCTGCAATTGTCAAATCCACATTCAATCTGGTGACAGGAGCTGTGACTTATGTCATCGAGTCCCTGGAAAATGGGTGCATGCGGCCAATGGAGGCATTCATACAACCCAATCCTAACAAGGAATAACACGTGCAGCCTTCCCAACAGCCATCATTGCAGGTTGACGAAAACTAGAAAATTAGATTTTCTAATTTAGAATTTGTAAAAGATGAGAAAAGAAATGATGAGTTTGTGTCCTTTGTAAAGACATGGATGAATCTGGAGAACATCATTCTCAGCAAACTGACACAAGAACAGAAAAAGAAATACCGCATATACTCACTCATAGGTGGGTGAGAAAAATGAGAACACATGGACACAGAGAGGGGATCTACTACACACTGGGGTCTATTGGGGGGAATGGGGGAGGGACAGCGGGGGGGGGCTGGGGAGGGATAGCCTGGGGATGAATGCCAAGTGTGGGTGAAGGGGAGGAAGGCAGAAAAACACACTGCCATGTGTGTACCTATGCAACTATCTTGCACGTTCTGCACATGTACCCCAAAACCTATAATGCAGTAAAAATTTAAAAAAAAAAAAAAAAATTAAGATGAACAAAACTGGATCACCAAAAAAAAGAAAAAAAGAAAGAAACAGCATGAAGGTTAACATAACAGAAGATTTAGCTCTCTGTAAACTGAGGTACCTCCTGTCCTCACGAATGCATACTTAGTAAGAGTCCTTATTAAAAAGGAAACATACATTTCAAAAAGTAAATTGAGATGTATTATATTCATTAACCAAATTCCCAGTCCCTTCATCCTATACTTTGAATTGGGACAATTCAATGCTCTGAAAATCTGGGCATTTCTGAGTCTTAAACAATCAAAAAGCAAAGACGGGCCCCAGTGCCCACATTTAAGTCATTCTCTAGATGCGGCTGAGCAAAAACTACACATGTGACTGCGCATTTGTGAATTTTATGGGCTTTTTCTCTTTGAATCTGGCAGTCAAAGTAGCCATCCAGCCAAACAGAAGATCTACAGGGAAAAGAGATACATGTGCATAAGAACAGGAAGTCAGAATAAAGCCATTAATATCCGAATCCGATGCGCTGTGGGATCGTGCTGTTCCGCGACACTAGAGCTTTCCCTCTGTGGAGTCCCACGGAGCCAGAGGCGTCACGGCCTTCAGAGGTGCTCCGGCTGCCACCATGATTAGTGCTGGGAAAAATTAAACCACAGCAACCCCGCCCGGTGCAGGACAGCAGGCAGTGAGAAGAGAGCAGGTCTCAGCCCTTTCCATCTTCAACTGTCCCTGGGCTTAAGGGCAGATGGTGGATTCTGGCCTTTCTCTCCCACTGGGGTACAGGTGTACATGCAAAGGGATGGACACACACTGAGCTCTCGGAGACGTTACTTCCATTGATTCTGGGTGGGAGTCTCCGGCCTGGAAGTGAGGTGGATTATCTGGTGCCGTTCCCACTCAGGCCCTGTCATGGACCCTTTCCTCTTGGCCTAGCACTTCTTTTCGGGCTCTTCTGGTACCAGCCAACCTTCCTACCGGGTTCTGCAGGGCTGGGGGAGCCACGTGGAGGCAGCACGGGAAGGCTGGCAGTGGGAAGGAGAGAAGCTCCAACAAGGAGCCACATAGGCATCTTTCTCTACCACATCTGTTGGAGGAGAAGCAGTGCTTAGGGGGAGAGCCAGACGCCTCAGGGGACAAGATAGCCGGGGGCTCCAGGCTTTGGCCACTGACCAGAGGCTATTGGTCTATGGTGTCAAGGCAAAGGCTTGTGCTGGGGTAGAGAGGGAGGATGGAGCAGAGGCCACTGAAGGCTGCCAGGAGGAGCTGGCAGAGTGCAGAAGGGAGTCCCTGCCCACGTTGGGCTGGGCTATGGGGACCCCACTAGCAGCATTGGGTCACAAGGTGGAGAGAGAAGGAGCACTGTCTCTAGAGCTGCTGGTCCAGGGGGACCTCAGTCCTCTCCAATGGCCCCCTATGGCCCCACTAGAAGTGCTGCAGTGCACCTGTCACCCACGCAGCAGGTCCAAGCAGCACTCTATGCCATCCAAAATGCTTCCCAGGTGAAGTCAGGCTGTGCCATCCGAAACTGGGAGGCTCCTGAGCAGCAGGGCGTTTTCTCAGCTCCATTCTCCAACTTATAACGTGTTGCCACAATCATGTAATCATTTGAAGATGGGCAAGTCACTTCACTGTGTGTCACCCAAGGGCAAGACAGGCACTTGTTTTTAAAGGAATAGACTTTCTGGGGTTATATCTCCACATATCAAATAGCCTAGCCGGCGTGTTTCTCTTAGCTTTCAGAGCATGTGGCTTTGGTTTCAGCACATGTCGTGGAACTGCGAATGGAGCTTTATAAGATAGGGTGCGCCGGGACGTGGGGAGCCTCCAGATTTGCTCATTGGCGCCAAGATCACGCTTGCTCCAGCAGCCTCATCCCCATGCTGTTTTCAAAGAGCTTCCGGCTCCTGCAGAGATCACAACACAGAACCCAAATCATCCCCAGAAATGCACACTTTGAGCGCTAGTAGCAACGTTAGCACCAAACAGGCTACAGGGGCAGGTTGCATGAGACTTAAACCAGTCACGTCCACCGCGGATGTTTCTCTTGTGTTTTGCCCTAGTGGTCAAGGTGGAATATCGAACAGTGATAAATACGGTATGAAAACTGGGGGAAGGTGACCTGCGGGCCGCGGGAGATGTTGCAGACTTCGGGAAACAGAAAGGGCAGCACGGCCGATTCGTTTCCCTGGTCATGTACAATGGTGAGTGCCAGCAGCAGAAGCGGCCTGTGGAGACGCAGCCAAGAAGCACACGTGGACCCTGAGACATCACTGCGGAGGCAACAGGCCTGCAGGTTCCCAAGCCATTCCTCACAACACCCTTCTCCCCAGATGCCCAGAGGGAGTGTTTCTTAGAAGAAACAAGTAAAGGCTGCTTTTGCACAGACAACAGAGTCCAAACATCTTGAGCTTCCCTTCTGGTCCCCTCCTGCCAGCCAGTTGACCCACTAGGAAGCCAACTGACCCATGAGGCCAGGACAAGTTGTGTCTTGAGGTCTCAAGACCTGCCAGCCTCACCCACCTCCCCTACACCCACACTCTCACCTCCGCAACCTTCCTGTATCAAAAGCTTGGGAAGGGCTTTGGTGCTCCCTCTTACTACAGCTGTAAACAGCTTAGTGTAATCATCCCAGATGAATTCATATTTTGGAAGGTATCAAAATCTTAAGCTAATATCTCCTTAAAAATCACACAGGCAGCCAGAACTTTATTCATTTCAGGAGTAGGTATAATCTGCCTACATGTCCCTGGTATTCCTGGGAGAAGTCATATACAGAAAGGCAGTCACCCATAATGACCCTGGTAGGGACAGAAGAAAGAAAAAGGCAGTAGCCAGAGCCTGCTGCTCTGTAGCCTGGGCAGTTGCCTCCTCTGAAATCTACTGTCACCCTCCCAGCCTGCTGGCAGCTTGGTGGCCCACACTTGTACAGATCTATGCCACCAGTCCCTGCCACTGAAGGATGCCATTTTAAATGCACAAAGGCAGTCACTTCCACAGTATTGATTGCCAGCTGCCAGAGTCCACTTCCCTCGGCCAAACACTGAGTGACGCCAGTCACAGGCAGTCACAGATGGTCACAGCCCTGTGGACAAAGGTGTCAGGGCACCAGGCTGCATGCAGGACACCTGCCTGGACGGCAGCGAGTACCCAGTGCATGCCATAGCCACATCAGTGCAGGGATGCCAGTGCCACTCGTTCCTACAGACAGTGGAGCTTGGGCTCACTCTGGACTCCTCGGCAGAATTCTCTCCCACCCTGGTCTTGGGCAAAGCCAGGGCCCACTTAGGCCGGGCTCAGGGTAGAAGTGACCTTTACCCCATGGGCTTGGGCCACAGGGAAGGTAAAATAAACTGCTTCTGCCTGCCAAGCCTGGGGCTCCTCTGAAGAGGATGCCAGCCCAGGGCTGCCAGCACAGTGGGGCCTGTGGGTGGAGTCATGGGGTCAGCTCTGCAGGTTCCCCTGGACCGGCAGCAGATGCTGTGGTTACTGACGTATTAATAGAGACAAAAGCCTCTCTGGTCCTTGAGCCTCTCTGCACCTCAACACCCAACACCCAACACCCACAACCACTTCCAAATATTCCCTACAGAAGCCTGGTTCAGCCCAGCTCAGCCCCACCCACCCCCGCCTGCAGTGTTTCCCTGACCATCTCCCGGCTCTGACCCACACACTTCGTGCTTGTGCAAGGACTGGCAATGGAAGCCATATTGGCTCCTTAAATAAGGTGAGAGTGAAGAAACAAATGCACAGTGGTCAGGCCAGGTGACAGCGGAACTCCGGCCCACGCCCTCTGCAGCAACCAGCTCAGAGCAGTCAGGACTTGCTCAATAACTGCGAGCTTCCAAAAATTTTACCCAACTGCAAACCAATGGAAAAAGCCAAATATGCACCCATATCAGTCAAACTGGAGGCTCTGCTTCCAGGCAGCCCCTACCCACCCCCATTTCCCTTAGGCTTCCACCTACGACACACCTAAAGCCGCCCCTGTTCCACTGGGAAGGATCCCACTCTGCCGCCTGCCTCTGAGGCTCTGCCAAAGGCATGTGGTGATGGCCACCTCTGCAGCCAGAGCAAGGTCTGAAGGAATTGCCTGCTTGTTCTCCCGTGCATTGCCTTTGCTTATTTCCACTAAGGACATGCAAAGAAATAATTCCCTCTCAAGAGAGTGAGATTACAAGCCACCAACTAGGCAAAAGTATTTGCAAATCACATAACTGATAAACAATTTGTGTCTAGAATATATAAAGAACTTTCAAAACTCAATAGCAAGAAAACAAACAACTCAATTTAAAAAATGGACAAAAACTTGAACAGATGCTTCACCAAAGAGGATACCCAAATGGCAAATGAAGAAATATTCCACATAATTCCACATAGTTAGCAACTGGGGCAACGCGGGTGAACGCTGTGATATAACTAGTAACACGGCCAAAATGAACAATACTGGCAATGCCAAGTGGTGGCGAGAATGTGAATCAACTGGAACTCTCATATATGGCTGGTGGGAACGCAAGATCATACACTTTGGAGAACAGGGTGGCAGTTTCTTATAAAGGTAAACATACATTAACCATAGGACCCAGAAATCGCAATCCTATTTTAACTCAAGAAAAACGAAAACTTAGTTGACTCACAAAAAAAAATGTACCTGAATGCTTATAGGAGGTTTATGTACAATTGCCAAAAAATAGAAACAAATCAACTAGAAAACAAACTGTGGTCCTCTATAGAATGGAACCCACTCAGCTATAAACAGAAACAAACCACTGATACACACATTATGTGTATCTAGCTTATCTTCCCAAATGCCAGGGAGATAAGCTAGACCCAAGACTGTACCGTGTATGATTCCACTCATACCACATTCTGGAAAAGACCAAACTAGAGGAACAGAGATCAGTGGTTGCCAGGAGTGGAGGATGGGGAAAGAGGTTAACTATAAAGGGGCTTTTAGTGGGTAACAATTATTCTGTATCTTAATTGTGATTGTAGTTACATAACTAAGCATTTGTCGAAACTCACGGAACTATAAACCACAGAGAATTTTACTGTATATCACTTTAAAAGTAAGTACGATTTTTAAAAATCCATTCCATCAACATAGCCTTTAGATTTCTCATTTCCAGTAAGGTTTTGAAGGGCAGTAGTCACATGTTGCATTTTTTATGCTAAAATGCTGTTAGTGATTCAATAAAATACTAATTACAAAAATGGAAAAAACACTAGAAGCATTCACCTCCCATCAGCATTCTATCCCCTTTCTCCACCCAGCAGCACACTCTAAATCCTATTGATTTGCTTATATTTAGAATACATATTGTCTCCTGAAGACAAAGGTAATTTATATTCACTGTAGAAAACATTAAAGGGTAAGACACAAATAGTACCAGCCATACTATTACAATCTAGTAAGTTGCTTTTTCAAAATAGTTTTTGAATGAAGTTATTACTACCACCATAATGAAATGTCAAATATAACTCAATACGAATAGAAGGTATCTGCAAAATGATCACAATGAATATAAAACAGTTCAACTATATTTTTAAAATTTAAATTTTAAAGGATAAAATGCAAGTAATGATAAATCCAGTTAATTTACTTGAAAATAAACTCAATAAAAAACAGACTTCTTTATGATCAGCTGTGAATGAAGGGCATTCAGTTTTCTGTTGTTTCCCCTGAGTCACTCGTTCTCAAATTTGAGGGTACAGGTAGCATCCCCCAGACAGCTTATAAAAACAGATCTGGACTGGCCCCAAACCCCACCAGAATCTCTCATGTATTAGACCCGGGGTGAGAATTGGGAATGTGCATCTCTGCTAAATACCCAGGTGTGGCTGCTGTGACTGCGGTCTGGGGACCCAGCCTTAAGGACCATTCCTTCAAGATGTGACTCTGTCATCCAATTCATGCTTTTACTTTCTCAGAAATGTTTAAGCATCTGGCCATGGTAATGCCAGACTCTGAGAATTAATTCTTAACTACAATGACATGAGCACCTTGCAAGAATAATCTCCAGGCTCTGTTCTGAATGGAGTGTGGTGGCCAAGTCCACAGGTGAGGAGAGGGTGTTCTCTGTGCACTCACCACTCCCCTCTGGGTGGTGGAAGACGTTTATCAAGTCTTTCAAGTGCATCTTCATAAGGCTCAAAATATTTTCAGCGAGTCCTTCAAATGAGTTCATAGCTAGGTCCTCTAATAGGGGAAAGTCTCAGTCAGCCAACACAGGCACAAGCCCTCCTCCAGCTTTCCCGTCACCACCTTCTCTCGCCTGCGAGTGGAATATTGATGGCAGCTGACGCTCGCCTTCTAGGGATGGATGTAGGTTGTCCTAATGAGCTAATATGTCTGCAAGATATGCTAATTTGCAAAGCCAGCTATAATCATGCATACAATCTCAGTTTGAAGATTTCATGCAGAAAGTTCTTTTAACCCAAATAGAGTGAAGACTTTTTCAAGCCTAGGCCGAGAAGTATCCATATGAAATGAGTCGTCAATAGTCAGTGGCATTTCTCCCCTAACTGACAACTGGCAGCTTTGGCGCACTCTCCTCTTCTGTTCCTGCACATATCTGGGGTTTCTCTGTGCATGCTACAGCCCGGAGCAGCCACTCTGCACCTGCGCAGTCAGAGAACAGGCCGGAGACCCCCACATGGCCATCAAAAAGTGACTCTCTAACCACACCACAAGTGACAATTGCCAGAACATCAGTCAGATGGGCTCATTACACTTTTCTCTATAAATTCATGACAATATTCAATGACTAATAAAATGTTTCAATTCTCTATATGCTAGTCGATTTTTACACCATCAACAGAAAGCATGAAGGCCTCTAGTATTACATTAAAACAGACATGTTTCCTGAATAAGTTCAAGAAAAATACCCAGAAATGACCAAGAGCATCAATTAAACATGACCCAGGAGAAGAAAACCTAATCATTGTATTCACATAAGGAAGAATCCACTAAGCCAAGATCCAATAAATACGTGCATCTTCATGCTCATTTCTGAAGTATGTGGCCCCTGTATTCCTTTGCACAATCTGAGTGATAAATGACAGTGGGTAGGTGGAAGGATAGATGGATGAATCAATGAATGGATGAGCTGATGGGAAGACAGGTGGGTGGGTGGATGGATAGATGAGCAGATGGACAGATGAGTGAGTGAATAGATGAACAGAGGAACGGATGGACAGGCAGATGGGTAGATAGACAATGTTGATACAGAGTCATTTAATCTGGTAGCAGAGAATCTGCCTCTCCTGCTCAGTAGTTGTCTAAACTGGGTCAAGTCCTGCTAGCTCTCTAAGCCTGTTTCCCCAACTTTAACAAAAACATAGCAATTACTGTCACACTGACTTTATAAGGTTTTCATGAGGATCAGTTTAAGGAATAAAAAAAAAAGCAATCTATTATAATGTCCTTTTATCTACTGACTTTAATTTTATTTGAAAGTTGGACTGATATAAACAAGCTTTGTCCAGCTTTCACAAATGGCTCATGAGCCCACAAGGCGACATGACAGTTTACAGAGTCAGTCCTACGGTGATAACCATCACTAACATTTTATGAGGGTGTCTCAGTGCTAGACATTGTTCCATGAGCTTTATTTGCATTCTCATTTAATCCACAAACAATGCTCTGAGGTCAATACTATTATTGTACCCATTTTCCGTTAAAAAAAAAACTAGAACACAGAAAGACTATGCAACTCGCCTTCAGCCATGCCATTATTAAAAAGTGGCAGAGCCAGGGGGCAAACCCAGCTATCTGGCCATTATGAGCACAAAACCAGCATGAGCTCACACTGGAGTCACACAGACAAGGGATTTCCAGGCACTTCCTTGCCTTTTCCTCCCACATGCCTTGGCTCCTGGTGTCATCCTCCATTTTTAAAGCCAGCGTGCTGGGTTGAGTCCCTCCCACATGGCATCTCTCTGAGTCCTCTTTGCCTCCTTTTTCCACTTTTAAGGACCCTTATGGGGGATCATATCAGGCCCACTTGGATAGTCCAGGCTCATTTCCCTAATTCAGAGTCAGGAAACTCAACCTTAATTTAATCTGCAACCTGGATTACCCTGCACCAATCTTGCTTAGTCTCTGGAAGCTATTTTCTCATCTGCAAAATGGGCACAGTAATATTGTGTATTTGATATAATTTTAGGGATTAAGTGAGATGACACATTTAAGTGTCAGTTGATCAGCACTTTGGCACATAGTAAGAACTAAAAAAATGGTTGAAATTTAAAAATACTTGTAGCAGGCTATTCCTACTCTAAACGACAGCGCACAGGCAATCCTACAGATATGAACATTCACCCTCATGCCTGTGCATAGATGTGTACATGTATATGTGCATGTGTGCATGTATATGTGGCATGCATGTATGTGCACATGCATGAGGGGGTGTGTATGGGGTGTGTGCATGGAGGGGTGTGTGTGCTGTGTGTGCGTGTGTGTGTACTTTCCTTCAGCTGAGCCACTATCATTATTAGCTGGTCAAGAAGAAACTTTGAAGCCAAAACAGAAATGTTAATATACTTCTGCAGCTGTGTGAAGAATTTAAATGTGTTCCACATTCAGAGAAGACTTTTAAATGCCTGCAGAATCTCAAATGAAGGACCAAGGGAGGCTATTTTGGAATCCTTATCCAATTGCTGCTGAAAACCACCCAAACAGTTCTTTGTGATTTTACTGGAGACTAAATAGTCACAAATGAGCTGAACTGCTTTTCTTTTTTCATTTTCTCAACACCGCTGGTAGTTTCCCTACCAAGGCAACTGAAGCTGTTTCCCGCTGGTCTCTTCCTCTCCCAACAGGGGGGATAATCAGCAACAGTAACTGAGAAGCCTTCTTAAACCCAGAGGAAAGCCCCGATAATTCACCCACAATCCAGCCCAACCCAGGGAAGGCATCAACCAGTACTTGTCCCACGTGGGATGTGAGAGTGGGCACCTCAACGCCAACCCCAGCCCCTTCAAACTGCGCATTCACTTACATACGCTTTCCTCTCGCTGCTGTACTAAGTTACACAAACTGGCCAAAAGCAACACAAGCTTATGACTGTATAGTTCTACAGGCTGGAAATCCAGCATGGTTCTCACCAGGTTAACATCCAGGCGTTGGCAGGACTGCGTTGCTCCCGGAGGCTACAGGACAGAATCCACTCTCTTGCCTTTTTTCCCGAGTGCTCCGGCTCCTGGTGTCTTCCTCCATCTTTCAAGCCGGAGTGCTGAGCAGAGTTCCTCCCACGTGGCTCTGAGGCCTCTTTGCATCCCTCTTCCCCTAGAAAGGCCCTGTGATTACATCAGGCCCACCTGGATCGCCCACGTTCACTTCTCTGTTAAGGAGTCAGGGAATTCACAACCCTGATTCCATCGGCAGCATCAATTCCCCTTCACCATGTAATGTAATGTAACACAGTCACACGTTCCAGGGATCAGGACGAGGACTTCTGGGGGTGGGGAGATGACCGCCCGCAATTCACCCGTCTCCTTCCTCTTCCTCAAGTAAAAAAGCTATTCTCAGGGGGAAATGTCCAACATATAGGAAACAAGTTGGAAAGGAGGTGTTAGTGATTACTTCAGTTTTCCACCAAGACGTAGGACTACCACTACGGTAGCCACCTGTCTCCAAGCTCTAAGAGCAAGTAATGAGTCCCTCACTGTAGATTTAAAGGTGGCAGAGTCATCGCAGCACAGATGAGTCCTTAGAGGTGCATGTTGTGAATTCAGTCTCTGCTGACTCTACCTGTCATGGATTTATTCATCATTCAACCAGCAGTTAAGGCTCCCAGGACACACAGCACACTCTGTACACCATGAAGCTTATACGGTCAGGCAAGGTGACAGTTGTCCAAGGTCCAGGCACCTCCTTGCCTTTTCCTCCTGTGTGCCTGGGCTCCTGATCTTCTCCTTCATCTTTGGAGCCAGAGCGCTGGACTGGGTCCCTCCCACGTGGCATCTCTCTGAGTCCTCTTTGCCTCCCTCTTCCCCTTTTAAGGACCCTGTGATTACATGGGACCCACCTGGATAGTCCAGGCTCATTTTCCTATTTCAGAGTGAGGGAATTCACAACCTTAATTTAATCCACAGCCTGGACTCCCTTACACCAATCTTAACTTAGCCTCTGAAGCCTATTTTCTCATTGGAAAAATTAGCATAGTAATATTATCTATTTTATACAATTTTAGGGATTAAGCGAGCTACTGATGCAGCCTGTGGGGAGGCATAAGAGGGTCCTGGGGCATCTAAATGCATAAGGTGCCTCTTCTCCACCCTCCTGTTCCCACAGCCAGCAGTTTTCCCTCTGATGCAACAGGAAGGTGAGGCCTGAGCACCTGATTTTAGCTGTAGCCCCAATCCTTTCCATTCCACAGCCTTAACCCACAGGTAAGGTCCCTGGGTAACCTCTGTGTCAAGACATCTATAAAGATGAACCCAGTGGGAAGCTTTTCATTCACCTAGGCCCCGCCAAGGCCAGATTTTGCCAAGAAAGGCAAGGGATGGAAATGGAGACGTCTGTGCACAGAGGACCTCTGGGTACCCCGCAACTGGCACTTGCCTCTCAAGCACATCCCCACGGGGAACACAACCTCCGGCAAGTTTCCTGATGCACCAAATGGAGATGATAATACCCAGCTAGCAGGGTTGTTGTGAAGATTAAACTGAATGACAACAGATGTAAAGCAATCATCACCTAGTAGGTATCCATTAAATGTTGGTTTTCTCAGCCTCCAGCAGTTATTCACAAATTATCAGCATTTGAGGAATCCTGAAATACCAGCAAGTTACCCAAAACAAATCATTACAAACGCTATGCTCGTGCTGGCTGTAACTTCTTTCCAATTTTAGCGAAGTCATGTAAGAACCGCTTGGGGACATGTAGATCCACAACGCGTGCACTTGAACAAGGCAGAGCCGCATCCCTGGGTCTAACCAAACACAGCCCACCTGACTCTCCAGTGTTTTCAAAGTGGCCTCCTTAAAAGTGATGTCAGGCTTCCTGTTTTGAAACTGATCAGAAAAAAGCAAAAAAGTTGGAATATAAACTCCAGTTTCAGTGAAGGGAGGAAATAATCACAATCTCAACTATTAGATTATGGGTAATGGGCATGACCACATCTGTGGTGGACACCTGGGCCAGCACATCTCTGAAGAGCTGGAACAGGGGACAGATGTCAGGGAAAAAATGAGAAGTTCTTGAATAACCTGGGAAGAAGCAGAATGAAGGCAGGCAGAGCTGGATATGGGGGCTCCAGGGAAACAAGGTCAGCTTTCCAAGGCCCACCTGAAGGCAGAGCCTAGAGCTGAAATAAATGTAGGAGAGAAGGGAAACAACAATTGGCTTCACTGCTGCTCACCAGAGATGTTAAACAAAAATCAGCAACGAAAAAGAGGTGTGAGCTTCCCTGTGAGCCTCACCAAGCCCTGCCAAAGTGAGGAATAGGAAAGGTGGGAAACCTGCTCCTGGCAGAGGGGGTATATGAGTCTGTTTTCATGCTGCTAATAAAGACATACCCAAGACTCAGTAGTTTATGAAGAAAAAGAGGTTTAATGGACTCATAGTTCCACATGGCTGGGGAGGCCTCACAATCATGGCCAAATGTGAAGGAGGAGCAAAGTCACATCTTACATGGTGGCAGGCAAGAGAGTGTGTGCAGGGGAACTGCCCTTTATACAACCATCAGCTCTCGTGAGACTTATTCACCACCATGAGAGCAGCACAGGAAACACCTGCCCCCATGAATCAATGAGCTCCCACTGGGTCTCTCCCACAACATGGGGATTTTAGGAGCTACACTTGGAGATGAGATTTGGGTGTGCACACAGCCAAACCATATCAGGGATGATGCAGAATGGATGTGAAACCAGGTGACAGTTCCACGGACGCACGCACCCTCCTTGGCCTGTCTTGCATTGATCTTGAGTAAATAGCAGGGCCTGGTAGAACTGTCCCCAGCCAAAGGTGAGCAATATTCTTCCCATGAAGACCTGCGAAGATGTGACCCAAGAGAAGGTGACCCCCAAGAGGAGATGCACCCGAGGAGAAGAATGGGACCTGTTGGGAAAAAGCCCACAAAGGGTGTGCATTCAAATAATTGCACCAAAAAGCAGACAAAAAAAGTTATCCCAGCCAATCCTTCTTTTGATTCTCTGTAAATTTAAAAGAAAATGGAATATGGAAGAAATAGCTTTAAAAGAAACTATAGGAAATGAAAAGAGAGAACATCACAGAATAAAGATAAAAATACTGAATCACCATAGAGGATAAAATTGAAGATAAAAATGTTACAGAAGTAAGAGCCATAATTTAAGCCACAAGAATTTGAGCCAAAGATGCCAAGAATGCAGGAAGACAGAGGACAAGCCTGTGGGAAATTCCGTGAGACAAAGGGTTATAAGGAGCAGGCGATGGTTATGCAATAAAGTCACCGGAGTTCCAAGATAGTTGCTTCCAACACCGACGTGGCAATTTCACTAATTTTCACATGCATTTGTCCATTCTAACATCCTTCGGATAATCGACTTCTGACCGTACAGACGCTGTTTTAGAAGTGTCTGAACATTAGCCGTAAGCAGCCACCAGCCCACAGGAAGCTTACATTTTAGTGGGTACAAGACAGGCAAGAGGCAAGAAAATGAAGTTCAGATACTGCCAACGTCTCTGAAGAGATTAAATCAGAGCCAGGAGAGAGAGAGCAGTGGCGGTGAGGAGGACTGTGAAGAGAAGAGAACATGGCGGCAAAGGTACTCGGCAGCCTAACGGAAGGAACCCTTCCCTAAACCAAAGCCAGATCCAAGCCTGGTGACATCAAGACATATACACAGAAACTTATTATATTTAAAAGAAAATTGTTTAAACCTGTAAGAACAACAAACCAGAAAGAGGAAATCAGCTAACAAAGAGAAAATCCTAGCAGGCCGGGGATGTCACACAGCAACTCTGGCCTCACTGATTCTTGTGCCTCAGTTGCAGAGGAGCAGCCCAGGAGGCACCTGTGAAGAAGCCACACTCCCCAGGCTGAGCGCCTCGGAGTCACCAGGATCCACTTGAAACAAATGGGTCCTGCCGATTCTTAAGCTGGGAAGTCAAACATTAACACATTGAGAAACACTGTGGCCCAAAGTTTGAGCGGAGGAAGTATAACTGAAGGATTTCATTGGCAGCCAGTTTCTATGTCCACAGTGAACAGAAAACGTGCCCTCAGTATGGCAAACGTGAGCCCTTTGTGCAAAAATAAATAAATAAATAACAAATAAAAGCTAACCGCAATCCAGGGAAAGAAGGAAAGGACTCACAGGAATAAACTCAATGACTGGGTGAGCACTGAAGGTGTTTAAATATGGAATTCACACAAAGCAATTGCAAGAATTATGGGAATAAGGCAGCAAGCACATATTGCTTTTTTTAAAAGCAGCAATATTAAAATTATAGCTATGCAAATCCAGAGACAGGAAGAGGAGAACAAGTAAAAGGCCACACATTTTCCCACCTTTCACAGATTGGGGTAAATCAAAATGGTCAATCAAGAAACAGAAATGTAAGCATTTATTTAAAGTTATAAAAGTGAGCACTAGAAGAACTAAAAGGGACTTAAATACTAGACAGGGGTTCTCTCCCTCAACTACTTCCTCTCTCTCTCTCTCTCTCTCTCTCTCTCTCTCTCTCTCTCTCTGTCTGTCTCTCACTTTCTTTCTCATTTTCTCTCTGTCATATATACATAAATATATATATATATACACACGCACACAGAGTGTGTGAGCAAAAGATAAAAAACAAAACATTTAAAATGTTATAGAAACAATAACAAAAAAACATGCACGACAATTTCTAAAAAACCAAAGAATGAAGAATACATATGATTTCAATCACCATTTTTCAGATAATAATAGATACATAATAAATATAAATTGGGTAAGTTGACCTATTAAGAATATTTATATTAAATTAAAATTCAACCATATGCTGTATAAGAAACATCTTTAAAAAGTTACCCAGAAAGGTTGAAAGTAAAAGAATGCCAGCAAAAGGGGCAGCAGTGGTGAACAAGATCTCAAAGCAAGAAGCCCAAAGCATTCAACCCTGTGTGGAGCGCAGCGTCTCAGAACGCTCCCAGCAATACCATGAGGTCTCTCACATCCTTCTCTGTATTTCCTTCATAGTACTATTTACCTCTGCAGCTTGGACAATATCTTGTTTATTCGTGATTTGCTGTCTGTCACGCACACACACAAATGTCAGCTTGGCGAGGGCAGACTTTTTCCTTTGCTCATTCCCGGTGCCTAGAATAGCACATAGTTGCTGTGCAGGAAATATTTTTTGCAAGAATGAATAAAAAATAGATACTATTTCAATCGCTGTTTTATGGATGATTCAAAACAAGAAAATCTATTAATGTAATTCATGTATCAATAGACAAAGGAGAGCATTTGATAAACATGTCAAAAGGAAAGTTTTTAAAATTCTAAGTTCTTTTCTGATTGAAGAAAAAACTAAGAAATTGACTAGATTCACCGTTAAATTGTGTACACACACACACACACATCATTCACTGAAAATCAAAAGCTGTCATCATACTTAATGCTGATATTTGGAAGTGTAACCAATAAGATAAAAACAGGACAGGCTTTCCTGGTATTCCTCATTTTCTCTAATAGTACTCACCAAAGGAATTATTCAACCCAGGAAAAACTAATAGTCTTATTCTTGTATTCTTCTAGAGGAGGGTAGAGACATTCCTGTTAAAAAATTGTACGTAATTACTAAAATAACAGAAACAGAATATTTATAATCCAACAGAGCAGGAAAAATGAAAACTTGAGCAATCAAACAGAAGGCAGGAAATGAGAGACAAAAAAGCAAAGAAAATTCTAATTATAAATTATTATTTGCTTATGTGTTATTGCTTACTACTACTATTTATTATACATTATAAAAACAAAGTATTTAGAAATGAGCAGTGAAAAACAAAACGGGAACTCTTACAGGACGTAGCTAAAGCAGCATTTGGAGAAAAATACATTCTTGAGTGCATATGGAAGAAAAACTAAAAAAGAATAAGCTAAATCCCCAACTCAACAAGAACAACAAAATAAACCAAAGGCAGATGGGAGGGAGGCTGTAACAAAGATGACTACACAGATTGGAGATGAACAAAACACGGTGCGTCTCTGGGGGGAAAAATCAAGTAACTATTAGAAATAACATATGAGTAAGTTTCTGGGTTATGAAATTGCCCTTTGGAAATTAACAACTCTTTTCTATGTAAAATAATTCAAAACGTACTGGAAAAGGTTTTCCCATTCACAATAGCAAGAAGTTAGATGAGATTCTTAAAAACTAAAGAAACATGCATGGTAGGAAAGGATTTAACTCAATGAAGGGACACAAAAGAAGACTAATGAACAGAAGGCTATAGCTCAAGATGTAAGTTCTCCCAAAATTAATAAACTTTTAGAAATCAATAAGTCTTTTAGAACTGAACGAAAGTATTCTAAAACAACTATATGGGAAGATAACCAAGAAACGTTTTTAGGAGAATGATCTCCACTAACAAAACATCTGATAAAGTGGCGCCATCCAAAGCACTTGATGCATACAAATTGTGCTAAAATTCATAAAACCTTACACTAAAAGAAAAAAATTCAACTTTACGGCATGATAATTTAAAACGTTTTTCTTTAAAAGACAATTTGATGTGGAGATAGGATGATTAAGTAAATACATGCGACAGATCCAGAAATTAATAAAATACTTATAGTAATTTTCTTATTATAATGCAACCATTTCAAACAGTGCAGAGAAAGACGGAAAATAAATTGTGTCTGAATAAATGAATAGCAATTTAGGGGAAGGGAGGAATGAATCCCTACCTCAACTCTATACATCGGTTAATTTCATTTGGGCCACATGCATAACTTCATAAATAAAAGCATCATAGTTCTTTTAAAAGTGTAGGTTTTTCCTAATAAACCAAAAATGGCTAAGCTTGTTATACTTGTTGTCAAAAAAAAAAAAAAAAAAGTCAAAGCCAAATAAAGTAGATGACTGATGACTCTGACTAAATAAAATGTTTAAAATTCTGTAAAGCGAAAGTGCTATATACTAAATCAGTAAAGAAATGAGGCCAGGCACAGTGGCTCACACCTGTAATCCTATCCCTTTGGGACACGAACATGGGAGGATTGCTTGAGGCCAAGACCACCCTGAGCAATATAGTAAGAACCCTGTCTCCACACACAAAAAAAAAACTTTATAAATTAGCCAAGTGTTGGTGTCACACACTGTAGTCCCAGCTACTGGGGAAGCTGAGGTCGGAGGATTGCTTGAACCCAAGAGGTTGAGGCTGCAGTGAGCTATGACCGCACCACTGCACTCCAGGCTGGGCAACGACATGAGACCCTCTCTCTTAAAAAAAAAGAAAGAGGAGAAAAGGAATAAAATGAAATGTTCACAACACTAGGACAAGTAAAAGGGAGATTTCGTGACTGTAAAAGTAATTCATACACATCTTGTTTGTTCCTTTAAACCTCAACCCAAAATGAAAATATCCATGGATGTGAACACACTGTTGAGAGAAGAAATACAACAAAGGTATTCTATTTCTTATTGTAAAACCACCATCGGTAAATAAATGCAAATCCAAGCAAAGAGTAGCACTTTCACCTACGGTTTTGCAAAGGTTTACCAGCAAGTGAACGTCCAGTTCCGGCAATCGGATGAGGGAAGGAACACTCAAACCTTCTTCATAACAGCATGAATGCGTCCTCGGTTCAGGAGGGTAATTTGGTTGTCGGTTGAGGAGGATAATTTGGCAATATTCCTCAAAAGCTAAAGTGCACATATGCTTTGATCCAGCAGTTTCACGTGTGATGCTTCAGCTTACAAATGCACTTGCTTAATTGCACAAAAATTTTATCTTTGTTTCACATACACGTATGACCGTCTGTTCCAAATAATATACAGAAAAGCTTTCTGTCTGCAGAGTTCTGGTGTTTTCACTTTATGCGCATGATTCTTGTTCTCTCTACAACTATATGGCATAAGTTTCTCTTCTTCCCATTTTACAGAGGGGGAATTGGGTTCCAGGAGGATGAGTAGATGGCTGGTGGGTGGTAACCTGGGATTTGAACTGAGACCCTTTCATAACAACTTACACTCTTAAGCATGATCCTTTTTCTTGCCTTCCTCTTGTTGGTAATAACGGAAAATGGGAAACAACATGTCTTAGTGGAGGACGAGTTAAATAAATTGGTTCCTGGAATACTAAGCAGGATTAATTTTCGCCAGGTTGAATTTATGTATAGAAATGCAAAAAAAAAAAAAAAAGTCTAAACTGCCGAGTACAGTAGCTCAAGCCTGTAATCCCAGCACTTTGGGAGGCTGAGGTGGGTGAATCACGAGGTCAAGAGATCGAGACCATCCTGGTCAACATGGTGAAACCCCATCTCTACTAAAAATACAAAAAATTAGCTGGGCACGGTGGCGCGTGCCTGTAATTCCAGCTACTAAGGAGGCTGAGGCAGGAGAATTGCCTGAACCCAGGAGGCGGAGGTTTCAGTGAGCCGAGATCACGCCATTGCACTCTAGCCTGGGTAACAAGAGCGAAACTCCGTCTCAAAAAAAAAAAAAAAACCCAAACAAACAAACAAAAAAAGTCTAAACTATGTTAGGCAAGAAACAGCGAGGTACAGGTATTATGTAAAATGCTATAATATTCTTCTTCTCCTGTACATGCAAAGCCAATGCCTGCGACAGTCCAGAGGAATGTCTCCACAGGACAACCTCTGGGGAGAAGAGCTGGGGCAACTGAGAAATGGTTTGGCCAGGGTGCAGGGGGAACGTTTTAATTTAACAGATTTTGTACTCTTTGCTCTCTTTAATAATGAACATGTCTTTCTTTTATACTTTTTGAAGGCTAAGTTTGAAATAAAGAATAAACATTTCCTGGATACTTCCCCAGGATATGAGTCTGTTCCAAGAGGCACACACCCAAGTCAGGAGGGCTGGCAGCATCTGACCATATGATTTCTAGAAAGAGAGGAAAAAATGACTTCAAGATGTAATGTTTCCTCATAAACAGAGGGCCATCAGAGCTGAACTCCTAGTTTGATATTTGAATGTCCTGATGGCGGGGTTTTTTTTTTCTGGCTATTCTACAGAGAGGGTCTTTAGGAAATCCTGCCACACCAAGGACTTCGACTGTGAGCTCGGTCCTATTTTTATAGGACTTCTTCCCCCATCACTCATTTTCAGCATGAATGTGCCCCACAGTTCAAGAAACTCAGGCAGGGCCGTTCTTCTATCTTTGGCACAAATATTCCACGTTTTCCTGCCTGGGACATTCCCCAACACCCAGGAGAAATTCTACAGCTAAAGGGAAATTGCTCATCCCTCTACATAAGGGCAGCCTCACAGAGCTGCAAAGGGGGAACGGTGCCAATGACAGGGTCTTCCATGGTCTCCACCACCTCAACAGGGAGGCAGATTTTGAAAAGAATCATGCTAGACACTCCTAGAAGGTGAAAGAGTAAAGCTTTGAATAAACTACCCAACCCAATCTCCCATGGCATTTTTACCAAAGAAATTAGAATTTCATCATAAAGAGCTTGTCAGAACACAAGCTATATTTCAACACCCTATCCCTTACATAAACACCAACAACATGGTCATTTGCCTGTTTGTGAATTTCCATTAAGGATAATTAAAAAACAAAACCCACTTCAGTTAGGGAAGATATACAACTCCTTATCAGAGGACAGTAGATGTTCTTCTTAACAGTGTACAGACACGAAGATTAAATTTCAGAGGGAGATTTATTTTGTGCTATTGTGCCGTTATTCACCAGAGAATTGTGCAATGCAAGTAATCTGATCAGAATAATGCATAGGGACATATTTCAGAAAACCAATAATTGTGGTAACGTTGAGCTGTGCAAGGTGCCAAAATAAAGTCCAGAATCACTCTCACCCTTTCCCCCCAATTCCTTAATCACGGCTTCATAATACGCTGCCACGTTGTCCATTACAGGCACAAGCTGGCAGAAATCACTATTGGACTTCCATAGATTTATTGTCATTTGAGATCCGAAGCACTTCTCTAGACCCAAAATCAAAATGATATTTTATAGATAAGCCCTAGCAAGATTTTACAGCTCTTATATCTTAAGGATTCTTCATCCTTGGCTAGGTCCTGCCCGGTTTTGTTATTATTATTATTGTGTTAGTAATCAGTGAGGTCCAACAATAGAAAAATTACTAAAACTGGCTTTATTTAAATTCTGTTTACTTCTTTAACCTTTTGACTTACCTATATAAAAGGTAATCTTTCAGGAACAAGTCCCAAACAGAATCACTGCCTATTCGCTTTCCTCAAACCCTCATGGAATAAACAGAATCTATAACAAGATCCCTTTCGCCATTTTTTATTCTGCTCATATTTGCAATGATTTTATAATGCACGGCTGGGCCGCCTCTGTGCCATCACCGCAATCAGTGCATCCTGGGATTAAAAACCATTTAGGGCCCAAGTCTTAAACAAACTCCCCACACAGCAGTATCATGACCATTATGCATTGTTTCTTTTTATTGTTGCTAGCTTTATCGGCTCGGCCCAGAAGCTGGGGAGTTCGTCCTCATTTTTAAGCAGAGGAGCAGCCCGCCTCCCAACATGGAGAGTGGCGTCCAGCGAGATTGCAAAGGTGGCAGGGAGGTAATGCATGAAGCCTTGATGACCACGCGCCCCATTTTATCATGAAACGGTCACACACTAGATACCTCTCCGGAGACTTTTCCTGGGAATATTTTCTTTACAAACATGAACTGGTGTCTAAATTGCTCAAGAACAAATATGTTGAGTTGCTGAAAAATTGCATTAAGAAGAGCAAAGCAATCTAACAAGTGCCTGAAGAGCCTCATCAGAGGGGAAGGTGTTGGCCGTTCTCCATTCAGTGGCCTGTGGATGGATATGCCAGAGGCAGCGCCGCCTTCACCCACCTCCAGCCAGGTGGCCCCAGCAGGGCAGGGTGTAGGGTGTGCTCCTACCCTGCTCTCCGAGCCTCCATTAATGAAATTAAGCGGGAAGGTCAGCTATATTCCCATCGGATCTCCTTCCACGATCCCACAGCATTAACTAGAGAGACGAGGGTGGAATCAGCCCCACTCAACTACAATTTCGCAGCGCTAGGTCAAAGATACGAACTGCTCTGCAGAAACCGAATTCCAGATAAGATTCCGCTAACTCCTTCTGCTGTTATCTATGAAGACGACTGGACTCAAATTGTTAGGTGATTTGAATTTGGACGATAAAACCAGAGAATATTTTAATAAACGGTGCATGGTTCTCGCATCGGTTTTTCCATGCCTACCTAGAAGTGACTCCTCTTACAGATAATTAACAGGGAGGGACAAGCTCCATCTCAAGAGTCAGCATTAATCTTGAGTTTATCCATGAAAATGAGAAATGGGTGGTTCTTAGGGGAATGAATGCCTTCTGATCCTCACATTTTTAATATCTTAATAATAAATAACATCGCCACCTTATATTTATAAAATGTTTTACAGTAATTGCATTATTTCTACTTCTTTACTATGTGAATGAGGTAGACATTGTCATTTGAGATGATGAAATTGAAGTTATGCAAAAACATTAACTTTATTCCTGTTAAAATCAAGCATAAGTCTGTCATCACTATGACTGTTTAACATTGTTCCGATTTTCCCAGTGAAGTCACACGTGAAACACTTCACAATGAAAGATTCTAAATGACAAAGTCATCCACTGCAAGTAACCTGAGCACATATAAAAGGTCTCTTATAATTAATACACAGGTTAAGTGGTCAAAACAAGTCAAATAAAGAAAAATTAATTCCTGACTTACTAGAAGATGTAATGGGAGAAAATGACTTTCATAAGAGCAAACGAGAACAGAAAATGCGAAGATGAATCCTAGCAAGAATTGTACAGAATTTGCAATGGGAAACTGAAAATATTTCCTGGGTGATACTAATAATTTTAAAGAACTATGTCATAGTCATTGATGGGAAGACTGAATACAGTAAAGATGAATATTTTCCCAGTTAATTTAAAAGACCAATGCAAATACAGTCACAATCCCAGTGGATATTGTTATGGCATGTGACAGAATCATTCCAAAATTTATAATAAAAATACATAAAAACAAAGAGCTAAGAAATTGTAGGGGCAGGGGAGAACAATTAGAGGAAATTCTCCCTGTCACAACCTCTCATTTATCTAATGGTTTTTTTTTTTTCACCTAAAAGGGAGAGTTACAAATTATGAGAAACGTGTATGCAAACAGCCATATTTAGAAAACGTGTTTGGAAAATAGTGTTTGAAAAACCTGACATAGGTTATTGGCACATGATGGAACAAAATAAATTCCAGATGGATAAAAATAATCCAGTCAGTAAATAAGAAATAAGCCAATTCTTTAAAATAAGACTTTTTTTTTTTACATCTTTGGGCTATAAATTCCATGATAGGAGAATAATAGTCTTTTTTTTACCCCAGTGAATTTGTAAAATGAATGAATGTAAAAACAGTGAAATAATAGAACATTCACAAAGAAAATATGGATTGATGTAATGGTTTTCAATTTTTTTTTAGAATTAAGAGACAGATAAATCTGGGAAAGATTGCAAATAATATGATCAAATATTAATATTCTTAATACACGGGGATTTTATTCATCAATAAGAAAAAGATAATTTGAGATAAGTAGAGAACATTTCAAATTACAGTTTTCAAGAGTCAGGAAGCCAGCTGGTAAGAGAGAAACACACTATTCCTGCCATGTCCTCTGAGGGCCCACAGTGGTGGGTGGCATAAATTTATACTGGTCCTCATCCACAGGGTTCTGGGATTTTCTCCAGCAGCCCAGACACAGAAGCATCGATCTAAACACACTTTCAATACCCTGACATCATTATCTAGGAGATGACTGTGTCTTCCCAAGATTCCCTGATAGAGATATACTTCCATGCACTTTTTGCTAAGCTGAGGATTGGTAAAACTATTTTTACAAAAAGAGCTAGAATTTCATGCTAACTTAGTTCACAGAAATAAAACAAAAATGTTTTGCTTTTCTAAGAGAATCCATTTCCCTTACATATAAATAAAGAATTACTTTGCAGAAATGATAAAAATCTATTATATTGTTAATTTTGTGGTTTAGGCTATAAGAAAAACTCTTCTATCTGAAAAGCCTCCAAATACACACACACACACACACACACACACGCACACACACACACACACACAAATGAAAGAGGCTAAACACTCAATCTAACTTTTCAAAACCTTGATACCCAATTCATGGTGTTCCTTACCTTTGTCCTCATGCATAAAATAGGAAGATGAGACCAGGTGCAGTGGCTCATGCCTGCAGCACTTTGAGAGGATGACATGGGAGGATTATTTAAGGCCAGAAGTTCAAGACCACCCTGGGCAACAGAGTGAAACCCCCATCTCTGCAAAAAATAAAATTAACAAATTAGCCAGGTATGATGGTGCACACCTGTGACCCCCCCCCCAACTACTTGGGAGGCTGAGGTGGGAGGATCCCTTGAGCCCAAGAGGTCAAGGCTGCAGTGAGCCATAATTGTGCTACTGCAAACTCCAGCCTGGGCAACAGAGCGAAACCCTGTCTCAAAAAAAAAAATTAAATTCTCTAATTTTTAGGTAAAATTTAGGAAAGAATAAAAATATAGAAAGAAATAGATAATAATGCAAACACCCAATTGCTTTCCTTTTCAAAGAGACAATGCAACAATGCAAGCTGTAAGGACAACCACGTCTAGAAATTCTGTTTTGTATTTCTGACTTACTAATGGAATAGATGCTCTTTTATTTAAAAATTAGAAAACAGGATTCTAATTACTATGGTTAACTGAAGACCTATTATTCTCTCATCTCTCTCTAAATCCTGTTGAAATAACTGAAGAAATATATTTTAAATATTTTAAATTCACTACCATATTGGAAGAGTGGAGGGGTACTGTCAATAGATTGAAACAGGAAGGAAATTCTGAAAAATACAGAACACATAAAAATTGATTGATAGCAAATTCCAATAAGCTAAAGTACCAGCAATTTCAAATGAACAAAAAAGAAAAACGATGACCTTCATGAAAATAAGTTTTCCCCACAGAACCTCATAGTACCCCAAGATTAGAGAAGTAAAAAGTCGGGATCAGGTCACAGATAATCAGCCCAGAACTTGTTTAAAGGCTATTCCTCAAGGAGCCACAGCTCACTGTGTTCACTTCCTTGTACAGACACCTCTCTCATCCAACCAGGGTGGCCTGTGACTCCATCAAATGATGGAATCCAGGAAGAAGTCCAGCTACTGCTGCAGAGATCACCGAGGGGGATCACACATGGAAAGACCAGAGGGAAAGAAGATCCCATCATCCTCAGCCTGTCCCCACTGCGCATTCCAGCCCAGCTGAGATCCCAGACACCTGCAGACCCAGCCAATAGCACAGGGAGTAGAAGAACATCCCAGCTGAGCCTTGTCACCCCCAGAATCACAGGAATAAGTAATATGGCTCTTTAAGTGGGATTTCTGAGGAAGATGTCCTGAAAGAGGGGTCTAAAGCCAGAGAAGCTGGGAGTTTCATAAGAAACTGACCGTTGCCGTGACCACTCCCTGAGAACGAGAATCCTGAGAACTCACAAGCTGCTACTGTTTCCTAAGAAAGAAAAGCTCACCTGGCTGAGTCCCCTGCATTAGCACCAGAGTCAGGGCTCCTATAATCAGAATTTGCAATTGCTGCCCAGGTAACACACTGCAACCATCAATACTATTTGGCTTATAATCTCTTCTATGAAATGAAGAATTAAGGCTCTTCAAACATTGGAGAAAAATGGCATGAAATAGCCGTACCAATTAAGGAGGGGCAAGGGAAGAGAAATGATGGAAACAGAAGAAAATTTTCAGTAAGTAAAATAACTAGCTTTGAGAAATATGTTAGGATACCCATTAATTCATCTAATAAAATGTATCAATATCAAATAGTATGATTTCCAGGTTGAAAAATTCAATAAGAATAAAAGACAAAGCCAAATATCAAAATAAAAACATGGAAAATTGAAATCGTCTCCCAAAATTCAGTCCGAAAGAACAAAGGTGAAAAGTGAAAGAAAATCTGAAGATCAATGGACTGATTCGGAAGTTCTAACACCCATCTAATAGACTTGTCAGGCGAAAACAGGATGATGGAGGGAGAAAATAAACAAAGAATTAATGAAGTCATTCTTTCTGTACTGAAAAATGTCGAGAGTTTTGTTTTGTTTTGTTTTATCTTATTGAAAGGGTTATTCAAGAGATCAAGAGCTCTACAAAAGAAATTAAAATGAGCCCATTCCTGCATTCATCCTCAAAGTATCTAGAGAGCCTGCATGTAGGTAGGCAGCTACTTACAGAAAACAAAATTAGACTGGATCAGCTGTCTTATCTACAAAAATAGGCCCTAAAAGATAGTAGAACAATGCGTCAAGGACCAGTACAAAACATTTGTACCTAGAATTTCATACCTAGCCTAAATATCAGTTGTCAAAATAAGAATATTTACAGACATTCAGGGACTCATAAAGTTTATCAACCATTTTAGAGGAGTAGGCCAGCATGGTGGCTCACACCGGTAATCCCAACACTTTGGGAGGCCATGGCAAGACGATTGCTGAAGCCCGGGAGACCAGCCTTAGGCAACATAGCAAAACCTGTCTCTACAAAAAAAAGTTTTTTTAAGAAAATGAGTTGGGTGTGGTGGTGCATGCCTGCAGTCCCAGCTTCTTGGGGGAGGCTGAAGAGAGAGGATTCACTTGAGCTCAGGAGGTCAAGGCTGCAGCGAGCAGTGATGGTGCCACTGCAGTCCATCCTGGGTGACAAAGTGAGACCCTGTCTCAAAAAGAACAAGATAAAGAGGAAGAGGAAGAAGCAGAAGAAAAATTAGAAAGAGGAGGAGGAGGAGAAAAGAAAAGAAGGAAGAGGAAGAGTAACGAAGGTTTATACTGGCAAATTTTGAAAAATAAACCTAATTTTTAAACAGATGATAAATATAAGAAATAATTTTTTTTACTCTTTTGCCTTTTAAAAAATACCTACTATACCTATATTATAAATATAATTCTAATTCTAATTATATTTAATTAGAATATAAATATAATGTATAAATATAATTCTAATTCTAATTATATTTATAATATAGGTATAGTAGGTATTTTTTAAAAGGTGAAAGAGTAATGCAGATGATAATGTAGAATTAAAACTTTACTTTACATTAAAAAGCTATAGAAGCTGGAGGAATGGAAATCATTCAAGAGTGCCTTGACTGTTCGGGGAAGATGAAACTTAACATCAGACCAAAAATCAAGACAGAAAGGAAATTTAAGACAAGGAATTATATTTTATATAAAAGTCTAGTCCTTCTTGGTTAAATATCTCTCACACATTGAGCAACATAACAGCAAAATATATAAAACAGAATATATATCTAATATTATATACTATATAAAATATGTCTATAATATAGAAAACTGAATAACATAAAACAAAAACAGGAAAGCAGAAAAAACATACATGTTCACAGTCGTAGGCTGAGATTTTAAGATGCCACGAAAAATTACAAAGTGAAAAATTAATAAAGAGACAGAAGATTAGAATACTGACTTAAAAGCTTGATTGGACAGATATAAAGAGAGGTTTGTCCACAACAAATGGAAAATCTATGTGTTTTTTCTAGCCCTTATGGAATATTTATTTGAAAATATGCCCATGCTCTAGTGAATAAAGAAAACTCAGTAATTCCACAAAAGTAGAAATCACAGAGACCACATTTTCTGAAACTAAGGCAATAAAACTAGAAATGAATAATCAAATTATGGCCCCAAAATATTGGCCTACTCAAAAGCATGGGACAAAATCTCCAAATAACTAATGAATGCAAGAGAAAATAAAAATCAAAATTAAAAAATGTCAAATAATGAGAGTACTCCATACTAAAACCCATGGTCACAAGCAAAGCCATTCTCAGAGGCAAATTTAGAGCTTTGAATGCATTTTCAGAAATAAGAAGGACAAAAAGTAAATTAAGCGTTCAAGAAGTTGGAAAAAAGAAAAAACTCAAACATCTCAAGTAAATATAAAGAAGTAATTAATAAGGACAAAAACAGAGGCTCATTTTCTCGAATTACACACCAGATTATTTGCAGCAACACTTCCACTAAAAGCAATGGTTAACTTTAATACTCCATGAAAGTTATCAATATTGTAAGGAAATATCAGTGCAAATCTAACGGAAAAGAGAACTCAGGGAGGTAAACCAAGCCCCCAGAACACCAAAATTACTTTTATCCTAAGAGGTTTGACAGTTGGGATGACCTTACAAGGCAAGAGGGGCAGAAATCAGGGTCCAGGGCCCACTGAGGTTGGGAAGATAATTAGAAACCAATGTGGCATCGTTTAGTACATTCAAGTATAAGAGATGCCCATGATCCAGCCATCCTGCTCTGAGGTATCCGCCCTAGAGAAGCTTGTGGACCTGTATGCCAGGATAATGAGCAGGAATGTACACAGTTGTACCATTTTCAATAGGCAAAAAGTTGCACTGTTTTTCACAGGCCAAATGTCATCAACAGGACAGGCAAGTAATTTGCAATTTTCACCGTAGAGAACTATACAGTAACAGAAATGAACAGAGACAGCCACCCAAAGGTTCAAAATATCGACATAAGGAAAAACCAAACTATACTGTCCAGGCACACAGATACAGGTGAGAAAACTATCATCGTGAAAGTGGGAAAAGTGGCTATCTGTGGAGGGAAGAGGGGGCTGAGTTTTGAGGGAATATGTAGGAAATTCTGGGGGGGGGGTTCGTTGTTTATTTGGAAACTCTGGGTGCTGGTAAGATTCTAGTTAGTAGCTTGTGACAGTGTAGGTACACTTATGTGGGCTTTTTTCACTTTCTGCATGTGATTTTCATACTACAGAAAGAAGGAGAAAGTTCAGAAGTAATTAAGAAAGTATAAAACACGTCAACACTAAAAGCAGATTCGAACAACAAAGACAAAAGTGTTCTTTGAAAAGCCCAGTAAAGTAGCCAAGAATTGTTAAAGTCCGCACAAGTGAAAACAAAGGAGACAAAGAAGCTTAGAAATCAAAAACCCACACAACTGCTCATGGTGCCAATTCTTAAGATAACGTGGTGTATAACTTTGGACCAACAAATCTGAAATTTTAAGCTTTTGATTAAATGAACACTTTCTTAAACAAAAGTCTGAATGTTCCACAATGGACTAGAAAAAATGTAGAAAACCAGCATGTGCCATTATCTACAAAAGAAATGGAAAACGTCACAAAACATGCATACCCCGCCTCCCACAAGTTCTACTCACACGCTCAGTGCACAGGTATGGATTACACTCTTTCAATCGCACCCAGGCCTTGGAAGAGAGGTGTGTCTTCTCGCCGCACCTGCAGAACGGCATACATTTGAATTAACTCCTTTTGGCTTCATGTGTTTTTTTTTCCAGCTTTTTGAGTTCTACACATAGTTCAGTTATTTTCTTTTGTGGTGATACAGGTTCACGAGGGTGTAGTTTTTTTCCTCTGAGTTTTAGTTTAGCTGTATCTCGTCAATTCTGATATACCGAGTTTTCCCTACAGTTTTTGAAATTGTGCAATTTTATTTCTTCCTTAACCCAAGTTGTTTGACAGATGTTTTTGTTTTTCCAGGTGTAAGTGCTTAGTTGTTTTTTATTTTCTTATTAATTTCTAGTTTTATTGCACTTAGTCGGTGAGGGTGGCTCATATTATATTTTTTGGAATTTACTGAGGCTTTCTTTACATGCTAATATATGGTCGTTTTTTTGTGACTATATACTTGAAAAATATACTTGAAGGTATGAAGTCTGATATAGGAGTAGAGAATTTGAAACATCTGTAAAACCTTTCTTATTCACTACATTGCTTAGCTCTTCTGCGTAATTAATATGGTAGGCTAGTACTAGCCGTACTAATTGTTTGCTCTCTCAATCTGTCTAGGACTGAGAGGATAAATTGGCCTCCTGTATGTGCCTATTTCTCCTATGCTGGTGTGTCTCTGTTTATTTCTTCTTTCTTCTCTGTGGTTTCTGTTATATTAGAGTTGCTTCTGTGTAATCTAATGTATTGATACTAATAATTTTTAAATTTTCCTTGTAAATTGAGGCCTTTAGCATTATAAGATATCATTTTTCTCCCATTTAATGCTTATTGGCCTGAGTCCTAGCTAGTTTATTACACGAATTGCAACACCTGATTTCTTTCTGTTAGTATTTATATATTTACCCAGCCTTTTATAATATTTATATTTTCCAGTTTCTTTACATTAGACCTTTATCTTGGATGCAGCTTTCAGTGATGCTTCCTTTGTTAGCCTTCCACTATGGAGTCTTTTTTTTCACAGTTCTGTTATTTATTTTGGTGTTTAGGAAGGCTTACATTTTTCTTCTAGTGCTTCTCTTGTTACTAATATCTTCATATGATAGGCTTAGTCTCCTCTTTCATTGTATTAACTAGCAATCTCAACCCAGATTTTGCAAGAGAATTAGGCCCTAATCCATCAATTAGATAACAAGACAATCTCTCTTAAGCATCTAAAATGGTATATCATACTGGGGAGAAAAAGAAAATTAAATCATTTTCTATGTGGCTCAATTTTTTTCCGTGATCCTGGTAGAGAACAGCTCTCTGTTACAAAAACAGGTATTAACTATTAATAGTAACTGTGTGTCTTTCCCTTTCCCACCACCTAATTACTAGAAACTAGTGTTAGTGGTCATCTCTGTATTTCAAATATATACACCACTCTTCTGCAATACTTGACCTGCCAGCTGCATGCAATGTTACTTTACGCTTAACTCATATCTATGGGGCAGTAGGTAATGCTCTCTACCTCTAACGCTTCCCTCTCTCCTCCAGCTTTTTCTTACAGTATTTCCACATTGTATACAACAGCATAATAGTTTGTCACCCTTATTCCTGTTCATCTTAATTCTCAGTTAAATATACTCAATGGCTTCGCCAACACTTTCTGTTGAGACTTTTCTAATCATTTTCAGCTTGTCTCAAGTTCATTCTATAGTTGAATCTCTGGGAGGGGGTCACAGGAACATTTGCCCAAGGGTACAGGAATGTTCATTACAGTTTAATGTGGGACCCATATATTTGAAGGAAAGCTGGGCCGCATAAAAAAACCCTTCAATCACATTTTCTTTTCTTGATTTTCTTCAAAATGCTACTTTCATGCATAAAGTGTTTCTGTTGAGAAGATCGACGCCAGTCTCATTTTCTTTCCCTTCCAGGTTATTTGGCTATTTTGCTTGGATTCTTAAAGAACCATTTCCTTATTTTTGGAGCCCAATGCCCTGACTAGAATATATCTAAGGGTTTTCTATTCTGGGTCAGTTTGCTCATATCTGCAGTGCCCTTTCCAACATGTAAGGTCTTTTATAGCAGGAAGTTTAATTAAATTATGATTTACACTTTTGTTTAGTTCACTTGCTTTGGTTTTTATCTTTAGAGACTCCAAGTGAATGTATTTTAGATCCACCGCCTCGGCCTCCCAAAGTGCTGGGATTACAGGCTTGAGCCACCGCGCCCGACCAGTCTGATAGATTTTTAAATGTTGATGAAATAGACTGTGCTCCAAAATTTTTTGAATATTCCATAATTTACCTAAGGAAATACAGAAAACTTATATTTAGCAATCACCATATTGAGTCTATGCATCCAGAACATATTATGTGTCTTTATTTATTTAACTGTCATTTTTATTTTTCTTGGCAAAATTTTGTAGCTCTCTCCTGTTGGTTCTATATTATTCTTCCTAATATTTTTCCTAAGTACTTTATATCCTCTATTGTTTTTGTAAATGGGAATTTCTTTTCCTCATAATCAACAATTGTGCTGATTATGGCTGATATGTAAGATTATCACTGATTTTTATATATGTATTTAAGATCAACACATTTTTATTATATATTTCCTTGGCTGGATAAAAGAAAAATCGATTTTTAGCACAAAGATGAAGATCAAATATATTTATTTGTTGAAATGAAATATCAATGGGGAATTTAGAGAATATGATTTTATAATCAATTTTTGAATCAAAATTCTCTTTTTATGGTTTATGTTCGTAACCTTCAGGTAAATCACAACTGATTTAATCAGCAAAATTTAATCAAGATAATTATGTGAGGATTTAACCCACTGGTCTGAAATATCTTTGAAAATGGCATAATTCTTTGTAATAATACATTGCTCTTTGAGTGAGATCTTGTAAATGGCCCCTTTGGAGATGTTCTGAGAAATTGTATCTATTTATAATCTAGTATTGAAATATGAATAAAACTTTGCATGTTAGAAAAAGAATTCTTTGGGAAACTCAGTCCACATAGTTTTGGTAATAAAAATTACGTGAATCAAATAATGAAAATGCTCTTTGGACCATGTGAGCAACTACCATCTGCTCCAAGAGCAAAGACCCAAAGACGCTGCATGAGCCGTCTCCTATCTGGTGTCAGCACTGGCCTGTCCTGAGAGTGCCCCCACAGGCTTGTCGTCGTGGATGTGCATGTGGCCGGGGGACAAACTGTCCCCAGGTGGAGAGGAAGCTGATTTTGGAATGGAAGAAGGAAAAGTGCCACCAAGAATAAAGAACAGAGAATGGGAGAGGAGACGGAACGGCCAGAACCCAACTTTGTGTAAAGTCAGCAGTGAGCACAGAGTCAGCCAGGAGTACCCCCAGTTATCCAAGGCGCAGCTCTCTCTCTGTGGGAAGGAACCCACATAGGCCATTGAACCATATGGACAAAACCTAAAATAACAGTGGTCAATAAATCACTTTCAGGGTTTGGCATTCAGGGTTCATCTTGAATCTACAAGCAACTCACCGTATCTCTGTTGCAACCTGTCCCTCCTCTGGGGTTGAGAAACCATGATCACCTAACCTTGAATCCCAGACCCTTTAATCCTCATTAACCACTTGGTGCATCTAAAATGAAACGTTTAGATGAGATGAGCTCACATGGTTCAATGCAGCCCTGGCATTCCATAAGCCTCTGCAAGCCATAATGGAATGTCACATATTCAAATGCATTCATCCCACAATTATACACTGAGTGCAAACAGCTACCCAGGCATCATGCCCACTGGTGAATATGAAAGTAAACAGAAATGGGGGAGAGGTGAGGCCATCTGCAGATGGTCCCAGGTTTCTTTGGAGGTGATGGAAACGCTTTAAAATTAGATTTTGGTGATAGCTGCACAGCTTCATAAGCATGCTCATAAATAATTCAGCTGTGTATTTGGAAAGGGTCCATTTGAGTTATGTAAGTAACACCTCAAGAAAGCCCCTCTCAAAAAGAGAAACAGAAAGGCAGGCCTTGTTCTACAATGCCTGCAGGAGGATAAACAAGACGGAACAGCATACAGTGTCACCTGTGGTGGTGAAGGGCACCCCATGGGGATGGCTGCGGACCCCCACAGCCCTGGAAGTACAAGCAGTGCCCCTGACTTGCGGTGAATTGCTATCTCTCAAACGTTTCTTTTCTTAAGTCACACCCTCTTCCTCTATGTCAAGGCCCACATGGACACTCACTGGTAAAATACAAACCAACTTCTGTCTCTGGGGTGGGCCCCTATCCGGCCTGGCAAGCATCCAACAAACTGTTCAAGTCGAGAGGTGATTCCTTTCCTCCGCTCTCATCCACATCCCTCAGGAAAACTGTACCAGGAGGGTAAGCCATGTGGGTAATAGTACATAAGAATCCAAAAATGGCTACTAATTACAATGTTTGCAATTATTTCAAATTTTGATTTTCATAATAACTCTTCATGGTTGTGTTGACCAGAGGGAAATTTTATTCCCAAATGTGCCTGTGTCAAATTTGCCATTATCTTCCAGGGAAAAAAAATCAAATGAGAAGGCTTTTAGAAAGAGATAAAGTTTACTCATTGGAAATTAGAAATGAATATTTATTGTCAGATCTCTGTCTAGATTAAAACCTTTTATTTAACACCAGTTGAAAGTGTAAATTATTCACATGTTTACATTTCACTGACTTCTGTTCTCTAATGATTCCATTTCTAGAGTGTATTAGTGGTAAGATAATGAAATGCCTCATCAGCTTGGAGTATTAAGCAAACAACTAACTTCAACTTTTTCAACAGTGAATAAAAAAATACAGTGGTCTCGGAAATTTATTTCATCAATTTAAAGCAATACTCAGCTAACTTTCCAAAACACAGCGCTATAAAGGGAGTACTGCCAATAGGCCGTGGAAATGCATGTCAGCCTCCCATCGATACGCATGGGATCGTGATAACAGATACACTGCTCTCACACAAATCATGGTTTTTGGCAAGAGTTCTCCTTCCTAGAGGGGAGAATTGGGAGGGGAAAAAAAGAAAAAGAGAACATAGTATTGTCCACTCGCCAGCAAATACGAGCTCTTGCTATTTGAATGACATTATATAATTATTCACTCTGTACTTCTCACTGAGAGTATTGCTTGATATTCAGGAATTTTATTACTAATAACAATAATTTCTTATCCATGGACAGTGCTTTAAGCTTACAGAACATTTGCACGTTACCCCCTTCAAGACATTGAGGGCTCTTTCTGGAATATTGGAGGGATCTAAATATGTGTAGGGGAAAATGAATTTGTTCATTGAATTCAATAATTTTATAAGCCAAATCTGTTTTCCAAAAAGTTCCCTACAGATGTTTTACAGTTGCTTCAACGGCACCACACTGTCCATACATTCAAGTGCTGATAATCCATGACATTTTACACATTCCTCTATCTAATAAATCTCCATTTTCATGGAAACAACAACGAGATTTTTTGTGTGTTATGCCAAGCATAACTGCTGGCCTTGGATAAGCCAGAGAAATGCTTTCTTGAGAATTAGAATAGACCTGTGGTTAAGGAGTTAAGATACAATGTCTACGTTCACTATATTTACATATTATAATATTTACAAAATGTTCATGAAGTGAAAACTAACAACACAGAATGAGCAGTAATGACTATGTGAAAGTCAGAGAAAGCTCTGGAAGCATTCCTCTGAAATCACCATGGCCTGGGTGAGCTGGAGAAGCTCTTGCAGACTCCCTGAGATGTGGAATCTTGCTGATGATTTAGCTGCTCAGAGAAAGTAGAGAGGAACCTTGCCCCCATTCAGGCAACAAGGAGGCGCGGGAAGAGATCATCAGAGCGAGGAGTGCTGGAAGTCTGGAGTGCACTGCAGGTCTCATCCATGTGGCCACGTATCCTGAGCAAAAGGAGCAGAAAAGGATAAAGGCCCAGTGTATGTCAAGCCAGCTTGTAATCTTGTAGCTGGGCAAGTGTCCCCCAGAAAGGAAATGTAACCTTTTTATGTGGTATTTCAGCACTAATCCTCTGACAACGTTGTGTGAGATGAGCTGAATGAAAAAGAACCTTGGGTGAGGGAGATCAACAGGTACCACCTTCTAATCATGTCAAGGGCAGGTGACTGAGCCTACAGCGAGGCTGGCAGCATAGCATAGCAGGGAGGGAAGGGAAGGCCAGAGATAGACGTGCGCAGTCTACGAGGGAGGCAACACAGGACCACCGATCGCGCCTTGTCGGAGGCGAGGATGTGAAGGAGCAATGTGAACTCTGAAGATTCCAGTCCTGGTGCCTGGGAAATAAATGTTACTGTAGCTGACAGGGCTGCCAGGCTGACTTGGCTGGAAGGAGACAGGACTTAGGAAGTGATACTCTAACCCCCAGGTAGAGTGGGCTGCTGCTCTGTGCTGGCAGAGTGCCAGAGAAGTTGGGGCCAGTGGTATTATCTGCACAGATGTGACAACTGAAACCACAGGAGCAGATGAGAACTCCAGCAGGGAGGGTGCCAAGAGACAGTACAGCACGCCAGGGACCCGAGTTCACGGTGAGCTTCAGCAAGCGGCCCTGAGAGATGTGGACTGGGGGCTGGAGAGGTGGGAGGAGAGTCAGCCACACAGACCCAGAGCTGCTAGAGCTGCAGGGAAAGGGTTTCTGGAAGTCAGTGTAGAAAAATCACCTCTCCACCTGAGGTGTGGTGGCTCATGCCTGTAATCCAAGCACTTTGAGAGACAGAGGCAGGTGGATCACCTGAGGTCAGGAGTTCAAGACCAGCCTGGCCAACATGGTGAAAACCCATCTCTACCACAATTACAAAAATTCGCCAGGCATGGTGGCACATGCTTGTGATCCCAGCTTCTTGGGAGGCTGAGGAATGATAATTGCTTGAACCTGAGAGACAGAGGTTGCAGTGATCCAAGATTGTACACTGCATTCTAGCCTGGGCTACAGAGTAAGACTCTGCCTCAAAAAGAAAAAAAAACACCTCTTCAGTGTTGCACTTATCCCATTTATTCTATTAGGGGTGCAGATTTTGATTTTTAGCCCTCAGCCTTTTGACTCTTTAAATCAAATATGACATCATGTGTGGGCTAAAATCTATCAGATTAAGATATTCTGCTGTCATTTCCTCACTCATTACCATGCAGCTTTTTATCTAATAGGATATGCAAGGCATTTCGCGTCTTTCCTTTGACCTCCCGTGAAATAAATGTGGCCAAACGAGCTCTACCCTAGGACAGCTCTTTAATATGCAACAGATTCTTTCCATTTGAAAAGAAAAATCACCCGTTTTGAACAGAGCCTTCTGTGAAAAGCGGTCCAGGCCCTGTCTGGGGTCTGCATCCCGGGCCTGGTGACATCGTCTGGGCCACTCTGCAGCCCTGAGCACAGCATGTCCCCACAGATAGGGTTCCTGTCGGATGCTGCCCACAGTCTCACCAGCTTGCACCCACCTCTGATGTCATCAGAATCAGGTACAGATTATTTTTCTCTTTTTTTTGAGATGAGTGTCACTCTGTTGCCCAGGCTGGAGTGCAGTGGCAAGATCTCGGCTCACTGAAACCTCTGCCCACTGAGTGTAAACAATTCTCTTGCCTCAGCCTCCCGAGTCGCTGGGATTACAGATGCATGCCACCACTCCTGGCTAATTTTTGTATTTTTAGTAGAGATGGGGTTTCACCATGTTGGCCAGGCTCGTCTTGAACACCTGACCTCAAGTGATCCACCTGCCTCAGCCTCCCAAAGCAGAGTATTTCTTATCCCTACACTCCTTTCAAAGCTCTCTGTCATCACTTCCCTTACCTGCAGCCTGGACTCAGAAAACCATCAGCATGTAATACCCAAAGCCCTCGCCAGCGGCCAGCCCACTGTACCCCTGACGCATCTCTGTGTGTGCACTGGAGCGTTGTGTCGAGAAGGATCTTGTGGCAGAGCTGGACCAGAAGTACGTGGTCAGCTCTCAGAAGCAAGGACCCCAGCTGCCAGGTCAGGGCTCTTTCCTTTGCATGCTCTATCTCTTGGTTGGAGTAGCCAGGATGCGTTATTTGAAAATTGTTCTAAGGCAATTCTAAAATTTTTACGAAGAAGTCAAGAAGCCAGAACCTCTTGGTGGTGTGTAATTCACAGTGAGGGGATTCATTATTTTTGGACAAGAATAATCTCTGAAGATATAAGTGGGTCCGTAGGGAATGCTCTTCCATTTCCTTACACTGACCCTTTAAATTAAAATGGGGGTCGTCTGCAATCATTGGCTTGGGAAAAGGCCGCTGGATCCTTTTCCATGGGCTTCTTCCCTGTTCTCATCGTCAGGCGCTGCTCTGCCTCCTGGTCTCACTTGGGCCTTGTCGCTTGCTCTCGAACAGAAACCTCCCTCCCACTTGTCTTCCTTCCAACTAGAGTGACCCCACGTCCTGACTTTCCCAGTGCAGTCTTGGTTTTTACCTGTTATTCCAGCATGATAATGAGCAGAGCCTACTTTCACTCTCAAAAAGGCCTAATTTGGGTAATAACTTGGTAGGGTCAATGTTTAAAGCTCACGTAACCAGTAATTAAGTGCATATTGGACTAGCGGATCGAGAAGGGCATGCAGATATTTTATCTTCTGCTGAATCAGCAACCTTCCCCGACCCACTTCTCACAGGAAACCAGGTGGCTCCAGTGGGGACCCCACCCACCCACACATGACGCCCAGTAACCAGAGCTAAGCCCACACACTCAAGCCTAGAAATGCTCCTTTTAATGAAGCTAGACCAAGTCAACTCACGAATAAGATAATCCTAACACCAGAAAATGCCTTTGCGACCAGTCAGCTCTTGTTCCCTACCACTGTGCACTTACACTCATGTGCAGTCTTGTACCATGGCTTTGTTAGGCTACTGCTTACACACAGGACTTGAATTTTTTATTAACTGCACGGATTCTGCATCTCACATTGCTTCCAGTACATTTTGCATGCTCAACCCTCAATAAAAACATAATGTGTTCAACAAATGGCTTTATTCAGTCATTTAACAAATATCAATTGTACTGGAACTGAACCCTTTGTAAATATTGGCAATACAATAATAGTGAATGAATAATGAATAAAAGGAAGAACCGGGTCCCTTTTTATATAAAGCAAGTCTAGAAGAGAAATTTGATTTAAATAAATAATCGTTAAGCTCTAAATGTAATAAGCACTACAGAAAAAGCACAGAAAGCCGTGTAACCAGAAGTCTGACCTCAGTGTTGGCTGGAGAAGGGGTTATTCTAATTCCAAAGGGCCTGAGGTTTAAAGAGTGGATAGAAGTTAACCAGAAATAAGAGGAGGCTGAGGATGACAAAAGGAGCAGCCAGTACAGAAACTGTGAGATGGGAACTGTGTCAGGACCCTGGAGAAATTGTACGACGAGGGGAAAGTGACCCAGGTGATGGCCCTGGCTTTGCCAAGGAGTCTAAGTTTCATCCTAAGCGTAGAAAGAGGAGGAGTGATTGTTGGATTTGCAGGTCTAAAAGGTCTCTCTGGCTGCTGGAAAGAGGGACCAGTTGAGGAGAGCTCACGTGGACAGTCACCTGGCAGCTGAGTTTGTGTGGAGATGGAGAGGACGGAAAACACAAGCAAATGAAAACGTGCTGTGGGGGGGCGGGGGGGAGGCAGCGCTGAATCTTCTCGCAGCCGTGTTGCTGGCTAGAAGTTCCAGTCTGGTACCGGGTGAGCTCTGTGGGTGGCCCAGGGTGACGCAGTGCTGAGAAGAGGATGCGGGAGAGAATGAGTCCACAGGGAAGGGAGAGGGCTCCGCCGTGACTCCTTCCGCTGGGGGAGCCGGGGAGGTGTCCAGGGCACCGCGGGTGAGCTGCCCAGGTGCGAGTCTGGATCGTGGACAGGGTGTGAATGGGGGTCAGTGGCTTGCATCCTACAGAAGCCCTGGGCCTGGATGAGGTCAATGGGGGGCCTTAGAGAGAAGAGAGGAAGCAGGCCCAGCCTTCCGAGGTCTAACGGCAGGGAGAGAAGAGAGATCCCGTAAAGGACGGAGAGAAGGGGGAAAAAGCCAAGCTGGAGAGAGAAGTCCCAAGGAAGGGTGAGTGGAGCAGGGTGCGCACTGGGTGTCCCGGAGTCAGCCAGCGGGAGGGAGAGCCTCTCCCAGGGACCTGTGGACACTGGAGGTGCACAGATCAGAAAGGACAGGAAGGGGGTTCCTGCCGGAAGAGGTGTGGGGTCCAGGGAGGGTTTAGCTGTTTTGTGGTAATGGGTAGATGTGTGTGTTTGGGGAGGGTCTTTTTTTTTTTTTTTTTTTTTTTTTTTTTTTTTTGAGACGGGGTTTCACTCTTGTTACCCAGGCTGGAGTGCAATGGTGCGATCTCGGCTCACCGCAACCTCCGCCTCCTGGGTTCAGACAATTCTCCTGCCTCAGCCTCCTGAGTAGCTGGGATTACAGGCACGCGCCACCATACCCAGCTAATTTTTTGTATTTTTAGTAGAGACGGGGTTTCACCATGTTGACCAGGATGGTCTCGATCTCTTGACCTCGTGATCCAGCCACCTCGGCCTCCCAAAGTACTGGGATTACAGGCGTGAGCCACCGCGCCCGGCCGGGGAGGGTCTTTTAGATGGAAACAGAACATGCCTCAGGACTGACGGAAGCATCCAGGAAACGGGAGAGAGTCAAGCAGAACCGAGGACAGAGTGCTGTGCCTTTGCTGAGGACCCGGGGAAGAGGGGCTCGGGAAGGGGCGCTCCCAGGGGGTGCGCGGTGGGAACCCTTCCCTGCGCCTTTCTGAGCAGCAGGCGGTGTGGACGAGCACAGTGCAGCGATGCGGGTGGACTCGGTCATACACCACGTGTGGTCAGTGGCTCGGTCATACACCACGTGTGGTCAGTGGCTGCTGCCGCAGTGGCTGCGCAGTTCCCGACTCCCGGGCTCCAGCAGCTGGAACCTGTGGTTTGGGAGGGGGGATATTTTTTCCTTTATAACCTGCCATCTTCGTTATCTGAATCTCTGGTGACTAAGGTGAGGAATGGGAGGGCTAACCCAGGCGAGTCAGGCGTTTGTGTGGATAGTCTACTGACTCTTCAACCCTCTGTGTACTTCATTGCTATCGACTGAAAACAACAAAAAAAGAATGTCTCCATGTCTTTATCTTTGGAGAGGAGAAGTATAATCAAGACGAAGGTGTTTTAGAGAGTATTTTTCACTTACTCTCAAACTTTTGGCTACTTTATAAATATTTTGAGGAATTTTACCACCAACCGAGGCTGCTGTTCTTATTACTGCATGGATATCTGCATTGCACTGTGGAAAAGCTTTTAAACAAATTATGGCATTTGATACAACAACAACAACAACAAAATCCTAGGCCCGTCACTGCCTCTGGCCCTGGCCCCCCAACTGAAGCCCACCAAACCCTGTGGGCTCACATTTGCCTCCCGCTAGAGCAGGATCAACACAGACTGCAAATGAGCTGTCGCTGGCTTCTCCACACTTTGAGCGCTTACTTTTCCTCCACCCATTTCATCCCAATGTGATATATATTCATCACCACATGTAAATAAATAAATAAATAAAGTGATTAGGAGAGTGGTTATATCGGATAAACACAGGGGAAATTGCGTTACCAGAGGGACTATCAGTCACAGCAGTTGGGCCATCAGATCAAGGCTCTGGGGAGGGCACGAGGGATTCTAACTTTGCTGCAAGCATATGTGTATACAAAACAGTTCTTTGCTTCCAAGGATCTGTCACTGGCATGGCAGTGATACTAAACAAAAGTTATTATTTTCTTTCTTTCTGTTTGCTCCTTGCAAAACTATTTATACAACATTTCTTCTAGATCCAAACGCAGTTTGGCTATTTACTGCTTATCTGTATCACAGCGTAAGTAGCATTTCAATCAGTGAATGTAATGTGTAAATATGCATATATTCTCTGTAAAAAACATTTTGTTGAAATGAACAAGGTTATTTAAAAGAAAACAGCACACAGGGTTCTCACGTGTTTTTATTTATTTTTATTTTTCATTTTGGAGACAGTCTCACTCTGTTGCCCAGGCTGGAGTGCAATGGCACTATCTCGGCTCACTGCAACCTCTGCCTCCGGGTTCAAGTGATTCTCTTGCCTCAGCCTCTCAAGTAGTTGGGATTACAGGCACCTGCCACCACACCTGGCTATTTTTTGCATTTTTAGTAGAGACAGGATTTCACCCTGTTGGCCAGACTGGTTTCGAACTCCTGACCTCAGGTTATCCACTCCCCTCAGCCTCCCAAAGCGCTGCAATTACAGGTATGAGCCACCGCGCTCTGCCTCTCTCATGTTTTTAAATGTTTCTACAATAACATTTATTATTTTGATCTTATCAGTTGAGCTGCAAAATACCTGAAAGCTCTTTAATTAATAAGTCATTTTGTTTTGTTGTCATTGCAATGTTTTGTTTTCCGTGGATGAGTTGGCTGGTTTCGGCTGTTTTTAGTAAATTAGTAGAACTTAGTGTAATATCAATACAACGCAGTCCCCACACTGATAGACTTTTATGTGCATATGACTTTCCGTTAAATAGAGAGTGACTTTGTAAAGAGTGAAATAAACCTCAGCTCTGTCCAGGCGGAATTCACTGGACTGAGCTCTCCCCTTTTCACATCACCCTTACTCATCTCTTCTTGGAAATAAACACATTTATGGTGCACAATAACTAAACCAACATTTCACCCTCCCGCGCATTAGCTTTTTAATTTAGAAGAGGCTTGAGAAACGTGAAGCACAGGATTTTGGCATGCTCTTCAGAATGCACATAAATAAATCTTTTTCAGCAAATCCCCAAGGGTTTTAGGCAAAACTTTGTGAATGCCAGAGCAGAAAGCTAAAAAACAATTTTGGGTTTGTTTGTTGAGCCAAAAAGTGGACATCGTGTCCAAAGTACAATTTGCAGCATTATTTTTTGTATTAAAGAATTTAGTAATGTGTATTTCCAATTCCAAGAATTTGTCTGCAGACTTTCCCAGGCATGTATTGCTTCTCCAACTTTTTAACTCTTAACAGAGAAAGCCAAACAGGATGGGCTCTAGGAAGTATCAATGTTTCCGTGGGAGCCTCTTTGACTAAATAAGTGGATCATGCATCCAAGTGCAGAAGACACTCAAAAATCACAAAAACAAGTACCATGTGAACCATCTTGTCTTTTCCTAAAATCCTCATGACCTGTTTCTTCCTGTTAGCTGGAATAGGCATCATGCTGTGACCCCATAATACATGCTTGATGAATACTTGTTAAATTAAAATATGTGTAAAAGCCAGAGATACCAAAGTGTGCTTGCCTTTTGTAACTAGTCCAGTTTTCCTGTTTATTAAAATGAATACATATATATTGTTGAAAGAATGTTTAAATGTGAAAAGAAAAAAAAACAGGAAATAGGAATCTGGAGTGTCCCCACAGCCCCTAAGAGGCACTTTTTTCCATTCTTCTACCTCTCATGAGTTCTAAGCAGCATCACTATTTCCTCTTATGAAGTCTGATCTTCCCTCACAGACCGGAGCTCCTTTGGCGGATTCATCTCTACTGCCAGGTACAAGGTACGCAGTACAATGTCTGCACCTGGAAGGCACTCAGCTAATGTCTGCCGAGAAAATAATCTCATTATTCTATTTTTCCACATGTACCAGCTAACACTGTGGGTAGGAACTTACAAATATGCCCAACAAATGCGTTTAAACTGCTCCCTTTGGGGCTTCTGGAAAGACGGAGACATTTTTACAAATACTTTCACGTCATTGATGTTTTTTCTAAGCACCATGGAAGATTTCCATAACATGTTGGTGTAATGTACATCGTACTTGTCCACTTAGGTCTTTATTTGAACATCTGGTTTTCTGCTGTGAGCCTCCCTGTGGTTGGATAGAAGCCACTTTGAAACCTGGAAGCAATGCCTGAGATTCTCTAATTACCTATTTTTCCCACAAATAGAAATAAAATTGACTGTAAGAAAATTTGGCAATGATTCATTTTGTGGGCTGCTCTGATAATTTATTGTAGCCCAATTTCATCAGTCCTATTGAACTTATATCAAAGAAAGTTTCAATTATTTAAAGAGAAATCTATCACACAACAAACTGGTTTCATTTCGGGTTCATTGCTGTTAGGTAGACTCTTCATTACAGATGGTAGGACCCAGCATGGTTTGGCCCTGAGTCACAACCCCTCTTTCCCCCTTCCCATCCTCACCTTGCTCTCTGTACTTCAGCTGCACCAGTGTACAGTCAGCAACTTCAGCCTGCCACGGCCTCTCACACCACAGAACATCTCACACACTCCCTTCTGTGCCTAAACACTCCCCTCCACTGAGCATTGCCCACTGTAACATCTAAAGGATGACTTTAGATCTCAACTTGAAGGCTTCTGGCTCTAACAAACTATTCCTTACACCTACTCAAGGTCAGTTTCATCAGTTGTACGTTCTTGTAGATCACTTATTTCCATGGTCTTCCGGTAACTTTGTTTGTTTGTTTGTTTAGCTTATAATCATGCATCTATTACTGTGATTATTTGACAGTGTCTATCAACATTAACAGTCTCATGGCTTCCTGGGATCACAAGCTCTGTCTGTTTTTGCCCACAAAAGAGACACTCATGTTTTGTAAATTAATGCATGACAAAAAAAAAAATAAGTGAATGGACAACCAATATATCAATGAGACAAACCCACTTTGCCTTCTAGAAGGCTCATTTTCTCACTTATCCCAGTAAATTTCATACATTCTCCTTTCTCCTTAAGCTTCTTAGATTGTTCCCTCTATCCTCTCCCTCCTCTGATGGCCTTACTGCATGCTTCATGAAGAATACAGGAGCCAAATCCACACTCTGTCATCTTCCTACCACCAAACCTGCGAACAAAAATACATTTGCTCATACCTTTTCCTGAAAACAGAAAAAAAAAAAAAAAATGACAGACCTAAATCCAACCACACAATAGTTACATTAAATGTAAATGGACTAAAAATCCAACTAAAAAGTAGATACTGTAATACTGAGGGACAGAGGGGGGTGGGCAGAAGCACTCAACTACTCACTATATAATGTCTAAAATAGATGCATTATAAAGATGAAAACAGTTAAAAATAAAAATGTAAAACCATATTCCAAAAATGTAAAATTAAAATATAATTCTGAATAAAGTACTGAAAATAAAATTGTAAAAACATTCCATATTTATATTTTCAAATAGTATACAGTAAAAGGATAAACTACATCAGGCAAAATATCTTTTACTGTATGTTACTTTTAAAAGGCAAAATAGACTTTAAGGAAAGTTGTATCACCATGAGACATAAAAGAACATTTCCTGGCTGGGCGCAGTGGCTCAAGCCTGTAACCCCAGCACTTTGGGAGGCTGAGGTGGGTGGATCACGAGGTCAAGAGATCAAGACCATTCTGGTCAATGTGGTGAAACCCCATCTCTACTAAAAATACAAAAAATTAGCTGGGCACGGTGGCGCGTGCCTGTAATCCCAGCTACTCGGGAGGCTGAGGCAGGAGAATTGCCTGAACCCAGGAGGCGGAGGTTTCGGTGAGCCAAGATTGCGCCATTGCACTCCAGTCTGGGTAACGAGAGTGAAACTCCGTCCCAAAAAATAAAAATAAAACATTTCCTAATGATAAGAGGTCACTGTATCATGAAGATAATGCATTATAAATGTGTATGCTTCCACAGACAGCACTAAAAAACATATGAAACAAAAAAAAAAGACAAAAAAGGGAGAAACAGGTAAATCAACAGTCTCCTCTCAGAGATGTATAGAACAATTATACAAAACACTAGTAAGTAAATAGATCTCATAAATTCTAGATTTACATTTAGAGAACAGTATATTTAATAGCCACAGACTCTTTTCAACCATATAAAGACTGTTCAAGATATAACACATACTGGAGTACAAACAAGTCTCAATAAATACGAAGACATTAAAATCCTACATAGTATTTTTTAACCACAATAGAATTACACTGACATATAGAACAATAAAATATCTTTTAAACACACCAAATATGTGGAAATTTCAGAAAGGTATCAAAGGGGAAATTGAAAAACTTTTCAAATTAAATACAAAAATACAACATCTATCATTAGATAACAAAAATACAACATCTCGAATTTGTGGTTTATAACCAAAGCAGTCATAAGAAAAGAATGTACAGCTTTGAATGCTGATGCTAGAAAGAGGGGGAAGGAGACTCTAAGATAAGAAATCTATGTTTCCATGTGAAAAAGCTAAAACAAAGTCAAGTAACATAAAATTAAGGTAAATTGAAAGAAGAAAATTATAAAAGTGAGAGTAAAAATTAATAACATGGGAAACAAAAGCAATAGAATTCAAAAATGTTTCTTTGAAGACATTAATAAAATTGATAAAACCATCGTAAGATTATCATAAAAAGGAGAGAAAACTTACTCATATTAAAAATACAATAATGACATGAAAAAACTCTGAGACACTAAAGAAATAATAAGAAAATGACATAAACAATTTTTTCCTATACCAAAACTGACATTAAATGGAAGATAAATCCTGAAGAGTCTAGTTCAATCAAAGAAATTGAATTTGTGCAGTAAAACTCCCTGAAAAGAAAATGAGACAAAGGTATCACAATTGGAGTAAATTATGGACCAGTATCTCTCATTCATAAAGATGCAAAAAATATTTAATAAAGTTTTATCAATTTGAATGTAATATTACACAAATGAATAATACATTGTGGCCTAATGGGGCTTATCCAAAAGAAGGGAAGGTTGAGTTAACATTTAGAAAGCAATCAAATGTAATTTACCATATTAACAGGCTGACAAAAATTATGATTATCTGAAGGATATGGAACAAAATTCAACATATATTGTTGATTAAAAACTCTTAGCTAACAAAGGGTAGAAGGTAACATCCTCCATCTAAGAATGGACATCTATATTATACCTAAATATAATTGTACTTACCGATGAAAGACTAAATATTTTCCTGCTAAGATCAGAAACAACATAAGAATATTCACCCTTGTCAATTATACTCAGCACTCTATAGGATTTTTTTACCACTGACATCAAGGAAAAAAAAGAAATTAAAGGCATACAGATTGTAAAGGAAGAAATAAAACTGTGTTTACTCAGAGTTGACATTTTTTATGTAAAAGATCCAATAAAATATAACAATTAAATAAGGATACTAGAACAAATAGGTTTGTTTAGCAACGTTTCAGTATACAAAAATCAATTAAAGAAAATCAGCTTTATTCTATATCCTAATGACAGATGATTGGGCAAAAGATTTTAACAAACACTTCACCGAAGAAGACACATGGGTGGCAGTTAAACACAAAAAAGATGCTTAACATCACTTGGCATTAGGTAAATGTAACAATGAGTTGCTGATACACATCTGTTACAGTGACCAAGACTGAGCACATGCAATGTTGGCCAAGTTGTGGAACAGCTGGATTCTCCCGCACTGCTGGTGGAAATGTACAATGGTGCAACATCCAGAAAAGGTTTTCAGGTTTTTAAAAAGATAAGGAAACACTCATCCAATGATCCAGCCATGACTTTCTTACATTGTTACCCGAAAGGAATGAAAATGTGTACCTACACAAAGATTTTCAAACCAATGTTTATATCAGGTTTATTTGTGATCACCGAACGCTGGAAACATCCAATGTCCACATGTCTAGCAACAGGTGAGTGGATAAATAAGCTGTGGTATAGCCATACCTTGGTATTACTCAGCCACTTAAAGGAATTAACTATTCTACACATAATGATTTGGATAAATTTCAAAATAGGTATGCTATTTGAAAAAAAGTCAGATCAAAAAAAAAGAATATATATGCTCATATATGATTCCACATATATGAAATTTTAGGAGACATAAATTAATATATAGTGACAGAAAGCAGATCAGTGGTTGCTGGGGGGGGTAAGAGGTGGAGAAATTGATCATCAAGGGACACAAGAGAACGTTTGCAAGGGATGGGTGCATTCATTTTCATGATGTGATGGCAGTTTCTTGTGTACGACACACATATGCATATGTCAAAAGTCTTCTAATTCCAGTATATGGGGTTTGTTGTGTATGAGTTATACCTCCATAAGATTTTCTTTTAAGTAATTACTATCTGTATTTTAGTGGTGACAGTGAGACATTGAAATTTAAAAATACAACTGCACTTACAGTAACTTCAAAAGCATATTGTATTTAGGAGCACACTGAATGAAAGGCATGAAGAGCCTCTACAGTGAAAATACAAAATTTTGATGTGAGAAATTTTTTAAAGACTCTAATAATTAGAAAGATACGTCAGGTTTATGGATTAGAACTGTGGTCCCCAACATTTTTGGCACCTGGGACAGATTTCGTGGAAGACATTTTTTCCACTGACTGGAGTGAGGGGTATGGTTTCAGGATAATTCAAGTGCATTACATTTATCATGCACTTTATTTCTGTTATTATTACATTGTAATATATAATGAAATAATTAAACAACTCACCCTGATGTAGAATCAGTGGGACCCCAGAACTTGTTTTCCTGCATCTAGACAGTCTCGTATGGAGTTGATGGGAGACAGTGACAGGTCATCAGGCATTAGATTCTCATAAGGAGCGTGCAACCTTGATCCCTCGCATGTGCAGTTGACAATAGGGTTCGCACTTCTATGAGAATCCAGGGCTGCTGCTGATCTGACAGGGGACGAAGCTCAGATGGTAATACAAGCAATGGGGAGCAGCTATAGATGCAAAGGAAGCTTTGCTCACTCACCCACCACTCACCTCCTGCCGTATGGCTGGTTCCTAATGGGTCATGTTACTGATCTGTGGCCCAGGGGTTTGTGGACTCCTGGATTAAAAGGATGTATTCTCTGCAAATTCATTTATAGATTCAATGCAATCCTATCACGTGGCTCATAGTCTTTCTTGTAGAAATTGCCAAGCTGATTCTAAAATTTATACAAAAATGCAAAGGGCCTAGAAAAGGCAAAACAATGATTTTGAAAAAGCAAAAATAAGCTGAAAACTTCGCTACCTGAATTTAAGACTCAGTTTAAGGCTGTAAACTACAGTAACTGAGACAGCACAGAATTGTTACAGGGCAGACAAGCAGATCAAGGGACTAGAAAATAGAAATACCCCAACACTTACCATGGTCAGGTGGTTTTCAACAAAGGCACCAAAAGAAACATTAAATTCAACTATAATGCTGATACTGAAAGGGAATAAAATTATCTTTACTCCTTACTACAAACTCTCCCAAAAAAATCTTTTTGAGATGAGTCATAGTTCTATTTGTAGAAGCCAAATCTATAAGGCTTTTAGAAGGCAATATAAAAGAAATATTGTTGTAACTTAGAAGCAGGCAAAAATTTGTTAGACAGAAAAGGCAATTGCCATAGATTAAAAAATGATCAATTAGACTTATCTAAATTAAAAACTGATGCTCATTGAAGGACATCATTATAATAATTAGGCAAACCCCAAGTATTTGCCAAAATGTATATCAGATTCAAATGCAAAATGCATAATAAGTCATGCAACTCAATAATAGAAAGACAAACAACCCAACTAAATTTGAACGTAGGCAAAATGATTGAACAGACATTTCAGGAAAGAAGGGATATGAATGTTCAGTCACATAAATCAATGTGTTTATCATGAGATGCCAGGGAGGTATACATCAGTGACCACAGTGTGATATCACGGTGGGTTGCCAGAATGGTGAAAATGAATAAGACTGACGAAACCAAATGTTGGCAAGGAAATGGCGCAACGTGAACTCTAGTCTGACTCTGAACAAAATATAAAATGGTACAACCACTTTGGAAAAAGTGGCAGTTTCAGGTAAAGTTCACCATTCACATGCCCTAAGTGTTCATCCAAGGGAAGTTTATTTAAATACATGTTACAAATACCCACATTGCCCACATAAATATTTCATTGGGGAAAGGAATTTATGGAAAAGTGCTTGAGTATTCACAGCAACTTTATTCATAGTGAATGAAAGCTGGAAACACCCATTGTCTATCACCGAGAGAATCAGCAATCTGTGGTGTGGAATACTGAGTGACAACAGACAGAAATGAGTTACTGGATCCTGCGATGTGGATAAATCTCACAGATGCACTACTGAGTGAATGAAGCCAGACCCAAAAGCACACCCGCTACGTGATTCCATTTACAGCAAGTTCTAGAACAGGCAAAACTCATCCAAGATGGAAGTCAAAATGGTGGTGACTTGGCCATGGATGTGGGTGGTGACTGTGCCGGAATTCACTGGGAGGAAAGAAACTGAAATAATCGATGTTATGTCAGGCGATGACACAGATGGATAAATCTGTCAAAATCATACAGTTAAAATGTGTGCATTTCAATGTGTGCAAGTGTCAACTTTAAAAAGAGCTGTAAATAACGGTAACGGTGGAGGGAGCCAGGCAGTAACCAGAGGTATGGGGGGTACCAGACCAGCAGAAGGCTCGTCATCACTGAAGCTGGGTGATGGTGTGTCCGGGTCCATCTCACCATTCTGCTTGCTTTGTATGTGTTTGAAGTTTTCCAGAGTAAAATAGTTGTAAATGATTTAATTGCACACAATGAGAAAGAAAACAATTTTAATTTTAAAAAAAGCAAACAATAAAAGTTAAAAAAAAAGATTCAAAACAATTTTAATTGGCTTATACATTCTAGTTATAGGTGATGTAAATGGCAAAAGTATTTGAAACTTTTTTTTTTGAGATGGATTTTCACTCTTGTTGCTCAGGCTGGAGTACAATGGCACAATCTCGGCTCATCACAACCTCTGCCTCCCGGGTTCAAGCTATTCTCCTGCCTCAGCCTCCCGAGTAGCTGGGATTACAGGCATGTGCCACCATGCCTGACTAATTTTTTGTATTTTTTAGTAGAGACGGGGTTTCTCCATGTTGGTCAAGCCAGTCTTGAACTCCCAACCTCAGGTGATCTGCCCACCTCTGCCTCCCAAAGTGCTGGGATTACAGAAGTATTTGAAACTTTTAAAGCCAGTTTATAATTCAGCAAAACATCTCTCAGACCTGATCATCACAGCATCTGTGGTCTGCTTCTCGGTGTAGAGCATACTAATACATAAACGGAGTCAAGCCTACTGCACAAGTCTGGGCGTCATGTGGCCTCATGTGGGGAATTTGGGAAAAGGGTTCGAGGCTCAGGCCTTGCCTCTGCTGTTTGGTGTTGGGCAAGTCAATTTTGCCAACTTCCTTCACTTATATATTAAGAAAAACGTCGGAGTGCCCCACACACACGATTGTGTGAAGGTTAAGTGAGATGATGCACGTAAAGCAATGGCACATATTACGTGAACTCTCAATAGTGTTAATTAAGGACTGCAGTTTACTGTAGAGCTTACCTGAAAAACGAAGATCAGCAGGCAAGCAACAGAAACCTTTGGAGGCGCAAGAACACACAGCAGTTTCTTTCGAAGGTCTTGGTCCCTTAAAAAATGTGAAGGATTTTTAAATTGTTAAGGCTGTGGGTTGTGCTTACTAGGGGCAAACTTGGCTTGTAGAGGAATCATGGAAGCTTCAGCATGCTAAGGTTAAAAAGAAATAAAGGGCCGGGCGCGGTGGCTCAAGCCTGTAATCCCAGCACTTTGGGAGGCCGAGACGGGTGGATCACGAGGTCAAGAGATCAAGACTATCCTGGCCAAAAGGGTGAAACCCCGTCTCTACTAAAAATACAAAAGTTAGCTGGGCACGTTGGCACGTGCCTGTAATCCCAGCGACTCAGGAGGCTGAGACAGGAGAATTGCCTGAACCCAGGAGGCAGAGGTTGCGGTGAGCCAAGATTGTGCCATTGCACTCCAGCCTGGGCAACAAGAGCAAAACTCCATCTCAAAAAAAAAAAAAAAAAAAGGAAATAAGGAAGTGTTTAGCTTTGCTTTTTCTAAATATATTTACAGTAATAAAAATTCATTTTATTGTTACATTTCTTAACAAAAAATAATGTTGTTACTGTAAGCCCAAATCTAGCCCCTAATTTCCTTTCCCTATTGAAATGTTTATTGTGGTAATGTGTATATTTATAAAAACCTAGCTTTCTAGGAGACTGCAATTATATCATAGCAGAGGATTAAAATCAAGCAAAACAGACTACAAACTGCAATACAGCGAGAGTAAACCAGTTGCCTGGGATATCGGCAAGTCTCGGGACTCACTGGAAGAAAATTAAACCAGGCATTACTGTTGACTATTTAGTAACTGGAACCAAAGTGCCGATAACCAGGACAGAAGTATGTTGTTGTTTTGTGCATGGTGTGTAGACGCTGGGATGTTTCTGAAATGCCTGCTCACCAGTGCTCATCACACAACAGAAGTTTTCCCAGAGCCTTGCAGGGAAGCGTGAGTTTAGGATCAAGTGTGACTCAGGTGTGCTGGCCTTGCCTGGTCTTCCACAAAAGTCAGCGGAAAGAAGACATGTCAGAGCCTGCCTGGGAAAGAGGCCTGTGGGACTCAGAAAGCATTGGGTTGGCCTCCCTGACGGACAGTAACTGGATTAGATGCTCTCCAATTAAACAAGTTGAGCACCAACCCTCAGGCTTTGAGCCGGGCAAGCCTTGTCTAGAAATTCACTTTTCCAATCTGCTTTAACAAGAAAGGAAATTTCTAAATGGAGATGTCAAAACAATTGTAAAAGAAAGTGTCAAATGGAAATTTAGATAATTCTGCTCTTTTAGTGGGAGTTCTAAAGCTACAGATAACATGGACCAAAGCAAAGAGGACTGGAGCCAAAACGGACTTAACCGAGATGAGTCATTACTGCAATTTTCAGATCCACCACTCATCTGTGAAAGCTCATCATGGAAAAGATAGTTGCGCACGCACCTGGGCCCTTGGGGTCTACATGGCCCTCACCCAGCCACACACACTGTGGCCTGAAGTCTCAGAGTGTCTGTACCTCCCAGGACAGATGGCATGTGCCATGATCAAAGACAGCAGGAGAAAGAAAAAGGCAGAGCAGACAAGAAAATGGGTCCTCAGAGAAGGGCTGATGGCAATCATCTACTAATGAGAAAATCCATGTGACTAGAGTGACAGTCCAAAAATCGTCTTTCAGAGAAGCAGCCCAAGATGATGAAATCATAGGCTGGGTGGTTGAAGGGAGTACAAATTGAGAGCTTCTAATTTTTCAAGGGTGTCAAACATCAGTTAATAATCACCAAGATCGCAGGTGCCTTCAGGTACAACTGGTGAGTCTGTTCCTGAGAAGCTGTCATTTGCATTGGGTCCATGAGTGACTATGTCGTTGTGTTTAGTGAATTATTGTGGATGAGAAGTTCAACGCCAAGGACACATCACACTCTTTTACCAGATACACAAGCAGGAGGTCTGCACGGCAGCAACCGGGACATCTGGATGTCGCAAAGTCTTGATATTGGAAAATTACCCTAAGATGTGCAAATAGAAGGTAAATTATAAACTTTTAATTCCCTGCTACTTGTGAATTTTGCAAGGTCCAGGTCAACTGACTTCTGAGTGGCTCAGGCAGCCTATCGATGAAACTCACTGACACCTGAAGGGAGGGGCTGTGTCCTTCAGCTTTTCCTTCCGTGAGCAAGCATGGTGCCAGGTGCTGGGGTGACAAGGTGGGGACCCGACAGAACAAGGAGACACTGTTCCCACCTCCAAGAATCTTACCACCCAAGTGGGGGAAACAGATGGTAATAACCGCAACAAAGCAGAAGAAACCCGATACAACAGGCACACAGTGTCAGCTACAAAGCCCAGAGAGATTAATTCCATCTGGACCACAGGGGACAGTCATGAAAGAGGTAGCATGTGAGTTGATGACTATGAGGAAGGAAGGAACGAGGACCCTAAGGAGGTTGGAAGCAGTACATGGATCAGGAGGAACAGACCCATGACACTCTAGCAAGACAGGACAGGAGAGGGATGTGTCCATCTGTTTCTTCAAGAAGTAGATAGACAAGGAAGTAGACAGACACATCCTCCCATCTCCCAGGCCTCAAGCAAATTCTTTTCAGCCAAAGGTCTTAACTCCTCATAGTCTGTGACTCCTAAAACCAGCTCATGACAGACAAGCTAAACTAAACCTTAACACAAATAATGTAATTTGCACTGTATTTCAGTAATCAGTTATAAATATGTAATTATTTTATGTGTGAACATACATAGTAATTATAAACTTATATAAATAATAGATATAATTAATAGTATGTATAAAAATAGTTATAAATATATTTAAGCATGTAACTATTAAAGAAGTTAAGAATAATAAACAAGCAATTTAAACTAACTTTTAATAATACTTTGGATGTTTTTATCGGTATGATCAGTATGTAATATTTGAGACTGGATAGAGGACAAAGGTAACATTTGATGATGACTCTCAGGATTTAAGAGATAAGTCATCGCACACATGTTGAGTGTGAGAAAACATCTTTGAATTATTTGATGGTAAAATATTTGCCTTTTCCCGGTTGCTCACAGGCCTTCTAAATCTAAAGAAAGAGAGCACCCAATGAGAGAGAGAGGATAAAATTAAACGTAAAGCCCACTGAAGTACAAAAACAAAAAGTATGTATTGCTGCAAAGTGCTGTAAGGATCCATTAAGGAACCCCAACGGGTGGGATGTGGGAGGCTGCGCTGGGCTCTGCTCCCATCAACAGTGGTGCCATCTAGGCACTGCGCTTCCAGACAGACAAGAACTGAAGGAATTTCAAAAGGGGACCCAGACAGTTCCAAGAGAAGTAACTAGCTTCATATTCATTTTGTTTTTATACAAATGAAAGGTTGGCATAGGGAAGACCAACTACATGTGACCTGTGGCCTCTCAGGGTAGAGTCAGGGCCAATGGGGAGAAATGAAAGGAAACACCCTTCTGTGGATGCTCAGGGTACCAAAGAGAAATTTATGGCCCAAAAGATTCTTCTTTCAAGAAAGCAGGGGTTTGCCAATGGGGGTGCACATGTGCAAGTTGGGATTGCATTGTGTTTCTCAGGCACTATCCTTAGCTTCCTTGAAAATACTAATGATTTCATTTCCAGAAAGCTTATGAGACAGGGACCTGCATTGTCCCCATTTTACAGATGAGACAAACAGTGCACATGTGCAGATTCATTACATAGGTATATTTCATGACGCTGAAGTTTGGAATACGAATTTATCTGTCATAGGAACAACAGATACTGGGAAATGCAAGAAGGGGAAGGAAGGAAGTGGGGTAACGGCTGCAACAACCTGCCTGTCAGGTACTATGCTCATGATGTGGTGTGAGCTTGAAGACGGATCATAGAGGGGTCCGTCTCAGATTCCATTCAACAAGAAAGCATTAGTAATAAGAACTGGGGAAAGCAGGAGGATGATCAGAAGGCAGAGGAGCACTTGCCTTCAACAGTCCCAAAATGGTGCTCATTACATGGGTTTCAGTGTTTCCTTTATCTCATACCAAATTAAGAAAGTATCAGAGATACTGTCTGACACCTGTGAAAATGACTATTCTCAAAGAGTTGAAACATAACAAGTGTTGGCAACGATATAGAATAAAAGCTGCCCTTGCACACCGTTGGTAGGAATGTAGACTAGTAAAGCCATAATGGGAAACAGTGCGGAGATGCCTTCAAACACCATATGACCCGGCCATCCCTCTTCTGGGCATACACCCAAAGGAAGTGAAATCAGCACCCTGTTGGGATATCCACACCCCCATGTTCATTGCAGCATCATTCACAACAGCCAAGATGCAGAAACAACCTAAATGTCAGTGGACAGATGAATAGATAAGGAAAATGTGGTGTGTATTGACATGATGGGCTATTACTAAGCCTTAAAAAGTGGGAAACCCTGCCCTTTCCAACAACACGAGTGAGCCTGGAGGACATTAGGGTAAGTGAAATAGACCAGACACAGAAAGACAAATGCCACATGATCTCACCTACATGTGGAACCTAAAAAATCAAACTCATAAAAATAGAGAGTAGAAGCGTGATTACAAGACAGGTCGGGGGTGGGGAAAAGGCAGAGATGTTGGTCAAGAGCACAAACTTCCAGTTACAGGATGAATAAGTTACAGAGATGTAGTGGACTCGTGGGAACTATCATCAGCAATACAGTGTTACACACTTGACATTTGCTGAGAGGGTAGATCTTAAATGTTCTCATCGTTGAAAACATTGTAACTATGTGAGGTGATGGGTATGTTAATTAGCTTGATGGTAGTGATTATTTCACAATGTGTACATGTTAAGTATGTCAAAACCTCAGCTTGTATACCTTAAATGTATGCAATTGTTATTTATCAATTATTCTTCAATGAAGCTGAAAGAAAAAGTATCGGTGTTCTAGATAGACCCATTTCTCAATAACTTAGAAATCCCTATAATAGTCACAGCCAAATATTAAGTTCAATTATATTTCTCATTTCAAAGTGAGGTGCAGGTGACTTGCTGGCAACAGCTTAGGAAAAGCCCACTGCTTCAAACCTTCTTAACACATTTTGGAACAAGACTTCAGTAGTACTGGTGATAGAGGACCTGATTCTTCCAACTCAGAACCCCCGACACAGGTCAGCTACTGACAGTTCTGTTTTGCAGTGGTTCCTAGCACAGTACCCACCTGGCCAAGGGCACACTAGATCTTCATCAAGGCAATGACAGACAGCCTTTTATTAAATGCTTTCCATGTATCAAGTTCTGTGCCAAGCCCTTGACATATACCATTTTATATGTGAAGTAGCTATTAGTGTCTTCATTTACAAATAAAAAACCAAGCTTAGTACTTAACTCACTGCCTTGAACATCAATATTGCTTTGAAGGTAGCTAGGATTCTTACTTCTGTCATTGCCAAAGCATGCGCCATCAGTAAACAGCAAACCTGAGAACTAGCCCAGGACCCATTTGGTCACAAACATATTAATGAATGCAATGAATGAGTGAGTGGAAGGAAGGAAGGAGGGAATGAAGATAATACAGCCAGAATTATTCCTTTAATAACAAGACAAGGGAAAGAAAGAACTGCCAGAAGAATAAATGTTCGTTACAATAACCAGGGGTGGGACGCAGAGGTTTCAGCATCTGCTCTGTGCCAAGCACGGCACGTGTTCCTGAGAAACACCTAGGAGAGAAAGTATGGTTTCTTCCCTCACAGGATCTAGTTGGACCAGAAATATGACATTCATATCGGAATCCAGTGTCTCTTTTTCTGATAAAGGGAGTTCCAAGCTTAGACCACATGCAACCTAAGACGACCACCAGAAACTACTGTCACCCGGGCTGCAAGCATTGTAGCAGCTCAGGGGCCCAGACTCCTGGGCACCGGAATAAGGACCTGGACCACTGATAACTGTATTCATATTTCTTGCAAGAAAGTACTTAGCTCAGGCTATTGTTTTCTGAGGGAGGCTTCTGAGTGAACTAAACATCTTTCTTTTGAAATTGAATAGTGACCCCAAATCTCTACTTTACCCACCTGAGATTCCACCATTAGATATTCACTCCTTTGACTCTTGAAAGATGTGAAATGTTTTACTCTATCTTCGATTACAATAAATCACATTAAAAAGATGCTATATTTTAAAGCATTTCGGTATTTTAAGAGAATGAATTGAGCAAAATCTTCATTTGAACAACTGATTGAGAGAAAGGTGCCAAAGAGAAAGGGTTAAAATAGGCAACTAAGGAATGTGCTGGAAAAATCCAAAGGACTCCCAACTTAAACAGGGTTAGCCTCGGGGCATGTCACTGCATTCATTCTGGAAGGTGTCACATCATCACATCTCAACTTTCCCTCTGTATATGCAACAATCACTGGTCACCTGCAAGTATAAAGCTTCATGTTCAGCACTCAGCCATGACTTTAGACAGACGGCTGGGAAACCCAGGATATCACTCCCTCCTCAGAAGCCTCTGTCCTCACGAGGAGCCCTTCCTCTGGAATTTGTCTGGAGGCTGCTGATTTGACTGCACGTCTTAGGAAGCTAAACGTTTAGGTCCTTCTTTACCCAAATCTTCTCACTGATTCCAGAACTCAGAACTGTGTTAGTAGCCTGTGCTAGAACATTCAGTGAAGTAGCAAGCTAAACTCAGGTGTTTCATTCGGAGAGTAAAGAACGTTTGCCTTCATGATGATTCTTGTTTAAGCGAATAAAACAAGCTTGCCATACTGTATGTGGTCCCTTCCAGTAGTTCCTACTTCCAGGAAGCCTAGAAATGGATTCAGGGACAATCCTGCCAATTTTTATCAACCTGCCTAGACACAGAAGTACCTGAACATATTTACTGAGCAGCCACCATGAGCAGGGTACAATTTGATGCTGGGAACAGACACAGGTAAGAAATGGCAGATCTTGACCTGGTGCTGTGGCTTGTGCCTGTAATCCCAGCAATTTGAGAGGCTGAGGCAGGGGATCACCTGAGGTCAGGAGTTCAAGACCAGCCTGGCTAACATGGTGAAACTTTTAGTCTCAACTAAAAATGCAAAAATTAGCTGGGCATGGTGGCACGTACCCATAATCCCAGGTACTCAAGAGGCTAAGGCAGGAGAATCGCTTGAACCCAAGAGAAAGAGGTTCCAGTGAGCTGAGATTGTACCACTGCACTCCAACCTGGGCAACAGAGTGAAATTCTGTCTTGAAAAAAATGAAGGAAAAAAACACAGAAAGAAAAGAAAAGAAATGGCAGATTTTCATCCCCGTCCTTCTCCAGCAACCATGGACAGGACATGACAAGGACCCTTGTCCATTTGGTTACAACCTTATTTTGCTTGCAATCTTACTAAATGACATAATTTCATTGAAGTAAAACTAATGGAGAAAATACAAAACACAGAGACTTAAAAAGAGAATTTTAGATAACATATGGGAAAAGGCAGAAAGACAATTGCACACGGTATGATTAGGGTGCTCAGTTACTTATTTGCAACCTAATTTTGTTTGTAGCATAATAATTGACATTTTAAAAGAAAAAAAGTGAGACAATTTGAGGGAAAAATGGAAAGGAGAGTTTTCTATAATGGAGTCTACTGAAATAAGAGGCAATTAAATGTCTGAAATGCTCTAAGTGGAAAACGGTCTCCTGACCTATCTACCAGCGTTCAAATGTTGAGCCCCCAAAGCCCACTGATTCCTGCTCAGCATCCTACAGTCACCCTCCCTTGGAGGAAGGTGGTGGCAGGTGGCTGCACAACCGCATTCCTTCCTTCTCCACCTCCATCCACTCTTACCTGTGAGGCAGTGCCGAGTGATGGTTGAGATCATGGATTCTGCAGTGCCCTGGTCTGAGGCTGACTGGGCTCTCCCTCTCAGGAGCTATGAAAGAGGATTTATATAGGGCAGGCTCTGGAGGAACACCTCAGGCACCCAGGGCAGAATCCTCCCCACCACCAGGAGCGAAATGTACCTGATGCATGCATTTTCAAGAAGGTAGATTTTGGCTAAAGGTGAGAGCTTTGACTTTTCATTAGATGACATGATGAGGCAGACCATGTCCTGCTGATTATGTGAGCAAGGAAGGGTCCCAGCCAGTCATAGAAAGCTGGCGCTTACCACCATTGGTGTAGTGCACTAATGAACAGAGCCATCAAGCCAACAACCAGCTTCCCCCTTGCAACCAGGCATATCTGTGTGGCCCAGCAAGCCAGCAGCTATAGGAGGAAGTTTCCTGCAGGGATGGGGAGAAGGCTCTGAGAAAGATTTTGTTTTCAAATATGAACACCAGGTACATTTCTGGGACAGTTCCCTCCCTGATCTTCCCACCTTGGAAGCAGGAGTTCCAGAACCTACAGCAGCCACCCAGCAACCACAAGGTCATTAAGTCATGTCAAGAAGGCAATGCTCTGAGACTGGAGAGAAGAAGAAAGCATCGCTGGGCTAACACAGCAAATGTAAAACCCCCTCCTTCAACACTTCTCGGAGTGAGATCTCAAAGATATGACATCAACGTCTTTCTTGCAGAGATCACTGTTAGACATGCTCAACTGATAGGAATCCCACTTTTGGGGCATGAGTGTGCATTTACTGTTCAGAAACAATGACATCTTACTGGCTACAGCCTCTAACTGATCATCCATTAATTAGCCATGTAATTGTCAGTCAATTCTCCATGAAAGTACAGTAACAAAGAGAAAAAACATGGCTTCCTGCAGAAAAAACACAGACCTATGCATCACTCCAGGAGTGACCTAGCACTACTTCTTGCTAAGATCCAACAAGCAGGACCTGTATTTTTTTCTCTATTTCTTTGTTTAAATTCCAAATATAAAAATATGAACTATTATAAGACATATTTGTGCCTCTGAGAAAATCTTGGGCAATCTATCACTGTAGCTTGAGTGTCTTTGCTAGTTTCCCATGATTCTGCAGGTTTTCAAGAGAAGTATTTGTGGCAGAGCACTGTTATTACTAATAATAGCATCTAAAAATTACGTAGTGCTTTCCTAGCTGTAGCACTTTCATATATATTCTATATTTGCAGATAGTTCTAAATGACCAAGAGGTTGCTGTTTCTTTCACTGAAAGTGGGATAGAGTATAGCTGACCCTCAAACAACGTGGAGGCTTGTGGCACGGATACCCACGGTCAAAATCCCCTGTAGCTTTCGATTCTCCAGAAACCTAACCACTGTTTACCAGAAGCCCTGCCAATAATGTAAGCAGCTGATTAGATCTTGTATTGTACACTGTATTCTTATGATAAAATAAGCTAGAGAAAAGAAAATGTTATTAAGAAAATCATAAGAGAAAATAGATTTACTATTCTTTAAGTGGCAGGGGATGATTATAAAGGCCTTCATCATGATTATCCTCACATTGGATGGGTTGAGGAGGGGGAAGAGGAGGAGGGGTAGGTCTTGTATCTCAGGGACAGCATAGATAGAAAAAACCCACATATAATTGGACCCACACAGTTCAAATTCATGTTGTTTATGGGTAAACAGTATGTGAAAAGTGAGTATGGTAAAACCATCCATATTTTGAATAGGCAAATATAAATAAGACAACAGGCTAAGAATGAAAGAAGCATGGGGAAAAGGAAATAGATAGGAGAATAAAGTAATATTAATTAACAATTCAGTAGCCCAATTTCTACATACCTTAAAAGCTGTAAAAATGCATAAAATTCAGTAAATAACATGGAAGATAAATTAGAGAAACTATACAAGAAAAAGAGGAAAAAGATAAAGATTGCCAAAAGAATTAGAGAGAAAACTATAGGTTTAAACAAAAGAGAATAAAGATTCAACATTCGATGATTAAAATTCCGGGAGAGGAGACATATATAAGGGGGGAAGTGATTGGCTATATCCTGGAGCATAAAGGAAGTCTCAGCAACATTAGCAATGTTCCAAGCACTGAATTCATTAGCACATATTCTCTGACTGTGAAAGAAACAACCCGGAAAGAAATAAAAAATATAACCAGAAAATCCTCAAAACAATTGGAAATTCATCAATATACTTCTAAATAAGTCATGGGGCAAAGAACAAGTTATAATGGATATTAGGAAATATTTTATATTTACCAATAGCAAAAATACAATAGAACATAATTTATGGGATGCAACTAAAGTGTTGTATAGAGAGAAATTAATACCCTTAAATGCTTATGTAAGGAAAGAAAGAGATTTAAAATCAATAATTGAAACATCCAAATTACAAAGTTAGAAAAAAAGTAAATTAAACAAATAAAATAAATTAAGAAAAACATTTCAAAATGTAAAAAAAAAAAAAAATGAACAAGAGAAAAACAATTTAAAGCCAAAAGCAGTTCTTTTTTAAAAATTTAAATAAATTGAGAGCACACTAAAAGGAATATTTCTGAAAAGAGAGAGGAGGAAAGCAGAGATTATAAATATGGAGACTTAAAAATGGAATATCATCACAAAGTCTACAGATACTAAAAATGAGAGGATATTATAATTTTATGCATATTAACTTGGAAATTATGAAATAGAAAATTTGATACAAAAGCACAACTCAGAAAACTGATATCCCCATGAAGCTACCATTGACCTTCTTCACAGAACTGGAGAAAACCATTTTAAACTTTGTATAGAACCAAAAGAGAGCCTGCATAGCCAAGGCAATCCTAAGCAAAAAAGAACAAAGCTGGAGGCATCATGCTACCTGACTTCAAACTATACTACAAGGCTTCAGTAATCAAAACAGTGTGGTACTACTACCAAAACAGAGATATAGATTAATGGAACAGAACAGAGGCCTCAAAAGCAATGCCACACATCTACAACCATCTGATCTTTGACAAACTGGACAAAAACAAGCAATGGGGAAAGGATTCCCTGTTTAATAAGTGGGGTTGGGGAAACTGGCTAGCCATATGCAGGAAGCTGAAACTGGACCCCTTCCTGACACCTTATACAAACGTTAACTCCAGATGGATTAAAGATTTAAACATAAGATCTAACACCATAAAAGCCCTAGAAGAAAACCTAGGTAAAACATTCAGGACATAGGCACAGGCAAGCACTTCATGACTAAAACACCAAAAGCAATGGCAACAAAAGCCAAAATTGACAAATGGGACCTAATTAAACTTGAGAGTTTCTGCACAGTTTAAAAAAAAAAAACCATCATTAGAGTGAACTGGCAACCAACAGAATGGGAAAAAACTTTGCAATCTACCCATCAGACAAAGGATTAATATCTAGAATCTACAAAGAACTAAAGCAGATTTACAAGAAAAAAACAAGCCCATTCAAAAGTGGGCAAATGATATGAACAGACACTTTTCAAAAGAAGACAAATATGCGGCCAAGAAACATGAGAAAATGCTTATCATCACTGGTCGTTAGAGAAATGCAAATCGAAACCACATTGAGATATCATCTCACACCAGTTAGAATGGCGATCATTAAAAAATCTGGAGACAACAGATGCTGGAGAGGATGTGGAGAAATAGGAACACTTTTACATAGTTGATGGGAGTGTAAATTAGCTCAACCATTGTGGAAGACAGCATGGCGATTCCTCAAGGACCTAGAAATAGAAATTCCATTTGACCCAGCAATCCCATTACTGGGTATTTACCCAAAGGATTATAAATTGTTCTTTCATAAAGACATATGCACATGTATGTTCGTTGTGGTGCTGTTTATGATAGCAAAGACCTGGAACCAACCTAAATGCCCATCAATGATAGACAGGACAGGGAAAATGCGGCACATATACACCATGGAACACTATGTAGCCATAAAAACCAATGAGTTCGTGTCCTTTGTAGAGACATGGATGAACCTAGAAACCACCATTCTCAGCAAACTAACACAAGAACAGAAAACCAAACACCATGTGTTTTCACTCATAGTCGGGTGATGAACAATGAGAACACCTGGACACAGGGAAGAGAACAACACTCACAGGGCTAGGTCGGGGGGGTAGAGGGGGGACAGTGGAGGGGGTAAGAGGATGGGGAGGGATAACACCTGGAGAAATGCCTGATGTAGGCAACAGGCAGACAACAAACCACTATGGCATGTATGTACCTATGTAACACTCATGCAGGATGCAGGAAACGTACATGTACCCCAGAGCCCAAATCAATTAAAAAAAAGAAAACTGATAAAAGGATAAATTAAAATGTAAACAATCCCATATTTATTAAAGAAATTTTATTTGTAATTTAAATTCTCCACAACTCACCGGTAAAAAAAATCTCCAGCCTCAGATGGTTTCATTAATGAATTATTTTAAATATTGTTTGGTAAAATGACACCATTCTCACAGAAATCTTTCAAGAGGCTAAAAGCGGTAAAATACTTCACCACTCATCTTATGGTGAAGTATTTTACCTTATTTAGCCTCTTGAAAGGTTTCTGTGAGATTGGTGTCATTTTACCAAACAATATTTAAAATAATTCATTAATGAAATCATCTGTGGCTGGAGATTTTCCTATTTGGTTTTGTTGCTTTATATATCACTCATCTTATGAGACCACTTTCACCATGATGCCAAAAATCTAACGAGGAAATAAATTACAACAGAGGAAAATTACTGATCTATGAGCACAGATATGAAAATGCCAAACAAAACACCAGCACAAATAATCCAGAAAAATGTCAAAAGGAAAAGGCATGAAGCCCAAGCCGGGTTTAGTACGAGAATGCATGGGTTTTTAACATTCAAAAATTAAAGCATGTGCTTCAGCCTCTGCTCCCCCACACCTCCCTGAACAATTTAGTCCTGCTTTCTCAGGTACAGAGAGGAAGGCCCCCATAGCAGAGGGCAGTGGGGCCCTGCAGAGGTCTGGCATGTCAGAAAATTCGGGGAGCACAGGCAGACTAAAGAGGGGGGCCATAGTGGCAGGAATGAGAGGCCCGCTGGGTCACAGGACTTGAGCAAATGAGGAAACATACTAAGGAGGACAAAACCCAGGGTTCTCTCAGGGCTGGAGAAGAGAGTATATGTGGAAATGGAGAAAACAAAGAACTGTGACGTGGAATTGAAATGGGATGTGACGACGTCAATGTGTAGTTTTTGATGATTAGATGGATATATTACAAATTAATAGATAGACAATAAATAGATTGTACATAGATACAAAAAAAGACCTAAATCAATAGAAAGATATATCACATTTAAGGATTGGCAAATTCAATATTGTTTAGGTATTAGTTCCCCCCACTTAACCTATAGATTCAATGCCGTGTTAATCCAATGCCTAACGAGATTATGTGTAGATACTCTTTCAGTGCTATTTTTTAAAAAGCTTATTTTTTTCTCCATTGAATTGTCCTTGCACCTCTGTCAAAAATCAGTTGACTTTTGTGTGGCCTTATTTCTGGTCTTCCTATTTGGTTTTGTTGCTTTATCTATCAATCTTTTTGCCAACACTACATTGTCTTGATCATAACAAGCCTTGAAATCAAGTTCTCCCACTGTTCTTCTTTTTCAAAGTTGTTTTGACCATTCCAGTTGCTTTATCTTTCCATATTTAAAAATACAATTCAATTATCAAAATCTGTTTAGAAAATATCCGCTGTGAGAGACATTTTTAAAAGAATGAGAGGGGAGCCATAGACCAATATGACCATATGTGATTTGCAAATCACATATCTGACAAAGGACTCTCAAAGTTCAACAGTAAGTTGAACTTACATAAACAAGACAGATTTAAAAATAATCCAAAGATCTGAACTTTTTTTTTTTTTGAGACAGGGTCTGGTTATGTTGCCCAGGCTGGAATGCAGTGTCACAATCTCGGCTCACTGTACCCTCTGCCTCCTGGGCTCAAGCCATCCTCCTGCCTCAGCCTCCCAAGTAGCTGAGACCACAGGTGTGTGCCACCACACCTGGCTAATTTTATGTATCTTTTTTATTTTTGTAGAGATAGAGTTTCACCACCATGTTGCCCAGGCTAGTCTTGAACTCCTGAGCTCAAGAGATCTACCTGCCTCAGCCTCTCACAGTGTTGGGATTTTACCAAAGAAGATATAACTGGGCAAGCAAGCATTGATAAAATGCTCAACATTATTAATCAATAGGAAATGCACATTAAGATCACAGTAACAAAGAGATTAAAATCACAATATTACTACACACATCAGAATATTTAAAATTTTGGGAAAACGTACAATGCCAAGTATTGTAGAGAATACAGAGCAATTGTACTTCTCTTACATTTTTGGGAATTCAAAGTAGTATAGCCACTTTGGAAAACAGTTTGTCAGTTTCTTATAAAGTAAACGACATACATAGTATAAAACTCAAGCAATGTCCCTCCTAGGTGCCTACTGAAGAGAACTGAAGGTTTATGTTCACACAAAAACTTACACAAGAATGTTTACAGCTGTGTTATACACATTAGCCAAAAGTTAGCAACAACCCTGTTGCATCCTTCAACTAGTGAATGGCTAAAACAAATTATAATACCTCTGTATAATGGAATACTACTCTACAATAAAATGCATGAACTGTTGAGTCCCACAACAATATGGATGAAACATAAATACATTTGACTAAGTAAAGAAGCAGACCCAAAAGGCTATCTATTTGATGATTCTATTTGATGGTCTAGAAAAACGAAATTCTAAGGGAGAAACTGATTAGTGGTTGCCAAGTGTATGATTAATGGGAGAAGTTATCTGTAAAAGGGCAGCCAAGGAAGGTTCAAGGTGAGACAACCGTGGTAGTGGGCATCAAATTCTATGTATTTGTCAAAACCCAAAGGCCTCTGTCCTACAAAAAGCAAATTTCACTGTAAGTATTTTTTTCAATCAACTAGAATATGAAAAAGATTCTAAAAGCATGAAATGCAGATGAAAATGACAAATGAGTCTAAGTGTATTATGAGTGAATGAAACCGCCACACTGAAGGGGATGGGGGAGAAAGGTGCTGACCCAGGCAACTTTGGACAACAGTGTTTAGACTAAATACTGTGAAGCTAAAGATGAAAAAGAACTGTATGCAAATCTTGCACCCCAGCTGATAGATAACTTTCTCACAGGGGTATGGTTAAGTCTTGAAACTATTTATGAGTATACTAGAGTTGAACAGAAAAGGAATGATAGGTAATGAGATCCAAGTTCCTTCCTGTCAGAGAAAGATGCTACAAATAAGGTGAGGAGGAAGACTATAATGAGCAAGGTGGTGTTGGATTGGATTCAGAGGTATCAGTATGGATTTAAGAGGCTTTTCTTGTATACAGAGAAATAGATGTGAAACTACATAGACCCAGGTACATGCATGATTTAGTAGAGAAACATATGTTTCCCAGCTCTAACCACTGAGATGTGCTGCAAGTAGTGGACTCCAAAGCAATGAGCACACCTAGCAACCAGATATTGGTTTCTAAATATCATTTGCCAAAAACGGGAAACAGGACTCCTTGGAGAAGTAGTTGATTCATGGCTTGAGCTGGGAAGTCCAAGATGGACCTGAAGCCCTTTGTGCTGCCAAAAAGCAAGGAAGTCCTCAAGGGGAGATGGGGGAAGGGAATAGGCACTATTGAAAGGACACAAAGGTCAAACCAAAAAACTTTAATGGAAAAACTTGAAGTAACTGTAACAAAAAATAAATCAAAATAGGATTTGACTATAACCCCCAAAATAAAATAAATATCTATGAGCGAAAAATTTTTTTCCAACTGTGATCATCAACAAAGATGGTACTATCCCTACTTATATTCAACACTGTATTGGAAATCCTAGTCAGATAAGCCATGAGGAAACATTAAACATAATAATTGAAATGGAAAACATAAAACTAAACTGTTACTATTTCACATGACATGGTTTTGCACTTAAGTAATCCAAAGTTATCTACAGACAAACTATTAGTAATAATCGTGGATTGAGTCAGGCCAATATTGAGTCATATAAAATTGCCATTTTGGAGTTAAATATTGGCAGTTTTACATGCTTCAACCAGCAAAACTCAAATGCATTTCAATATTCTTACAAATCAATTATAAAATAAAACTTTTAAAAGATACTACTTACAGTAGCATCAGTAAATATTAAGGAATAAATGTAACAAAACATGTACAAGATTTCTGCACTGAAAATTATAAACCATAATTGAGAAAAAAAATTTAAGACCTATTAATTTGGACTATTCAATATTATAAAGTTATCCATTTTTATTAAATTAATCTGAAGATTCAATATAATCCCAATCAAAATCCCAACTCCCAATTCTTGTGTGAAACTGATAAGCTGATTGTAATATTTATATGGAAAGATGAAAGGCGGGGAGAGCCCCGACGGTATTGTAGAAGAAAAACAAAGCTGGCATATGTGTCCTACCACCCATCAAGACTTTTCATAAGGTTCCTTACTTAATATAATGTGGTATTCGCATATTCTCACTCATAGGTGGGTGAGAAAAATGAGAACACATGGACACAGGGAGGGGGTCTACTACACACTGGGTTCTGTTGGGGGGAATGGGGGAGGGACAGTGTGGGGGCTGGGGAGGGATAGCCTGGGGATAAATGCCAAGTGTCGATGAAGGGGAGGAAGGCAGCAAAGCACACTGCCATGTGTGTACCTATGCAGCTATCTTGCACGTTCTGCACATGTACCCCAAAACCTATAATGCAATAACAATTTAAAAAATTTAAAAAAAAAAAAAAAATATATATATATATATATATATATATATATATAATGTGGTATTGGCACATGGAGAGCAGACAGATCGATGGAACAGAGACTGCAGAAATAGACCCACGTATGTGCGGTCACTAGCTTTATGACAGCGACAACAGGGAGGGGGCATGAGAGTGGTGGTCAATTCAACATGTGATGCTGTGTCACTTGTATATCTATATGGAAAAAAATTAAATTCTGACCTATATTTCATACCTCGCACAATAGAGAAAAAAAATTTCTAGATAGCTTAAAGATCTAAATCCAAAAGGTAAAACAACAAAGCTTCTCAGAGACAGTGTAAAAGAATATCTTTAAGATTTTAAGATACAAAAATATTTCTTAAAAAGATACAAAAAATAAATGTTAAAGAAAAGTTTGGACGATATTAAAATTAACAAAGCTTAAATCTTACATGATAAGTAATGTAGTCAAAAATATATATATACAATATAATATGTATATTATATATCACTTTACTATATATTAAATTTACTATGTATTTCCATATACTTTGTTTTAATGAACAGGTAAAATATAAATTTTGAAATATTTATAATACGATCAAAAGACACAAAATACTTAGAGATAAATTTAACTAAATATGTGCAAGACATGTTCAGTGAAAACTCTGTATTACTGGTGAGATAAATTAAAGAAGACCTACATAAATAGAGAGATATACCATGTTCAGGAATTGGAAGACTCATTGTTAAAATGGCAATTCCTTGCAACTTAATCTATACATTCAATGCAGTATCAATTAAAATCTCAGCAGGTTATTTTTTATTGAAATGGATGAGCTGATTATAAAATTTATTTGAAAATGAAAAAGATACAGCCTGTCCAAAATTGTTTATTTTTCTTAAAAAAAAGAGGATTTATACTATCTGATATCAAGACTTCTATAAAGCTACAGTAAAGAAGTTGTTGGGGTGCTGAGACAGGATAGGCATATGTACAGTGGAACAAAACATGGAGTACAGAAATAGACCCACACTATGGCACATTTTCCACAAAGGGGCAATGGTAATTCAGTAGAGAAAAGAATAGTCTTTGTAACCAACTGTACCTGAACAAAGAGATATTCAAATAGAAGAAAAATAATGCCTACCTTTTCCTTAATGCCATATACAAAATGAGCTAAAAAATGAATCATAAACATAAACACAGAATTCATCAAACATTGAGGGAGACAAAAATGTTATAAATCGGGCACAAAAAGTTAAAATAATGATGTATTAGATTTAACCAAAATTTAAAGCATTTTCTCTTCTACAGATACCATTAACAAAATGAAAAGGCAAATCAATGACTGAGAGAAAATATTTGCAAATCAGGTATTTGACAAAGAACTTACATCCAGAACATATAAAGAACTCTTAAAATGCAATGCCTTTCCTAAATGCTTAGATAGAATCAGAGAAAATCTTCTCAAATATACAAGCAATTAGAAAATGTATTACTTGCAAAACTTAGAGAAAACTGTATTCAAAGACATTCTCCAGCCAACTAAAAGGTGAGTCAAAATACAGAAGCAAAAAATTCTAAAATCAAATTATAAAAATACTGGGATAAACAATGAAACTGGATGATCATAGAAATAAAGGTAGTATTTACAAAACAATGAGATCGTGAAAACACCAAAAATTTAATGACAAGCTGGTTCTAAACATTTCACGATAAAAAAAAAAAAACAGGAACTGGATTACAGAGGGAGGACAGAGGTAAAGAATGCTAATTTCCTCCTCTCTTATGAGGCATGCCAGCAGATATGACAGGGAATTTGACAAATATACCAAAGACCCGGAAATGTTTATATCATTAGCCAACAATTTTACGTGTAGAAATTTGTCTTAAGGAAATAACTGAGCAAATTGTATACACAGATGTGTATTGCAGCATTATTTACAGCAGCCAAACACTGAACGGATCTAAATGTCCCCTGGTATGGGACACACAAAAGAAGTATGATACATGCATTCACTAAAACACTGTTTACTCATTAAATGGGATGTGGGTAAAGAATATTTAATGATTAGGATAGATTTCCATCATTTTTCTTAGTTCTGTTTTTTTTTTTTTCTTATGCCATTCAATTTAAAACCAAGAATTTAGCTCTTTCATGAATGTTTCTTGGGTCATTGGGATGAATTTGGCTTCATCTCTAACCTTTTCTCATTTACTTTCCTAAGTTTTCTGTTACTTATGAACATTCTCATGAGAAATACTTCCAAAAAAAAAAAAAAAAAAAACTATTCTGTGCATTGAATACCAGTGACTTTATGCTTCCTAAATCAGCAGTACTCACGATTTATTTTTAAAGGAGAAAATAAGAATTCCATCACTTAGAAGCTAGTTGGTTTATAACATCAGTGCATATTAAGTCAATGCTTAGTTTCAAACATGATATTACAGTTGCATTTTTAAGTCCCAATAAATTGTGGTTTTGATAGACTTGAATAAAATACTAATTGCGATGACAAAGTGTACTAATTTGATGAGAGAAAGAATCAAAACATTAATTTTAACCAATTCCCAGCAATACATAATTCTAAAATTCAAAAGGGGCCTCCAACTCATGTATTTTCTAAAAGAACTGATCTAGTCATAAAACATCCTCCACCACAAATGTGAGCCAAATCCCTGTTTCATTTATTTCGAATATTTGAATGCTACAACTTTTGGCTCATCGTCAAGCCTCTCAGAAATACTTTGCAGGAACTCAGCAGACACAAGGTCACCTCCTAGCACTGCCTGGGATTAAAGCACTCCCACAAGCCCCACTCACACGGGGCTCTCTCTGATGCTCTGAGACACACCCCAAAAGTACTGAAGCCAGCAGCTGCTCATAGACGGATGACTGCAGAGAGATAACGACAGGATGTGGGGGCTCTGTGGGAGCATCTCTGCTGCCAGTCTTGGAGATGCATGTTCCATGGAATTCCAAGGCCACCAGCCTACCTCCTCCTTATCTCTTCTGGGGACCTCTTGATGTCAGCAACCAACAGCCAGACTCTGGCAAGGTCCTCATTGGATTCAGTTCTCATGCAGTCTGCAACACCAATGTAGAAACCATCAGAAAAGCAATTGCGAATGTCCAGGCTGGGGTAAAATATGATGGCGGCACTCATCTGCTGCCCTTCACAGCATTGCTGGGCACATTTACATCACACTTCGGGTCTTTCTGCAAACCGCCGCAGTGCTTCCCCAGGAACTCAGTTCTCAGAGAGACTTCCAAGCACTCACTCAAGCTCCTCCTCCTCCTTACCCCGCAGATTGTGCCACAGTTTTCATTAGAAACAGATGATAAGAGAAACTTGCTTTGGAGAAATCTCACCTGTTGCCTACATGCGATGAGCTTTACAACTATTAATTATCGAAGACAAAACTCACTCTTAAAACTTAGACGTGAAGATCCTCAAGAAACGAAGCCAGAGCCACGCCTGCTTTCTTCTCCCTCTTCCCCATGCTGGCCCAATGTGCTTCAGCTGCTCTTTGGATTTGTCGAGACACAGCACTCATTTGATCACATCTCCTGTGCAGAAAAATGGAATCGGATCAAGTCACCTTCAATCGTGCACATGAGAAACAAGGAACCCAAGTATTTGTGAAAAAGAAAGAAGCAAAAAACAATATGCTTGCTCTACCCAAGTGCATACCAGGCAGCATTCAGAGGCTTTGCCAGCTCGTCGCTATGATAGGAATTCCAACACGTCACCGAGGACGTTTCTACGTCCCCGTGCGGAAAGTGTGATCTCGCACTTCATGCTATCCTTGGAAAATCAGCAAAGCATTGCACTGAGTATTTTTTAAAGAAATTACACAGCTGTTGTTCATAGAAAGGTTATATATTTAAGCAACTGTTTTCCTTATTTAGTATTTCATTATCGGTATGCGCCTAAGTGTATTTAATATTAACACCATTCGACACAGCTTTTATAGGAGGACTCCATTTGTTTTCATTGGCCCCTGGGAAGCCATGTGAACTCATGGCTGTAAAAGCTGTGTCGCACATAAAGGATGCATTGGATCTGGTTTCCAAGCCTAATCCAGAAAAGAATTTCCTTTTCAGGACTCTCACTTTTGTTTCTGAGACATTTGGAAATACCATTTGTCAGGCGGAGTTTCACGAAGCATTACGCAAAACTTTCTACCATGTGAAAGTGAAATATTCCTTCTTTGGGAGCAGCTAGACCGGCTCTGGTGAGAGAGGGTGGTTGTGCTCCCCGACAGGGCAATCTTCAAGTCCCCACCATGCACGCAGCCAGGAACAGCCATCGTGAAAGTGCTATATCATGTGGGACTTTCTTGAAGAAGTAATGATAATTTAAGGGGTGAAGAACTGAGGGCTACTGTGGGTCCTGAGTCTGCCCCTCCATGAGGCCTCCTCAG